>OY829914.1:120996557-121488469 GCA_963691935.1 Nephrotoma guestfalica
TACCGTCTTACGACAGTATACCCTAACGCTAAAGAAATTGTCCCCATTTCATGCGCTAACCCCATGTGCGGCTTTGATTCCCGCAGCTCAATCTTGTAGGGGATGTGGTCGTGGGTTTTTGGGGTTAGACGAAATGTAAGACCTAGATTACCGCACAATAACAAAAGAGAAAGAGAAAGATGGCCTAATATTTACCATCTAAAGGTTAAAAACAAAAAAATGAAAAGTGGGGTCCTCGGACCCAAAACTGGCGGGTCCTACACATTTCAAACGGATGTGTTTTACCCGTGGTTGTGGATTCTCGTTTCTTAGGGTAACATAAGTACCCTAAGAAATACGCACCCAAAATATACTACTTTGTTTTGCCGCCATTTAGGCGAATATTAGTATTGACAGTTCATACTTGACAGTCGTGAAGTAGACACGTGGCAAATTTATTATGGAAAAATATTCGATAAACCATCGTGTCAATAGGATGTTACAGCTCGCCCATGACAACCCCGATTTTCATGAAAAAATCATAATGAGTGACGAGGCACATTTTCATTTAAATGGATATGTGAATAAACAGAATAGTCGGTTCTGGGCAATGAAAAACCCTCACATTATTCATCAGTCACCTTTACATCCATTAAAAGTTACAGTCTGGCGTGCATTTGGTCAGGAGGAATCATTGGACCTTACTTCTATGAAAATGAAAACGTCGTAACGGTAACTGTGAATGGGGAGCGATATCGTGATATGATTGAAAACTTTTTAATGCCACAACTGCATACTTTGGGCTTGATTAACATGTGGTATCAACAAGACGATGCCACATCGCATACAGCCAGGATTACAATGGAATTACTGCGAGAACTCTTTCCACAACAAGTTATTTCAAAAAATGGTGATGTTGATTGGCCTCCACGGTCGCCTGATTTGACTGCTCCGGACTTCTTTTTGTGAGGATATCTAAAAAGCAAGGCTTATGCAAACAAACCAGAAACGTTTGAGCAACTCAAACAAAATATTCGTGATGAAATTAATGAAATACCGCGTGAAATATGTGAGAATGTAATGAAAAATGTGCTCAAAAGGGCCGCATTTGTGAGGCTAACAGAGGCGGACATTTATCTGATATTGTATTCCATACATAATTGCCGACATTAAATAAAACATTTATCAATATAAGATCCATTCTCTTTCATTTAATCAAAACTCATAAACAAACAAAGTAGTATACCTTCCCGGCGGACACCCGTTATTTCACTAAATTTTACACATGCTAACAAACGCATTTTATTTTAGATATCAGGAAATTACTGACTAAAATAAATTCATAATAAAATTAATTAATTTATAAAATAAAACGATACTCTTGAATTAATCGTGGGCATACCACTCCGATTGGAAGTGGTCAAAAGTTTTATTTTCTATTTTGTGTACGCGCAGCGCAGCACGCGGCTTACCCAAAAAAGAAACTGAACTCTCTACCTCTCGGAAAAATACTCTCCCTCCTAAACACAGCCGCACGGCTGACTGTCTAGCACCCAACTCCTTTTCTTTCTTTTCGTTGTACATTTTATACCAAAAATTGGAAAAAATATTGTACATTCATCAAAATGTACGAACGCAAAAACGTACAACAACGTGATATTGATTTTCGCTTACTCAATGCACGCGCAAAAATTTATTTACATCAAAAAAAAATCAATCGATCGAAATGTGCAATTGTAGGTATTTTCAATAGCAGAGTTTTTTTTCATGCTATTTACCTCAAGACACATCGATGCAAAAATAAATTGATAATGTTGCATTATATTATTATGGTTTACGTTTATTCACCTACTGCATGGATATATACAGTAATCTGAGTAACATAAGCAACCAATAACAATGCGAAATACGGCATGGTAATTTCTTTTGGTAGAATTTGAGGTATCACCTCGAAGGTTATGCCGAATGTTAAAATTTGATGTTGAAATTTGGGTTGATAACGGAACTGAATAAAATTCCGTTACAGCATACGCTCAAACCATTTATCGAAACACTTTTGCCAGCCCAAATATGATAGCTCCAAAACATGGTTTTTGAACGCTTCAATCGCTTTTTCAGGCGATACAAATTGTTGTCTACGCATCTTATCTTTGATTGTTGGGAACAGGAAGAAGTCAATGGGTGTCTAGTCGGGCTTTAAGGCGGATGACCCATCAATTCGATAGTGCTCAAATACTCGCCCGCGACCGGTTTTCGTAAAGAAACACGCTACCAGTTGCTTCCCGACGCTTCGCACTCGTACAACTTTTGTTGTTTTTTCTTCGAATCGGAAGCCTCATATGCATATGTCTATGACATGTCATCTGTCACGATCTTGTATACGTTTTTGGAAGTACCTCCAACGAATTTGTTAGGCATTTGCGCCACTAATCGACTCGAACCTTTTTTTTTGTGCGTCTGTCAACAAATGTGGAATCTAACGCGCACATAGCTTCGGCACCTTTAAATGTTCATGTTAGATCGTATGTACGCTGGTGTTACTAATGCCTAGCCATACCTTGATTTCACGATAAGTGACATGACGATCCTCTTCAATCAGTTTTCTCACAGCATCGATGTTTTCTGCCACAACAACTGTTTCTGGACGACCTTCGCGAGGCTCGACTTTGAGTGAACGTCGTTCGCGTTTAAATTCATTGTACCAAATGTAAACACTAGCCAAGGATGGTGCTTCGTCGCCAAAAGTCGAATAAAGTGATTTTCCATTTTTTCACTGAATTCAGTTTTTAAATAAATAAAAAACAATGTTGTGATGCGAACTGACAGATGACTTCTGAGAAACATAACCTCCAAAAATGTTACACTTTTTGACTGACATAGAGATTTGCATCGGAAAACATTAGTATTACCATTTGCCAAAAACTTTTACGGCAGCTTATGTATAATGGACATGACAAAGAAAATTATTTTAATTTCGTGGGTGCTATATCCCATGTAAGGATTTGGCCGGTTCAATGAGGTTACATTATAATTTTTATTGTCAGATTAATGGTTCATAAGTTTATTTAACCCTAGCCAGCTCCCGCAGGGTTGCTGAAATTGTCATACTGTTCCAGGTTGAGGGATACTGGCATGCCGACCACCTAAGCTAGCAAAGCAATAAGCTATTACATGACAAATTAGTTTGATATGGCTTCCAGAATATAAAATAGGCTATTGCTTGAGCAGCCCAAGTCATCAAAAAGTGGCATTTGTTATACCTATTACTAACATCATCGATCGTAATCCAATTAGAAAAAATATCCTTTTGCATTTTGCCTCTGAATGGTTTCTCGAAAGAATGAGTCGGAGTATGTCCTATTTCAAATATAATGCTCTAACTACTGTATAATTTGCACGGTAATAAAATCTACTATAACGAGAACACATATTACCCTATTGCTCCAGAATTATATTGATACGAAATTTGACTAGAAAGTATGAGGGGAAGCTCGACCAGCTTGTACGCGTAATATGCAAAGAGTTCAGAAATACCAGAAGCAAATATGTATAACTCGAACAATTTGATTTTCAGAAACGTTTCACGGTAGTATTTTAACGAGTGAAATAATTGTAAAAAGTATTAGTGCAAGTGGTAAAGTTATAAGTAAAATGTGTAAGAAAATGAACGATTCCTACAAACACGCAAATTTCAGAATATTATCTTATGATTGGTATTGCCTTCAAACTATAAACAACTTATTAAGAACCTTCTAGTTCCTCAAATTATTATTTTACGATAGTAATATGTTAAGACTAAGGCATTGGAAACCCGGAAGCCCAAAGAAATGTAAAAGCAATAGTCCGTGTAAACTAAAGCCGATATTATTGGTTAATTTAAAGACAAATAGTAAACTTCGAAATTTAATGGAATCGGTACATAACAGGCAAAAGTTAATTTAAACTTTATAGCATCTTAAATTTAACTTATCATCCTATATTATTTTACCCCTTACAATTTATGACAGCAAAGATCACAGAATAGCTACTCATATCAACGAAACAAATCTCATAAAAATTCTGAAGGCATTTTCACAAAAAAAAAAAATAAATAAAAAAGTCTAGCATTGCGAACGTATGTGTAGCATGACAAAAAAATATTATTAAGCCCCAAAAGATATCAATCTTTCTTACAATATAAAAATCTAGACGATTTTCTTTTTGGGTATGTAGATATAAAAGTTAACAATCTATCTACCCTAAGACGTCCACATTTCAAGGATAATCCACATCTGTATATATTAAGGAAAGTCTAGTAGATTAGAAAAAACCGGCTTTAATCACACCTTAGTGGATAATATCTAAAGTGCGTAGAGTACTTCAAAGATCAAAATGAATATTCAATTACAAATCATAAGTAATTATAGGAACATCGCTAACCTAACTTATGAAACATTTACGACATTAAGACGAAATGATGTGTACCTTAACTATTTTATGTGGTAAAGAAAATTGTGAAACCCATAAAACAGCAAAAAAAATTTAACTCAACAACAAAAAGAGACAAACAATTTTGTAATTAAATTTAATTTTAACGAAATTTTATATTTCGTTTAAAAGTAATTTATAAGACATAAAAACGTAATAAGAGTAACTCTGCCAGTAATTAACTTTCCATTCTGAATATAAAATGTAATATAGAAAAAGGACAGAAAACATTTTTTTCGAATTTTTGTTTTTTTTCTATGAAAACCTAGAAAATTTTTGTGTGTTAGTGTAAAGCCCAAATAAAGCTGTATGCAAACTGCGTGCACAAAATGGTAACAAAGTACAAAAATACACAGCATATTTTGAACAAATCGCGCAAAATTTCCACTACATTGTGTCATATGCATTACACAATGAACAACATCCATCGATATATCAATAAATCGGATAATTTATATCAATCCACCAACTATTGAATGTTATGGTTGAAATTTATTGATCAATTTTCGAACAAAAACTAAATAGAGAAAATAATATTTCCTCTATACCGATACCAAAAGGATTGAAGCTTTAGCAGACAAAATTTAATTTTATTTTTTGCTTATAACTATTGATAATAAAAAAACTGTAACAGTAATAGATTCTAACGATTTATGATTTAGCTAAATTTGTATTTAAGTTGCAGCATAATAGAAATTTATTGAATAGAAAATCTGTTTGCTAGCGCAATCTCGTATATATTCGATATTTTTCAATCATCGGAATATTTTTTTTTTGCTTCATACCATTGATATTGATTTGATACTCGATTGGGGAACGAAAAATCTCGTTCTAATGAAATCATTATATTAAGGAATTGAAAATAGGTTAGCATATCTTGCAATACGTAACATTCAGAAATATAATAGTTTTTCATTTATTTGGTACCTCTGGTGTTTTTGGTTTGTATATAGAAATGAAAAAAAAATATATATATTTTTGGAGAAGAAGCTTTTGGAAATGAGCTGGCGCTAAAATTATTAAAACCCAGATACTGTGCAATAAAGAACTCCTTCATGAAAACCATTGTAAATTGCCGTACGGATTGGCATGAAACGCTAGGTCGTTACATACACTGGAGGAGTGAATATGTTTTAACGAACACCGGACTTTATTTTACTAAGAATGTACACAGATCTTGAATGATTTTCTACAGCAAATCATCATCTCTGCTTCAATTTCAGAAAAGCGACAAGGTCAACCCGTGTTGGTTCAGAATTTAATCTTTAAATGTATTTGACAATTCTTTGTCGTGTTTAGTAAATGTAAAACTTTTCAACATAATTGTAAAAATCGATAGAGTTCTCATTGAAGCTGTCAATTTCGATACAAAATATTTCCATCAAATATTAGTAACCAGTAAAAGTTTAAGTTGGAAATTTTTTTCCCAATAATCAATTTGCCTGGACTCTCTACAGTCTGCCGAACTTTAGGTGAGATAATGATTTTTCCTTTATTCATTTACCTACAGTAATACAATCGGTAATGCAAAAGAGAGGTTTAACCGTTGTAGGAGTTTCGTTGAAACGAATCGAGAGTAAAAAATATCTCTAATTAAGGCTGCAGCTGCCACATCCCGTCGACAATCCAAACGTTGTATGATAAGGCGGTCTTATCATATGGTCTTGATAAGGCGGAAGCATAAAAGCGACTGACCAACTAGGTGGACATCGAAACATAACAACAACAGACATCGAAGTGCGTACAAAACAAATTGTTTTTTAACACTCCCAATTCTTTTCGAACGACACTATCATACCAGTGTGACTATACGGTAAATGCATATTCTAAAATTGATCGCATAAAAGAAACGTATATTGAAGATAGAGTTATCAGATCCCGAAAGTCTTAACAATTTCGTTCGATGAAGTCTAATATATTGTTAAAAGTCGCATCGGTTGAAATCCTACTCCCAGGCCATATATGAATTCTACTTTGTCGACAAATTCATTGTACAAATGATATTGATGCAATATAAGGGAGCGGATACGATAAAAGGTCAGATTTCTACGTTTACTCACATTAAGGCGGAGTATATTGTCACTTGACCATTTACAAAATCTATCTATCTAAATCACCTTGGACCTTGTTGGCTTCGATGTTAAACAGAGTAAAAATTTTCATTTCAGAAGTATTACAGTATGCCGGCGGTCTGAAAGGTAAGAATGCAACTACTACATGTGAATGAATCGGCATCCCAAACGCCTCAACATAGCGGTACGACTTAAGTGATCAATCTTGAAGGTTTCCTTTCAAATTGAAATTTCCAGGCAAGTTTATGCCTAAGATTACCAAAAACAACTAATTCATCAGCAGTAAAGCCAGATTGTTGCAGTTTAACAAGTAATTCATCACTAATCAATAACCACAAGAGAGATAATAAGACTCCTCCCTGGGGGCTGCTTTTGGTAAGTTGAACAGAGACAGAAAGAGAATGCAGCTAAGTCACAACAATGCGAGACTTAAACATGGATCCAATCCATGACACGATGGTTTGGTCAATGCCAAAATTCGTGCGGGCCTCATTAATGGTAGAAAAAGATGTACTGTCAAAGACAACCGCAATAGTCAGGAGTGTGGCCACAAGAAAATCCTTAATGAAGGGTTTTTTTAGAGCTGTACATCTTTAGGTTGGCAACACTGATCAAAATAATGGTTCTATTTGCCAAATTCATCGTGAATTACGTTCATTTTACGGTCGTCATAATCGTCCATCAAAGAAGGTGTAATTCGGTTAACTATGAATCGTTTTCGCACCACGTATACTCTAAATGTTAATACGCATCCGGTAAAACGACAAACAGTGCGTACCAAACAAGCGATAGACTCTGTCAGCGTAACATTTAGGAAGTCCCAAATCAATCAATTCGACGTCGCTCTCAGCAACTGGAGATGTGTCCACCCACTTTATGGTAGGTTTTATCTGAGGATCTTGGTTTATGTGTTTACAAAATTCAACTTGTGCAGGAATTAAAGCCATCCGACCATCGCACACGCTACCGTTTCGGCCAATGGGCTGAAGCACAAATTGATATTGATGTTGATTTTCCAAACTAAATTTTGTCCAGCGATGAAACTAACTTTTGTTTGAATGGGTCCGTTAATAAACAGAATTGTTGGATTTGGAGTGAAGATAATCCACAAGCCTTGGCCGAAACACTATTTGGTGCGCTTCTGACTTCATGATTTCTAACTTTTTGTGCCCAATGCTGGCATAAATCTTGCTGATATGTGGTTCCAACAGGACGGTACCACATGTCACACAGCGCGGGATACAATTAATTTACTCAAAGAAACATTTGATGACAGACTATAATTTTACGTAATGGTCCTGTTAATTGGCCACCGAGATCGTGTGATCTAACTCCATGTGGTTATTTTTTAGGGATATGTTAAGTCATTTGTCTACGTCGATAAACCAGAGATGATTGAATACATTGGAACACAACATTCGGCGAGTTATTAGCGAGGTAAATTGCTGCGAAGAGTGATCGAAAATTGGACCTCCAGATTACGCGGCGGCCACATGGCCGAAATTATATTCAAGGCTAAAATACAATGGCGTAAAATTATCTATCCAATAAAGCTAGTTTCACTGATTTTCAAAATGTTTAATTTGTTCTATTTTAATTTAAAATTGTGAACCTCTAAAAAAACAAATGTTAGTAAGCGACCTTTCAATCCTTGTAACAAGTTAATGCAGAGCAGTTCTATAAGATTGTCCAACTTTGCAAGCATGTTGAGCGCTGCTGACTGGGAGGATAGATAAATGACGATCTCTGTATCCATCAATTCTTGCCAAAGCTTTAAGAAAAAGTAGAAGACAGACTAATATACTAAATGCTCTGGGGTATGTATAATCCAACTTACCAGCTTTCGGGATGTAAACAACTCTATTCCTGTTAAAAGATTTTGGAACAGTTCCAAAAGAGATGCATGCTGGAAAGAATAGAAATAATTGATCCTAAATGAAAGGAAACCTATGCTGTAATTCAACAGGTAAAACTTCATCCTGATCACCTGATTTATACGATGAGAAGAAGAATAGACTTCAGCACAAAATGTCGCGAGTGACATGCCTGCCAACTAGATCCCAATCGGGCTTAATTACGGTACTGTTAGAATGCTCGAAAATCAGAATTAATAGTGTCGCAACACGTAAATGAACAAACAGCAATAATTTGTAAGTTTCCTTTTTGGAATAGGTAAGTCGGCTTGGCTTCCATATCTGCGGCATATGCAGTTTTCAAGATTCATTTTTAACCAGAGAGAGCCTAGCAATTCTAGAAAGACTATTAATCTTTATACATAAGCTAGTCCAGGACAATCTGCGAGCGGATCTTAAATTTTTTATAGTCATCTTTATGAGATGATACAAAATTATCCCAATCATCCTCAAGGTTAGATCTTTCTGATTCAGATCGTTCTGAACCAGTTCATTCCAGTTCTGAACAATTTGAGTCTGGTTTCAGTGTGAATCACCTCTCACTTATCTTAAGTTTTTTAAGGTCAGAACCACAAAGGCTTGTTCCGATTCATTTGTTTGGTAATTAAAGGGCAGGATTTTTGGAAAGCAAATGTGATTCCACCCGCCAAAGGCATCAAGGCAAAAATCAAGCTTAAAGTTTAACGTTAGATCTGCTTTAGAGGACTCTGCCTACGGCTGTATTTAATCCAGAAACCACACCGGTTCCTCAGCTAGACAACCTCAAAAACTTGAAGTCATTAAATTATTTAGTATACAAATAAGACTCTCTGCTATTCGTCAAAAGATGGTGCCACCAGTAAGTTATGGTTAAAATTGTCCGATGTAAAACACAAACGAAACAGAAAAGGAATTTGCATTTACATTAGGAGTGACTCGTTTGGAAAATGAGATAATAAAATCATTGGGAATGATTCAAAACCAAAGAGATTGGTTTCCTTATGAACTGAAGCCGAGAGATTTTGAACGCCGATCATTTTCATGTAAAATGCTGCTTGCCAGGCAGCAACATATGATATGAAGATACCATAAATTGGGTTGATTCAGGGATAGCCTCAAAAGATGAACCATTCTTTCAACGTGGTACTGGTTAGAAAGCGTTATCGGTTACGTTTGAAAAAGCGTGCGGATTTCAACCTATTAGAGGCTTGTTTAGAGAAGCGGTCACCGTCTGATTCTGGAACGTTATCGGTTGCAAAACGTGCGCTAGTTCGGCTTGACATTAGCCGTATCTAAGATTTCTAACTCGAGACAGATTACTAGAAAGATCCCAAAAAATCGGGAGTTTCCATAAAACAAATTTTATAATATGCTTTTTGTTGTTCTAAGCTGAAAAAACAAAAATATTCAAACCAAAAACAAAACCATCAAGAAAGTATGGTTTCTAGATCAGTCAAATATATGTTTGTAATACTGGAAGCAACTTCCTTACTTTGAACCAAGCTGGCTTAAAGTGGTGCAATTTAACATGTTTTATACTAACATGGACAACAGAATAGAAACCAGCAGAGAAAACGAAACGATTTGGATATCCCAATTTATGAAAAAACCTTAAATACGAAGCTTGTGAAACAACATATATTTTGTCTGCACGGCACCGCATACACAGTGAATGGTTAATTTGCAACCATCTGGAGGTCCTTTTTTTGATGAAATTTTTATTGATGACTATATTTAAATTCACTACATAAGTGAAAGTAATAAACTATAGTAATCATGTCATCGACTTCAAGTTTTCTGCAGATTTAACATTCGCTATATCGAAGAAATAAACAAAAACGTTGTTACATATCTCTATGTTTATGTGTGTTTTCCATAAAGTCGGAAATCTCTATAATTTTGGCCGAATTTGTTTCGATTTTCGCAAATAGTGCGTCAGTTTACATCAGTGTTCCAAAAATGTAAGCGAAATTTCGGTTTTTGAGGAAAACTTTTTTTCAACGGGAATTCGGCCTCTGGACAGCCTAATCGGATTGACTGATGTAAATGAAACTTCTAAAACATTTTCATAAATTATGAGGTCCGAGTGATATTTGGCAGAAATCGGACCACCGGAAGTGGCAGCTTCCTTAGCAGGTTTTGGAAATATTTTGAACATTTACGAAAAAACGGTTCAAAACCAAAAGATTCTAAATTAAATTACAAACAAAATCAATTCAGATCATTTTACTATCTTTTATCACTCGCTATCTGAAGAATAAAAAAACCTGTTTTGAAAAAAATCTATGTATCTGTGCTCGTGCACGCGTGTGCTATATCGTGCAGATTAAATGTCTGTAGCTTCTCTACATCCAAAACTAATTTTCTCAAACCTAAGCTTTCTTGGGAGATCCCAATGATGTTTGGCGGAAATCGGTCCGCCGGAAGTATAGCAGCTTCGATAAGGGCTTTACCGTTTTTTACAAATATTTTGGAAAGCATATCTATCGTTTACAAAAAAACAATATGAAATCTAAAAGATTCTAAATTAATTTTGCAACAATATCGGCTTGAACCAATTTTCCAAAATTTTACCGCATTAGATAATTTTTGACAAAAAAAACTGTTTTTCATCAAATATACCTATATAAGCTCATACGCTCATACTCAGATCGGGATAAAATTGCATACCTAAGTTTTTTCAATTAATCCACCGGAAGTGGAATCTTTTATATGAGCTTTTTCGTTTTTTGCAAATATTTTGAAAAATACAACAGTTACGAAAAAAGGTTAAAAACAAAAAGTTTGTAAATTAAATTTCAAGAAAAAAATTGTTCAGGTCATATTTAAAATTTTACCGGAAATGGCGATTTTTGATTAAAAAAAAAACATTATTTCACCAAAGTTCGCTTTGGTGAAATAATGTTTACCTTGACAGTTATCGTATTTTGCCATTGTTTTAATTATATAACTTTGCTCAACAATGGTGTTGATTTTACAAAGACAAAACATTAGTTTTCTGATTATGACACAAACACCGAACAACCGACAAATACTCAAAGAGAGGGAGATAGGGTCAAATATAATTTGGATATTATAACTTTAAATTGATTAACATAGATTTTGGTTCATTTCTGGCATAAATGGCATAAAATTAAATGGCATAAAATGTGGGTACGTGTAGGTACACGTGCGTGTGTTTCTGACTGTAGTATGAGTATGTTAAATTATCATAAATAATACACTGAACCTAGCTACATATGCGAGCTATTTTTCTCCCGCTCTCAAAGTAGTATATGGTTTACGTGGTTTAAGGTTTATATACGAAATAATTTCGTAGAAACCCAGCACGCGGTAATAAGATAATTAAAACCTGGTATGTTACATATATTTTTGTGTGGTTTTTCTACCTCCATACACAGCTTTTCAATTTGCTTATGGTTTTTAGTAACTTTTAAACATAAAAAATATGGTTAATTATAGTTTTACTATAGTATACTCGTACGTAAAGTTCTTATATTTAGATTAAATGAAAATGTAATTTCCTATATACGAGTATGGTTGTTAGATTTTGTTTGCCAACAATTTATGGTTTATAGTCTTTGTTTGAATTGCTATGACAAATAAAACTTCTCAAGGTTTCTTTTGTATGCCAGCACTATAATGACATAACAATAGATTTTTAAAAAGAAAAATTCGAATAATTTTATCACATAAAGTCGTCGACAAAAATTAGGTCAAGAAAATTATATTTCAGTTTTGACTTGAAAGATAAAAAGATACGATGACAATTTATTTAAATTATTTTATATTGTTTCGAAATAAATTATTATGATTTTGTTTAACACAGAATTTTGGATTTCATGATTATAACAAAAAGTTGAAAGTAGCTCATTAACGAAATGGATTTTTATATTGTGAATAGTTTGAATTTTCCAGAATTATACAAAGTTCTATTCTATGTATCAAGTGTTGAATTTGTTATCATATAATAATTACGGAAAATGTTATGTTTGTTGATGTAGAAAATTTTAATTTTCATTTTGAGGCTGCTAAAAAAATATGGTATAGTGTAAAGTCAACTGATTACTGTGCGACTTTATAATTAATATTTTTGTGTTGAATTTGTTTATTTTTTTATTTGCATCGTTTATTAAAAGCAAATTTTGATTTGTGTAGGTTTTCATATAACGCAAATATTTCAGCATTCTATCATATTTATAAAGATTAAACGATTATATACACCAAAAAATTTTACATTTTGTAGAGGACATTGTTTTGTATATTAAAATCAGTACCAGCGTATAATTCCGTTGCAATTTTGTGCCTCTTAAAATGGTTTAGTACACCATCACATATCATTTCAAAGAACTTTTACAGTTGTTTAATGCAATGGTATTGAAATTAAAATACTTGAAATATATAACGATGGACAAATCGATGATCCGAAGATACAAGGGCGGAGTGAGAAGTCTGGTAAAAATGAAACAAGGGATAATATTTTCGGCCAAAAAAAATTAATTTTCAACGTAGTCGCCTTTTAGCTCAATATACTTAGTCCAACGTTTCTCCAATTTTTCGGTCCCTTACGAATAATACGATTTATCCAACCCTTCAAAATAGGCGTTTGTTGCATCTATGATCTCCTCATTAGAGCCGAATCTCTTTCCGCCGAGCCATTTAAACAGGAAATAGCCACGGGGCTAAGTCTGGAGAATATGGCAGATGTGGAAGCAATTCGAAGCGTAATTCATGGATTTTGGCCGTGGCAACTACACTCGTGCATTGTCTTGATAGAAAGGAACTATTTTTTTCGCCAAATGCGGTAGTTTTTCTTTCAAAACGTCGTTGAAACGGTCCAATAAGTTGCGGTAAAATTTGCCGTTGACTGTTCCTCCCTTTTGAAGGTAATGGATGCCGCGTGCATGTTCTTTGGTCTCCGGTGTATAGTGATGGATTCATGTATCATCCACAATTATCAAGCGATGCAAAAACTCCTTTTTATTTCGCTTCAACATCGCCAAACATGCCTCTGAACTTGTCACACGTGTGCGTTTTTGATTGATGCAAACGCGGCAGCCAACACGCGGACAACCTTTTCATATTCAATTCATTTCACTCTGCGGTCTTGCAATACCGTATCATGGATTTTGTCTACCATTTTTGGTGTCGAGACTTCATTTGGGCGTCCTGCAAAATAATGTTTAATTAACACACAACATTCACTTTATTTCATGTTTGCAAAACAACAATGGGTTGTCTGTTTTCAATGGCTGACAAAACTGAATTAAATGACAGATCTATCTGAAAATTTTAATTTGGTCTAGTGACAGATGGTATTGACACATGACATCTGGGATTTGCGATTGTGGCGTCCTCTGCTGCAATTTTAGCAGACTTCTCACTACGCCTTCGTATTTAGAGGTATTAGTATAATTCCTTTTCTCCCGGGATCAGAATAACTTTGTAGACAACATATCGTCGTTATTTTACTTACTTTCTTTCTTCATCTTTCTTTTTTAGTAAAATAAAATATTGTAATGATGAAAAGTTTTGACCTCAACATTTTTGCGAATTTTCAATTCGCTAGTGTGAGTGCGCCAAATGTCTGTATCCTCAATATAGCCCAGATGGTTTGACTACTCTGGGTGAAACTGCATACATAAGCTTTTGTCATAAATTAGGAGATCCCAGTGGTTTTTGGCTAAAACCGGTCTATCGGAATTGGCAATAATAGCATTTTCGGTTAGTTTTAAAAAATTACAGCTTTGACAGCTTCCGTAAGAGTTATTTCGTTTTTCCATCGGAAGTGACTTCTTTACAACTTTTTCGCATGTATTTTAAGGTCCAAAACAGTTTTCCAAAATTTAAGCGGGAATGACAATTTTCCCAAAAAACTGTTTCAGTAAAAATTTAATCTATGTATAGCCCATACGGATTGATTGATTGTGATCATACTACATCCTTAAAGTTTTTTCATAAATTGCGAAATTTCGCATGCGCCATTTCGTTTTTTATAAATATTAAATTATGAGAAAATCGATTGTCAACTAAAAGAGTACTTTTTCAAAGTTTGAGCGGAAAGGTCGATGTTTGACAAAAGATTGTTTTTCGTAAAATCATTATGAAAATGTTCCACCTCGAGTTTTTTGATTAAATGTGTGTGTCCTCTCTAAGCTAATTCGGAGTAACTGATCAGGTGGTATTTCAAAACCTCTAAAAGTAAACGCTTCTAAATTAAATTCGCAAAATAACGACCCAGTTTATTTATTACTGGAAGTGACACCTTCCATGGGAGCTTCTTCGGGTTTTGTAAAATATTTTGAAAAGCACATACCAAAATTGTGAAACTACCTACTTACGCTTTTTCCATCAACTTGATGATCCCAGTGATATGGCAACTTCTATTTTTGTTTTTTTGCAGATTTTTTAAAAGTATCTCATCATGAGAATATTGACTATGTACTAAAACATTCAAGAATAAATTTGCAACATTATCGGTTAGATCAATTTTCCAAAATTTCGCGTCAAAATAGTCAAAAGTCAAAATAGTGGCTTGACCCCTGTGTGCATATGTGTAGTTCCGAGTAGATTAAATGTAGTTGTTCTCTTTGCAGCTCAGACGGGTTATCTCATCCAGATGAAATTTTGTACTTAAGTTTTTTTGCGGAGATCCCATTAATTTTTGATCGAAATTGGTTCCCCGGCAGCTACCATAGGATATTTTTCGATTTTTGTAAATATTTTGAAAAAGGAAACGATTATAAAAGATAAATCAAATTTACAACAATATCAATACAGCTCAAAAATTTAAGCGGTAATGGCCGTTTTCTGTAGGCAGGTCGATTGATTGGGATGAAACTTCATACTTGAATGATACATATAAAAATTCAGCCCCTATGCAGCCCCTAGAAATGAAACTTCATACTTAAGCTTTGTCCATAAACTTTGAGATTCCTACCGGAAGTGGCACCTTTTATGGGAGATTTCGTTTTTTGCAAATATTTTGAAAAGTACTAAAAGATCCTAAATTCAATTTTCAACAATAATGATTCAAATCAATTTTCCAAAATTTAAGCGAAAACTTCAATTTTTCACCCTCGAGTTTTTTTTTACTGAATACTGCGTCCTTTCTACACCTTAGACAGATTGAATGATCGGGTGAATTTTAATACGTAAAATTTTACCATAAATCGGAAGGTCAATGTGATTATTGGTCGAAATCGGTTTACTAGAAGTGGAAGTTTCCATAGAAGCTTCCTAAGGGTTACGCTATTATTTTCAAATATATGTATAGTATTTACGAACATTTTTCAATTACGATCTAAATAAAAAGATTGTAAATTAAATTTAAAACAAAATTAGTTCAGATTTTATTTTAACCGGCTATGACGAGTTTTGATTAAAAATCGTTATTTTACCAAAATTCAGCCTAGTCGGTGTGACAGCTTCCGTAGGAGCTTTTTCAATTTTTGTAATGAAGATTAAATTTTTTAACAAGATTTGCCGTTAGTGGTTTTCTGAAACTTAAGCAGAAATGACTATAGTTTATTATACACGACAATTATTATCACAAATCCGTTAAGTTAAATTGTTTGAAGAATGTCGGGTGTTGGTCACAATAATTACACCTCTCCATTTTTCATGGGTGAAAGCTTAACTTCCGAACTAGGAAACTCGATTGCTTATCTAGGTAGATTTCGCTATTTATTTTTTATAAATTTCTCATTATTTTAACTTGTTGTAAATTCGCGACTAACAGTTTTCGGTGTCCCACACTGAATAACAAGCAAAATAAAAAATGACTGTCACGTTGCGCAGTGCGCATGTTCATAAGTTAAACTTTCACCCAGGAAAAATGGAGAGATGTAAATGTTGTGGCCAACACTCGACTTTCTTTTACGAAATAATAGCGTGCACGAAATCTCGCGAGAATACGGGGAATAACATCAGCTGCTAGTCGGAGTTTACCCACAAAATAGCAACTATCAATTACTAACGTTCAATTATTAACGTTCTTAGTAAATAATTTTATTTACTAATAAGTCCCATATTCGGATAATTATTTTTTAATTAGTTTCATTTCAGCTTTATCTTTAGGGCATGTAAGAGCATTTGTAAATGCTCTTATATGCCCTAAAGATAATATAGATATATGCCCTAAAAATAAACCCGTTTTGCTGCGTTAAATGTTCAGCTTTTACAAATAAATTAATTGGGATAAACTTTATCATGTGAATTTCATTTCTTTTGCTATGTTTAACTAATTTCGACTCCTTTTCAAGCAAACTTTAACTCTTAGTTCAAAAGAATTCCAATGCTATAAACTGTTTAAATACCTGGTGCATCTGACTCCCTCATATACCGAGGTATGGCTTGCAAATTACTATGGTGTTTGCATACTATATCTGTTTTACGACGCTTGGTTTTAAAAGATGTTGCGTAAATAATTCTCGGTTGATTATCTGATGCCCAAAATAAGTTGTTTTAACTGCAAAATTTGTTTATATGTATTGCCAAACGTATTTATTTTGATTATTAACAAAATATTAAATGTTTTGAACGTCAAATTAAAGTGTTGGTCAAATTAAAATTTTGGAAACGCGTTTAATTTCGACCAAGTTTCGAATGCTGTTTGCAAAATTTTGTCAGACCCCAGAATCGAATTAAATTACATCAATTCAGCAATCCTGGTACTAATCCTTTTATAGAAGACAAATACTTAAAAAACCTCTCAGGCTTAGAAAAAATCCCAGGCATTGTAAATTGTATTAGGGAATTCGATGGTGAACCGATAGAATTACGCTCCGGGGAAACGATCGTTGAACGAAAATTAGCGATAAACAAAGATCTAAGTGGAATCTCTAAATAGTACGGCATATAAGCCGTGATTAGAAATAAAATTTGGGGCCAGGAGAACGATTCTGGTATCCGCTGAGAATAGCAGATTGAGGAAAAAAAATTCGTTGTAGTAGTTTTTTCCTCAATTCATCAAAAGTGTATTCTGTCAAATAAATTTTTTTTTGTGCAACTCGTGTTTATTTTTTATTAAAAATTGAATTAATTGAATTGAAAAATTGAACTAATATATAAAATGCCAGCGTGAAGCAATAAAATAGGACATCATGAACTAAAAATGTGTACAATTTTCTCTATTTCGCAATTTATAATATGGTTACGTCCATTAAGCTAGCTGAACCCATACAGCAGAACATCACAAGATAGTATGAATAATTATAGGCTAATAATAGGCTAATTAAATGTTGTTTTAAAACGTTTAGGGCTCCACCCCTTCCAGCATAAACCATGGGTTCTGCAAGCTTTAGAAAAAGTTAGTAGAACCCATATCAAAAAATTATTTAAAAACAATTGGAAAATTACAACTAATTTTAGGCTAATTAAATGTCCTGTTTTATTTTTTTTATTCTGCTCATTCTAGAAAAAGCATAAGGCTTTATCGCTTCAAAGCTAGCAAAGCCCAAATCGAAAATCGGACAAAAACCGAAATTAGATCCCAAAACAAGATCAATTAACAAACGTATAATTTTAGGCTCATTATGACCTAATTAAATGCCCCATTATTAATTTTGGGCTTCACTCGTTCTGGAATAAACTTCAGATCATTTAATCTAAAGCTAGCAGAAATCAAATTGAAAATCGGATCAAAACCGAAATTACATAGAACCAAAAACAAGATGAATTAATATACAAACATTTTTAGGCTCATTATGGTCTAATTAAATGCTCTATTAAAATAATTTGGGCTCTACTCCTTTTTGACCAAACTTCAGGTCAGTTAATCTAATTCACAAACAAATCATGTTAGCAGAACCTAAATCGAAAATCGGACCAAAACCGAAATTAGAACTCAAAACAAGATCAAATAACAAACAAATAATTTTAGGCTCATTATGGTCTAATAGAATGCCTCATTTAAAAAATTAAGTCTCCGCTCGTTATTGACCAAGCTCCTGATCATTTAATCTAAAGCTAGCAGAACCCAAATCGAAAATCGGGCCAAAACCGAAATTCGAACTCAAAACAATAGATCAATTAACATACAAATAATTTTAGGCTCATTATGGCTCAAATGTCCCATTAAAAAATTCTGGGCTCTACTCCTTTTTGACCAAACAACAGATATGGGTTCTGCTAGCTTTATATTAAATGACCTGAAGTATGGTCAAAAAGGAGTAGAGCCCACATTTTGTTTAATGTGACATTTGATTAGACCATAATGAGCCTAAAATTATTTGTATGTTAATTGATCTTGTTTTGAGTTCGAATTTCGGTTTTGGCCCGATTTTCGATTTGGGTTCTGCTAGCTTTAGATTAAATGACCTGGAGTTAGATCAAAAAGGAGTACCAAACTTTTTACCCACTGCTGTCAAAAAGGAAAAGTTTGTTAGACCATATTTTAATTTTTAATAAAAAATTTAGGATCTTATGACTAAGAAAGATGAACACTCAAAAAACTTCTTCGAGAATGTTCGATCAATAAACAGTTCGTTGGTATTTGCATCTATGGGTGCGAACATAGGTAGTGCCACCTCCAGGATATAGTCAATATTGCCTACGAAATATAATGGACAAATTTATCATAGACTTGGGACATTACATCCTGAAAATGGAGATCAACGCAGATTTGCTCAATTATACATTTTTGAAGCAACCGAAGCATGTGAGCAGCGCATGGGAATCAGTGAAAATGTAACCCGCAACTAATGCAAGAGTTGAGTTTGTTAATGGCCACCATTATGAGGTAGAACAAGAGTCCATTCACGATGCTCAAGAATCAATGGCGATAATGCAAGATCGAAGATTTGATCAACGACGATATAATTCTCCGAGATCTAATGAAGTTGCTTTTATTTTTCATAATGATAATGAAGAGCCTCCACTTGAACGAGATCTGTCAATTCATTGCCGCGCTAATTTTAATGATGCAAACCCATGAAAAACTGAGAGAATCAGTGTATTTGATCCGAATTTAGAACCAATGATATATATCCATTGTTTTTCCCACCTTGTGATCAAAGTTGAGGTGTTGGTTTATCTCTTTTTCAACCTTCAACACTTTCAAATATAAGAAACCGACAATCTGTAAATCCAAGAACTCGAGTTAAATGCGGGATGAATTTAATCCCTTTTTATGCGGCGGAAAACTAACAAAACAATATTTTGTTGATGCGTATCTTAAAACAGAAGCAAACCGTTTCAATTATATTCGGCAAAATCAAAAAAAAAAAAACTCAGAGCGGAAAAATACAGTGGCCTTATGGATTACTTGCAAAGTGTAGCTATTAATCAAGGTTTAGTCCCTGGAACAGCTATAATCCTTCCATCATCATTCCAAGGAAGCCCGAGAAATATAGCCCAAATCTATCAAGATGCTATGGCGATTGTCCGTAAATATGGCAAGCCGGACTGTTTCATTACAATGACCTGTAATCCGAAATGGAGTGAAATAAGTAACAATTTGTTGGAAGGTCAGTTTCCGGAATTTCATCCCGATTTAGTGGCAAGGGTCTTCAAATTGAAGCTCCAAGAATTGCTCGTTGACATTTCGAGAAAGAATGTTTTCGGAGTTTCAGTTGCGAAGGTGCATGTCATTGAGTTTCAAAAACGAGGACTACCTCATGCCAATATTCTCTTGATTGTCGGAAACGAAGATAAACCGAAAGATTCAGAAACCATTGGTAAATTCATTTCTGCGGAAATTCCAGATATTGACGATTATCCGATAATCAAAAAAGATTATCCAAAGCTACATGCTATCATTACAAAATGATACATGGGCCATGTGGAGAGAAAAACCCCAATTCACCTTGCATGATCAATGGAATATGCAGCAAAAATTTCCCTAAAAGTTTCCAAGATGAATCGATAGTCAACTGTAACGATATCCAAAATACAAGCGAAGTGTTTGTAGCAGTGCAATTATAAATGGTAAGACAGTGGATAATTCATGGATTGTTCCGTACAATCCACATTTATGCCTCAAATTTAATTGTCATATTAATGTCGAATGTTGTTCATCAATTCAAAGTGTGAAGTATTTATTTAAGTATGTTTACAAAAGGCACGATTGCGCCAATACCGGGTGACTGACACGAAGTGTTACCAACCTCAGACTATCATTGCTGTCAAACCAGTGATGCTGATGACAAGATGGAAGAAATGATTCTTTATGTTTTGAATAACTTATAGGATGGACTAACTGTGGCCAGTCGGACAATACCAGCCGTATGGTACGATTAGCTCAATCGGCCAGATTCCATGTGGCCCAATATAAAAATTAATAATTGCCATACTCCTAGCAATATGATTTGCCGGAAATGATTGATATTGTTTTGAGTTGGTAATAGTAAGAGCTTACAATGACTTAGAATGCATTACCAGCCGTATGGTAGTATTGGCGCAAATGGTCAAGTTCCATATGAGCCCATATAAAAATATGGTCAAAATATGTTTAAAAATATCAGTCCTTTTAATTTAATTTAACTTAATTTTTTAATTCAATTTCTGAGCTGGAACAAAATATCGAGATTGAATGAAATTCTGGGCTGGGATATAATTGCAGTTTTAGTGTTACCCGATAATACTTTTTTATTTTTCTAGGATGAAATTCTGGGCTAACTTCACGTACATCCTCAGAACTCAAAAATTCCGTTGGCGCATGAACCTTTACACTTTTCTTATTCCTACAAATCTACGATAACCATATTACGTTAATGCCAACACATGATTTTAGTATCACAAATACTGAATATTCAGTAATAACATAAATGAATATTAAGCGTAACGTGATAAAATCGTATATTAATCTTCTACCCAACCTAATAAACTAGCAAATGGAAAATCACATTTACAGTACATACATTCTAATAAAACTACAATTAATTTATCCTACTCAAAATCCATATAAGATATCTTTCAACATGCGAATAACAAAAATGTTTCTTAAGTATCGTCATTACATTGAATGTTAATTTTATCTTATTTGTACTTTCTATAATACGTACATATTTGATGTCTTATATACCCAAACTAATAATATTATTAAGAAACAAGTAGATTAATACGTCAAAATTATATTCCAACGACGAATATTACACATAGGATATCAAAACAGGAAATACTCGTAATGTGGATAAAGCAACGGTAAGAAGATGTATAAATTTAAGATGAGGATTTTCTCAACGAGAGCAACATCACATGAAAATGAAAAAATTAGGTTAGAAAATTACGTTATGCATAGAAGGAAATGTAAAATGTCACGAAATCATTATTAATTTTCATTTATTTGTTATGTATATTCATTGCTATTTTGGTGTGCTAGAGCTGTGCCGTATAGCATGTAGAAAACTACATGTCTTTCCGTATCTCATATTATATGTGAATACGTACGTAACGTATATGCCATGTATGTTGAGTGGAAATATCTTACTGCAGCAATAAAATCCTATATGTGTTCATCTTGAGTGATATATCCAAAAATTTATTTTGATTGTACCGTAGTACACATAAATATTCCGCATAAATAATCACCGATGTTATCGCATCCAATCAGAGTTTCTGGTAAATATTCTTTGTATACGTCATGTCACATATCTCATAATGAGGCCTCCTATACCTATAGAATTATTCATGTTATATAACCAAAATAATTAATTTACAAGCGGAATATTTCCAAAAGGCTAATCCCAATAATTCGAACATCCGCCATTTTCGTTTAATTATGAGATAAAAAAAATTAAAATACCTGTGGGAGAAAATGGTTTGTTAAGCATAATGAACATCAAAGGAATAATTTTGTTCCACCGCAGAGTCTAATTTTAGTTTCCGGTGCGAAATTATTTTTTTACTGTATTGGTTTTGTTACGATGTGAATGCGAAAATGTTAAATGAGATATATGGGTGGTAACAATTCGGTTACAACAATTTTATATTTCAACAATCAGCACACGGTTCTGTATTGTAGTCCGTGCATGTAATAAAATTTGCTTCCTGCTGTGATTTTGTGTAGTATGTGCAAAGAATGAAATTGATTATTGGGTACCTCCTACGCTAATTTTGAATTATTTGATTAAATATTTTCGCATGGTGTTATGCATATTTGAAAAAATGTGTAAATGTTATTAGTTTAGGTACGTGCGTAATCTAAATTGAATGACGCACAACAACAGAGAATTTAGGTAACAAATTTTTATACGAGTATATCAGGCTGGCGCGGAAAAAATTACTTTTTTGTGTATGAATAAACAAGATTTTCTTGGATTTTATTTTTTCTCTTAAAACACTTAAAACAGTTCTAGTGATAAGCATCTTGGTGAACCTCCGCTTAAGTTGATCTTAATAATCCAGAATGAAACCCGAAATGTTGTACTGTTAGTAGAAAATTTATTCAAATCCATGAAATTTTATTGAATTCGTAATAAAGGTTACCCATGAAAATCAGGGAATCAAAATCCCAGAATCAAATTTTAAAATTTTAAAACATCACAAAATGTCCAATCTCTAGATATCTTGAAATCGCGTATTTTTAAAATCTTTGGTTTTGGCAAAATGTTGCTTCTACTATGCGACTACTAATTCTTATTTTAGACAAAGTTAAGTGAAATTTATTTATCTTCTAATCGACTATATTTAAATCCGGCGTTTACGAGATAATTCGAATTACAACCTTAATTTTTGATAAACTAATGAAAAATGGTCGTGCTGAATTTAATTTGGCAGTTAACAACAGATATTAGTTACATTTTTGACGAAGTTTCCATTTTAAAAACAGGATTACAAAATTAAACCAAAATGGTGGTCTGTGGAACTAGGGCGCTACCTGAAAGTATGCCGAAGACCCGTCGATTAACTTATAGTGCTGGAAAAGGTCAAGATTGAAATTCCTATAAATAAAATTGAAATTTATAATAGAGAACCACGAAACACACAAACTAAGTTTTACAAATTTGTTGTGGTAAAATTAACCGGTCTCTGGGACTTTTCGCCTTAAAAAGGTTATTTTTACTAGTCGTACCACTGCCAGTTGGTATTACGCCAGATGGTTCAAATATTTTCACGAATGGAGTGGGAACTTTGACAATTCAATGGAGTTCAGCAATCAACCAGAAACCTGCATGCTACAAAAGGGATGTCTTCGAAAAAGGATCACTATACTCGCAAACACAGTTTAGGCATGGACAAATTGTCTCTAGTAAAAGGGATCACTAGAAAACGCCTAGCTAGAAGAACATCATAAGGTGAGGTTTTGTACCCCTTCTCTGAAATATGGTTTGATCTGATTAGTATTACAACGGGAGTACGAGGTGAGCAACAATGGTATTTGTAGTCAATGTGCATTTAGTGATAGCTAAGTCAGGGAAATACTTAGACACGACTAAACAGGTAATTAAGCGTACCCGTGGTAAGACCAGTTCTTATGTACGCTGTGCATGGTGGCCCGCCCTTATTAAACTCATATATTTTAAAATGATTTAAAAGGTACAGAGACCGGCCTGTACTCGTAAATTAGCATGTAACTGAGGACGATATGGTTGGCTCATACAGCTACTCGTAAATGTACTCGTAAATTAGCATGTAACTGAGGACGGTATGGTTGGCTCATACAGCTATGCGATTACCAGCAGAAGACCTGTGAAAGTGTCTCCAGGCAGAACAATGCAAGTGCGGTTCTGCAAGGAAACCTGAGGTGATGCAATTTTTTTCTGAAGGCTCAAGCTAGACGGCAGAGTATAGTAGCTAAACATTTCTGCTATACCTTGGTGGCGATTTTTTTCATGCCTTTCCTTGATCATTGCGCATGTTGAGTTTCAGAGTCTAATACGTCTGTTTAGGATATATGTTCTTACCGATGCAATTTTTTATAGGGTTCCAAATTGTTCGCGATAAGCTACTCTAGTTATTTCGGTTATATTATTCCACTGTATTGACCAAATGTGCATTCGTGTTGGATATTTGATTCCAGCATTGCAAGATCTATGGCTATATAAATAGTTGTGAAATAAAATGATTTAGTGGTGGATTAGTTTATGGCACAAGATTTTGGATGTCGCTTTCAATTCCTGTATCCATACATAAATCTGGGATTGCATTCATGACATTGTATCCGCGTCCATATTTTTATACTCTTCTTATATACGATTATAAAGTCATATTTTTCTAATTTCTATCTCCAACGAATTAATTTTAAGTTCGGTTCTCTGAGATTGAAAAGCTATGTTAACGCTTCTCGTCTAATAGAATTTTACATATTTGAACAATAAATTATTGAATAATTGCCTTAGGTTTTCTATCTGGTTGTGGAGTGATATCGGGAACATTATGATGGCATTCGTGGAACACAAACAAGATTTACCTTAGACAGCATCCAATACATTGTCCATGACTATTTGAATGTCGGAGACATATGCTATAAAACAAACGGCATTCTAATAAACTCAAAATGGGCATAGTCGATAAATAAATGAAGTTGTGGGGACATCATGTTAAATAGATGATGGAATCAAGATGCGAGATCCAATGTTGAGAAATGCTTACATTTCCCTAACTTCTCGATTTTGTCGGTATATTTGGTAGACGATACTGTTCTTCGATTGCCTTCTCATTTAGGTGTTATTGAGTGTGGTTCAGATAGATATTTCTCATTCTGATACAATTATGTGGTAAACCCATTTCAAAAATGTCGGACCAACCCAAAAATTTCTAAGCAATTTAATTCACAAATACACCGTTTTGGCGCTAGTGGTAAAATATTAGATTATTATACGTTATTTTCTGAATATGACTTTTATAGATGAATAAGTTCCTAAAAATATTTCAATTTTTATAACAACCCGGATAAACCTCGTGAAAATGCGAAACTTCGTGGATGTAAAACCAAAGCTAAAAAAATGGGTTTTAAAAAATCTGCGTGTGTGTGTATTTGTTCGATGCGATGCATTTATTCTGAATCAAAGTTCCCTGCTGTTCAGACGGATTAACTTGATTGAAGTCCTGCTTCTATGGGAGTTTTTTATTTTTGAAAACAGTGTAATTAATATATTAGAATTTTATTAGAAAAACGATTATGAACGACCAGATACTAAATTCCAAAAAATATTTTTCAACAAAAATTCGATATCTGTACAGCCCAAATGATTGATTGATCAAAATGAAACTCATACTAAAGCTTTTCCATAAAATGGGAGGTGCAAGTGATGTTTGGCCGAAATCGGTTAATCGGAAGTGATAGCTTCCATAGAAACTTTTACGTTTTTTGTAAATATTTTTAAATATACTTTCAAACAAAATTAGAGTGCATTAGTAGTGCAGACCATTTTTTTTAATTTACCGGGAACGGCGAGTTTTGAAAACAAAAACCTTATCAGCACATTCACATTCAAATCGGATAGACTATGCGGAATAAAACTTCATATTTATCTTTTTACCATTAATTGGGAAATCCTTGCAATATTTTGTGAAAATCTTACATTCTTCATACTAACCGGAAAATTCTCATTTCTAAGTAGTTTTAGTTTAAATAACTTACTAAAATCGTAGAATTTATCGGAAAATGCCTCTAAGGCAACACTGTGAAATGAATCAAGTTTCCAAATTGAGAGTAAGGGTGTTTTTTTTAGTTCTGGTAAATCAATTCGATTTTATTGGTTCGCGTAATTCTTGTTAAGATAAATTCTGGATATGGTAAAGTTTGTCAGACAATTGATCTATGTAAAATAATAGTGTTAGGTGACAAAATCAAATAAGTTACCTGCCATTTCCAAACAGTCAGTTGGGATATCCTATTTAGTAGTGGTAAGTGAAGACGATTTTATTGGTTTGAATAAAATTTGTTTTGATTAATTCTGGATACCGTAGGGTTTGTCGAAAAATTCCACTATGTGGAAATGTTGGCCATGAAACAAGATCCATTTCGATAAGGATGGTATGATTTTTCGTTTTCGCAAATCAAGTCAATTTTATTGGTTTAAATAGTTATTACTTAGATAAGTTCTGGATATCGTAGAGTTGGTCGGAAAATTCCACTAAGTGCAAATGTTAGCTGTAGTTTGCATAAATTCTGGATATCGAGGAGTTTATCGGAAATTTATTTCACTATGTGCAAATGTTAGCTTTAGGTTGACACAATCAAATGACCCAAAAGCCATTTATATAAAGAGGAGATAGTTATCATTTGTAGTTCTCGCAAATCAAATCGATATTATTGGTTTGAGTAGTTTTAACTTAGATACATCTTGGATATCATAGAGTTTATCGGAAAAATCCACTATGACGTTTCCATTATTCCCCTTACTCTGTGACGTCCAGAATTTATCTAAACTAAAATACAAAAACCAATAAAATCGATTTAAATTACGAGATCAAAAAATAATATCAACTTATCCTAAGGCTATCAGCAAGTAATTAACAATTGGATTTATTTGGACTTTTGTTTACTTTTTCATGTTTTCATTTTTGATTCCTTTTTTTAAAAAAATTTAAATTTCTATATAGTAAATAATGTTTAGTATAAATATAATGTTTAAATTCAATATAGTTTTAAATTAATTTATTGGCTGACCAAACGACACAGTGGTTAATGCTCTGGCGTTTGGATCGGGAGGTATATTCGAATCCTGGAATCCCGATAGGGACAGGATGTAAAGGTGTGTTTCATCAGCACATCTGTGATGAAAATGAACACAACCATGGCCTGCTGTCGGATTACAGAACTCGTGGGCCGACCCATTTTCCATACCAGTACCATAGGCTGGCACGGAGAGATGCTTCAACGAAAGTCAAACTATAGCCGTACGTCCACGAAGTGGCTGGGAAAACGGGTAAAACGTAAGGACGGGGAACGCGACCCGCGGAAAAGTAGGGAGTGCCTAGGTTTCAGATCAGATTAAAGTGGAATGACTTAATGTGTTTTATTTAGTACTCTAAAGATTACTATTTACTCTTTCTATCGCCACCGTAAAATAAATAAATCGAATATGAAAAAATATGGCGCCTTTTTTTCGTCTCTTAAAAACTGTAAACACATACACTCTAAAATTCTAATTGGGTGATTAATATTCTACTGTGCAATAATCAGCGTTTCGTAACGAGATTAAAAATTTTGTTACTAAAATATATTTTTTTTATAGCGGCAGTATATCGAATTCAATAAAATTTACATAAGCTCCCTGAGTCCCTGCGAAATTTTTATTACTGCCTAAAGTGATTACCTGAACTATTGACAATAT
Source organism: Nephrotoma guestfalica (assembly GCA_963691935.1). Classification (NCBI taxonomy): domain Eukaryota; kingdom Metazoa; phylum Arthropoda; class Insecta; order Diptera; family Tipulidae; genus Nephrotoma; species Nephrotoma guestfalica. Next base: position 121,024,191 of record OY829914.1, read on the forward strand.
ATTTCATCCTTTGAATCATAGATGGATCTGCTATTAGTACGTCTTTCCGAATCCAGCTATCCAACGAATTACGCTTTTAAATAATATAATATGCAACGTTATAGAAAAATTTTGATACTAATGAATATTTATGTAATAATTTACACATTAAATTATTGTAGTAGTGTCATTAATTGGCCGATGTCAGGCCCGCAAAATAATCTATAATATATTAATGTAAAAATTTCAATAGATGTATGTGTTGGGTTATATTATGTAAGAAAATATGGTTATATTATGTAAGAAAATATTGTATTTTAAATTATTTTATTAATTTAAGTATTTTCATGCATGTAGATATCGTTATTTAATTACATTTTTTACATTACCGTAAAATCATTATTTACATAAAAAATGTAAAAACATATTTTTACGCGTAATTGCACAACACTGAGTTACTAATCATGATCTGTATTAAAAATTTCTCATTGGGTTTGTGATTTTTGGTGGAGCAAACTTCGCAACCGTGAGAATTTTCAATTTTTGAATAAATGTTGAAAAAATTAGCATATGCAGAAATATGGATTTTTGATTATCCAAGTTCGGTAAGTGAAATTTTTAGATTTATAAATCAAGAGTTCCGTATTCGAAATATATTACATTCATGGTAAAAGAAAGTCGAGTGATGGCCACAACTTATTCAACCCATTCAAGGTTTACATATATTCTTAGAAAAATTTATTTTCATAAACACATATTTTCCACAAAATTTCAGACTGAGAACAGTTTTAATTTCCTGGCCAGTGTGAATCGTGCAAAAAAATTAAAACTGCTGTGATTTTCACGACGACGGAAAACGAAATTTACAAATGTTGACAAAATCAATGATTTTTTCTATTAACTACGCAATCTGTTCTGGGGCCAAAACACTCCCAACTCTTTTGCGGTATCTTACGCAGTAGCCAAATCGAGGACGTACGGCTATAGGGCCGATTTACGTAGAACTATCAGCACGTTGCAATTCTCCATGCTAGCCTATGGTACTGACATGGAAGATGGGTCGGTCTATGAGTTCTTCACTCCGACAGGGGGTTATAGTCATATTATTTAACATCACCGATCTTAATTAGATGATGAAAAATCCTTTTTGCATTCAGCCGCTATCGGAACTCGAACCCACTACCTCCCGATACAAATACCAAAGCTTTGATGATGATTTCCATATTTTCCTTAGTTATTTTCCGATCAATTTTCTTAGTAGAATTATGCGATGTTTCCCTATGTTTTCCGGTTTGTCAATTTTTCGACCAAAGTTCTCATTACTTCGTGTGGTTACGGTCCCTATCGCTTTACAATTTAGTTTCACTTTTATCCATCATCGTTGCATTAAAATTGCTTCAAGTCTAAACCGAATTTTAGTGATCAAAGTAATTATTGATTATTATTCTAGCTGCCCATTTACAAATGGTATGAAGAGTCACATATTAAAAACCAGATTACAGATACATTACATCAATTAATCAAATTAAAATTTAAGTTGGAACATAATAATGACACTCAGTTACTAAGGCTATATTTAATATTATTATGTAAATATATCACAAATATTTTAATTCTTAAACGAAAAATAAATAGATAAACTAAAAATAGATAGATAGATAATTTAGCAAAAATTCTGTTACGAGTTTTACAACTTTAAAGCCTCACACGATACATACAACGATATTCTACAACAAAATGTTGTAAGATATAATGTTAGTACGGTACATAATACTGACTTCTTAAATGTCTCTAGATCTAAAACGTATCGTACATTATGTAGACATGTTTTTAATACGTCTATTTGCTATATTTCTATTTAGAAATTCTTTATAACTAAACAATGTAAGCATTATTATGTACACTGTGTACACAAAGTATCGTATATCGATATATAAGTTCCGTATCTATGAAGACATATAGCTAAATATATTTATATCTATTGTTCGATTAGATGTCTATATCTAGATAATGTTGCTGCCAGTGCTATGTGATTTTACGAGGAGGATCTCTCCCAAGAATTTCATTTAATTCCTTTTTTCTGTCATATGTAATCTGTAAATGTATAGAGATAGAGCTGTAAATATGTATTCGAATATTGACAATGTTGGAAACGAAGATGTTGTTGTGGAAAAAATACAGATTTCGTAAATTTTTTATGAAACTAAGAAATGCTTCAGCAAATATTGTTTTTTGAAAGCTCCGGAAAGGAGTGGGGTAATGGTTTGGTTTCGTTTGGTAGAGATTTTGTGTTTGGTTAAAGGTTAAAAATAAATCATTTTGATGTTACATATTTTTGTAACATAATAGGGGACACTTGGGACGACTAAATTTGTGTTTAAATGGCCTCATTGGGAATATGAACTGTAAACAAAAATTTTATTTATATTTACAAAAATTATTAAGTCGTTTTAATTCATTATATACGTTATTATATACAAATAATGTGTTACTCTGTATACGGTTTACGCGTTAAAGGAGATCTCGAGAATCGTTATAATGTAATAAAATAACGAAAGGTCAAATAAATTTATAGAGATGGCATGGGCGGATATACTGTGTGTGCTAATAAACTATTAAAGATGAAATTTATAAATTTTTCGATTCTGGCTTTAACGTTTTATAGACATAGATAGATTAAATTAGTAAATCTTATCGTAATTAAAATACATTGCGCTCGGTGAATGCTTTAGTGTTCTATAAACCAAAGAATGAATTTTACAGGCGACGATTTTTAATATTTAAACTAAAATTGTTACTATTCCTAATGCAAATCGAGCAGATTTCTCTAGTTTATAATAAACTTTCATAACTAATGAGATTCAATCAAATAAACAGAATATAATAAATTTTAATTGAAAGTTAAATTTAAAAAAAAATCGCCCTAACGGATATAGGACACCCACCAAATGTTTGGAAAAGTAGAACATTTTTTTTTCTTTTTTTTAAATTTTATATAACTATAAGGACAATATTTTACTAAAAGAAGTTAAACCTCAAAAATTTTAAAAGAAAAATTAAATTTAATCGTTGATTATTAAAAACTACAGTAAATAAACTTGAAATTTATTTATTTCATATAATAAAATATAAAGTTTATTTAAATTTTAATTCACAGCTTACATACTTTCAGTGATAAAAATATAAAAATTTAATTCACAGCCATTTTTAGTGGGAAAATCATTACAGTCTATATTGCCAATGCGCAATCATAACAATAATTATAACTATTTCAATTTCAATACAGCTCTATAAAATTGTACATCCTCAATTCTTACAAGTAGTGATTATTTTTGGAAAAATAAAATGATTAATATAGTATAGGTAGTATTTCGGTAGCAAAGCTATATTTCAGATTGCTAAAATTAAATTTCAAACTTGCGGTATTATGATTCAGAAAATCATCCGAAGTGCATTGCAAAATTTTGATTTTAACTTTAATCACAGTATACAAAATTGTATCTAGTAATACAATGTAGTTTTCTACATGAAATTTAGGATGCCGCCACGAGTACTGATTTCAAATTATATCACAAATAATCATATACAGATGAGTATTTATCAAGGCACGCCGATGTGCATTAAATAAAATCGATAAATTTGTAGGGGAAAAAGTGTTTAGCCAAAATGAAAAGATGAGCTATAATATTTACGTTGCTCGATATTTTCTCTTTCTGCCGTCCAGTATTTCCAATAGGATCGAGTAGAAGTTTATAATAAAAATATTTTATTTCTTTGTACAGTATAAAACACAAATTATTCTTCAAAATTGGCTTTTCTATGAAAGTAGTGTATGGTGGTGTTTACTGTAAGCAAAAAAAAAACAAACGAGTACAATGAGCAAATCCAATCCATTTATTAATTTCGTTTGAAAATATCTCTCTCTACGCATCATTTATATTTAATAAAACAGAATGAAACGAAAACTCAAACGCACATATTATGTATATACACTCGTATATGCATACTATTTAAAATAATATGTGTACATGATCGAGTGTTCCTTCTCATTTTAGATATATCAAAATTAAACACGTGACATGAAAAGAAAGATGATCTGTTTAGGTGGATTTAGCTACATTGAATGTAGTACATATTTTATGTTGGTGTGTTAATGAAATATAAATCCAAAAATGGGAAAAAATATTTGGAGGATTTTGATACGGTAAAAATCAAAAACTTATCAATGAAAAGGAAAAAATGTATGTTATGTATATCGGTTTTTAATGGTCGCAGTAAACAACTATTATACATACATATACATATTTGTGTTTTGTATATATTATGTGTTTCCTATATATACTGATTTGTCCAAATTATTGAGTTTTTCTATGTGTTGTACTATACGGATGATATGTGATTTGAATTCAATAATATTAAAATACCTAACAGTTTTAGAAATTAGTATTTTTTGGAAAAAATGAATGAAATAAGCTTACAACGGAAAGGGGACATTTGGAAAATATACTATGTAGTATGTATTTAGATTTGTTTCCAAAACTTGATCAAGCATGATAGTAGTTAATTTGTTTCGACTATTAATTGATATTGACTTGTTATTGATTTTAACAATATTTACAAACAAAATTAATATTTCGCTGTTCGAGGTGTATAGAATTATGAGTATACACAATAACGTGCAGTTCCATTTCTGAACTACTAACCTTAAGAGTTAAAACCACCTTAAGGTTTTCCAATGGCAATAAATAAATATTTTGTTGTTGGTTGTGGCCAGTCGATTGAAAATTTCGATAATAGATATTTCAATATCGAATAAGGGATATCGATTTATAGGCTTCACCAGAAGTGCAATTCAATTTTCGAATTATTACTTTTAGGCATAAAATCCAATTTATTTATTATTATTCAATTTATTTGGCCACGCACTTTATTTAATTAATTCTCTGCCTAACTGGACATCTCAAAATTTTTGGTTTGCGGAGTTTGAGATCTCATATAACGGCGTTGGGTTTATTTGCTATTTATCAATGTTTATAGAAATCAGGTCAACACGACCAAATTTCACAAGCATCACACTTTTTCGAAACTTATCGCAGGAGGCGATTCAAAGATTTGCCCCGAGGCTAATAACTTCAAGAAGGACAAGAAGGATTGGCACGAAACGGTGTGGTAACACATGCATCAAGGAGTATCGGTTGGAGCTTGTTGCTCTCCAAGAAATTTCATGGTCTAATAAATGTGGTAGAAGTGTCCTATGGACTTACGTTGCCATCTTAGGCTTGCAATTTCATTATTGATTGGACTAAACCACATTTTGAATTTTCAACCGATGTTAATAAACACTGCCGACTCCTTTTCTATAACAATGTATAGAATAGGTGACATAGAGCTTACAACTGAATTTATGAGAATGGGTGATGTAAGAGTAAATAAGAAAGGGAGTACATAATAACTCATTTTCCTTAAAAGCACTACAAATCGATTGATTATTAAAAAATATCGTTTTTAAAGCCATGTGTTAATTTCTAAAAATGGGCTCGGATTGTAAATTTGGGTTATTATTCGCTCGGTACAATTTGTTCATTCAATCATTACTGATCGAATACAATGTTCTTGATCGATCATGAATCGATTTTAACACAATTCTAATTAATAATAACAATTATGAAGTAAGAAAATGAGCAGGGTCTAATTAAAACCAACAGATTTAAAAAACGAAAAGGTGCACAAATTTAATGTAAATTTTACTAATATAAAACAGATTGAAATCAAAAATGATGATTGTGTTGCGCTTTATTTTAGCTTACAAGGAACGTTTCACTAAACGTAAAAGAGGGTAAATTACACAGAATAGTTTTGGATATCGTAGATAAATTTTTAAGTTCTTTATTACTTAATGATTTATACTCGTACAATTAACATATGAAATATAGCAAAATGAAAGTTATGTAAAAATCAATATTAGAGGAAGCTTGACGTAAAAATTGACAAACAGATAACTGTGGTTTTGATAAAGTTCAAGAGACAAGTTTCGTTCAGATAACTAAAATAATCTTAGTCCTCATTTGATTTTACAAATTTTCCAACGGTTATTTGTGAGATTACGTAGTATACTAAGGTCTCGATTCTACCATGAAGAAGACGACAAGATATTTTTTGGCAAGTGCGAGATACGGATTTTTCGATACATTCAAATATTGTATGTGGGATTCTAGCTGAAGCGGATGAAAAATATCAATCATGAAATTTGATGTGAATGTTCATTTCAACTAGTTTAAGTGATTTCATTAATAAAAGGTGGGATTTCCAGAAATCACCCATACAAAATTTTTCGAAATGGATCTTTTGAAAATAGGGCTAAAATGGGGGTTTCCTACGTGTGATTCTGACTGATGGGTAGTAGACGCAATCATGAAACGTTATCAGTATGTTCAGTACAAGCAGTTTAAGTGATTTCATTAAAAAGATGCGCAATTTTCAAAAATCATTCATTAAGTGAATTTCAAAAATTTCAGTTTTAAATTAGGGTTGAATTAAGGGTTTTTAATTAACAATTCTGGCTGAAATGGAGTATGCCACTAGAGAATCCTGGTTTTATCAGGCTATATACTTGTAGCCTAAACATTCTGGCTGAAGAACTACGACTTTTTCTTACATAGTTGATCTACTTTAACAGATTTTGTGCATAACGCATGTAAATGGGCAGATAAAGCTGTTCTAGGAGAAATACTGACGATTTCTGTAGGAGAACTAAATAGGCGATTTCTGGAAATCCCACCTTTATTAATGAAATCATACTTAAACTAGTTGAAATTAACATTCAGATCAAATTTCATGATTGTGCATACTCCGCATCAGCCAGAATCCCACATACAATATTTGAATGTATCGAAAAATTCGTATCTCGCACTTGCCAAAAAATATCTTGTCGTCTTCTTCATGGTAGAATCGAGACCTTAGTATACTACGTAATCTCACAAATAACCGTTGGAAAATTTGTAAAATCAAATGAGGACTAAGATTATTTTAGTTATCTGAACGAAACTTGTCTCTTGAACTTTATCAAAACCACAGTTATCTGTTTGTCAATTTTTACGTCAAGCTTCCTCTAATATTGATTTTTACATAACTTTCATTTTGCTATATTTCATATGTTAATTGTACGAGTATAAATCATTAAGTAATAAAGAACTTAAAAATTTATCTACGATATCCAAAACTATTCTGTGTAATTTACCCTCTTTTACGTTTAGTGAAACGTTCCTTGTAAGCTAAAATAAAGCGCAACACAATCATCATTTTTGATTTCAATCTGTTTTATATTAGTAAAATTTACATTAAATTTGTGCACCTTTTCGTTTTTTAAATCTGTTGGTTTTAATTAGACCCTGCTCATTTTCTTACTTCATAATTGTTATTATTAATTAGAATTGTGTTAAAATCGATTCATGATCGATCAAGAACATTGTATTCGATCAGTAATGATTGAATGAACAAATTGTACCGAGCGAATAATAACCCAAATTTACAATCCGAGCCCATTTTTAGAAATTAACACATGGCTTTAAAAACGATATTTTTTAATAATCAATCGATTTGTAGTGCTTTTAAGGAAAATGAGTTATTATGTACTCCCTTTCTTATTTACTCTTACATCACCCATTCTCATAAATTCAGTTGTAAGCTCTATGTCACCTATTCTATACATTGTTATAGAAAAGGAGTCGGCAGTGTTTATTAACATCGGTTGAAAATTCAAAATGTGGTTTAGTCCAATCAATAATGAAATTGCAAGCCTAAGATGGCAACGTAAGTCCATAGGACACTTCTACCACATTTATTAGACCATGAAATTTCTTGGAGAGCAACAAGCTCCAACCGATACTCCTTGATGCATGTGTTACCACACCGTTTCGTGCCAATCCTTCTTGTCCTTCTTGAAGTTATTAGCCTCGGGGCAAATCTTTGAATCGCCTCCTGCGATAAGTTTCGAAAAAGTGTGATGCTTGTGAAATTTGGTCGTGTTGAGCTGATTTCTATAAACATTGATAAATAGCAAATAAACCCAACGCCGTTATATGAGATCTCAAACTCCGCAAACCAAAAATTTTGAGATGTCCAGTTAGGCAGAGAATTAATTAAATAAAGTGCGTGGCCAAATAAATTGAATAATAATAAATAAATTGGATTTTATGCCTAAAAGTAATAATTCGAAAATTGAATTGCACTTCTGGTGAAGCCTATAAATCGATATCCCTTATTCGATATTGAAATATCTATTATCGAAATTTTCAATCGACTGGCCACAACCAACAACAAAATATTTATTTATTGCCATTGGAAAACCTTAAGGTGGTTTTAACGCTTAAGGTTAGTAGTTCAGAAATGGAACTGCACGTTATTGTGTATACTCATAATTCTATACACCTCGAACAACAGCGAAATATTAATTTTGTTTGTAAATATTGTTAAAATCAATAACAAGTCAATATCAATTAATAGTCGAAACAAATTAACTACTATCATGCTTGATCAAGTTTTGGAAACAAATCTAAATACATACTACATAGTATATTTTCCAAATGTCCCTTTTCCGTTGTAAGCTTATTTCATTCATTTTCTCCAAAAAATACTAATTTCTAAAACTGTTAGGTATTTTAATATTATTGAATTCAAATCACATATCATCCGTATAGTACAACACATAGAAAAACTCAATAATTTGGACAAATCAGTATATATAGGAAACACATAATATATTCAAAACACAAATATGTATATGTATGTATAATAGTTGTTTACTGCGACCATTAAAAACCGATATACATAACATACATTTTTTCCTTTTCATTGATAAGTTTTTGATTTTTACCGTATCAAAATCCTCCAAATATTTTTTCCCATTTTTGGATTTATATTTCATTAACACACCAACATAAAATATGTACTACATTCAATGTAGCTAAATCCACCTAAACAGATCATCTTTCTTTTCATGTCACGTGTTTAATTTTGATATATCTAAAATGAGAAGGAACACTCGATCATGTACACATATTATTTTAAATAGTATGCATATACGAGTGTATATACATAATATGTGCGTTTGAGTTTGAGTTTCATTCTGTTTTATTAAATATAAATGATGCGTAGAGAGAGATATTTTCAAACGAAAATAATAAATGGATTGGATTTGCTCATTGTATTCGTTTGTTTTTTTTTTTGCTTACAGTAAACACCACCATACACTACTTTCATAGAAAAGCCAATTTTGAAGAATAATTTGTGTTTTATACTGTACAAAGAAATAAAATATTTTTATTATAAACTTCTACTCGATCCTATTGGAAATACTGGACGGCAGAAAGAGAAAATATCGAGCAACGTAAATATTATAGCTCATCTTTTCATTTTGGCTAAACACTTTTTCCCCTACAAATTTATCGATTTTATTTAGTGCACATCGGCGTGCCTTGATAAATACTCATCTGTATATGATTATTTGTAATTATATCATAGAAAATCTTTCTATAATCGCCCAAAAGTTGATTACTTTCATGAGGTAATCAAGGCGATCATAAATATACCACACCATAAATAAAAAATACAAAGATGAATTATGTAGTAATAATCTCTTCATTGACACCAGCGCGCGTGTCTATCCTTTGAACCATAATAAAGATCGTTTTGAGTTTTTGTTGTTGTTCACGTAAAATTGAAGGTCGGCAATTGGTTTTTTTATTCGTAAACACATGTGTCGGCGAAGTGACGAAACGAAATAGAGAAATTATGTTATTGTTTTGTTATGTAGAGAAGGGAATTGAAGGAAGACGAACAAATATGTATAAAAAAATATTTTTGGTGTTTAGATCAATGAATGTAATTTTTTATTTTTTCCTATGAATGTATGTGATATAATAAACTTTTATTTAGGACGTACACACATTCAAAGATTTTTTCTTTTGAAAATGACGTAAAAGTAAAGTACAAAATGTGTTGTTGTTTCCACAAAATTATTTTTCCTCTCGTCCTTTAAATATTATGAACAGAAAAACGAAATTTTAAATTCCTATTATGTTCTTTATTATTTTACATTGATCGTGTACTTCAAAATATTCTATTGATAATAAATAGCTGATTCTTAATATGACAAACAAATTATAGTATGTAATATACATTAGTAGCCCTTTTTAACGATTTAAATATGAACTGGAATACGTCCAAATTAAATAAATCTTCTTAGCGGTTCAACGATTGAATTATGTAACGAAAGTTTAATATCTGTAAATTTCGCCCTTAAATTATTACTCATTACGAGTACTTTGTCGAATGAATGATTTCAACTTGGTGGGTTTAGGTGCGATTACTTCACTTATTCAAGCGATTTTCTGAAATATGGAAATTGTTTACTAATTTTAATTCGAATTGAAAAATTTAATTAGATTGGCAGAATATAGAATCGTTGATTTTTTGTTTTAAGTTGCGGAATAAATTCAAACCAAATTGAACTGGTCATTTCATAACCAAATTTAGTAAATGAATATATTCGGATTATTTAACGATTGTTGTTTAACTTTCTAGAATATCGTCAAACAATTAAATGTAAGGTAATTCGAGGATTTTTTTAAATTCGAGCAATTAACAGAAGCTTGGGATTAAAATGAGATTTTATTATTTTCCAGTAAAATTCCATAATACGGGTTACTTAGTCTCATGTTCCTAACCTTTATACTATGTAAAGCAAACTTTTGTTGAAATTTTTTGTAAACATTACGCATGAAAACCTGCGTCTGTGTTGCGAATCTTATTGATACAAAGTGCATTCAGAAAACCTTGTACAAAAATGGAGAGGTGAAAATGTTGTGGCCAACACCAGACTTTGTTTGGTACTTGTCTGTTAATTCACTCCAATTATTTTTACATATTTATTTTTTACAGAAATGAATGCAAAATCATTTGTTGTAACATTCTGGTCTGTTAAATTATTTAATTAAAATTTATTTTACTTGCTGTTTTAATTTTTAAGAATTCTGTAAACCACTCTTTGTAGTTTATTGATCCTATCACTGGAGCAAATACTCAAAGAATTGAACGTCCGTGGAAGGCAGCAATGGAACAGACAGAAGCATGTTGGATTCGTACATGTGTGAATACATGTGGCGTAAACGTACAACAGTTCGGCAATTGAATGTATTTGATGCGATTCTCGCTGATGCTTTTTTGGCCACCTGTTTAACCTGTGACAATTAGTGTGCAAACAATTAAATGTAACACACTTAATGTTGTTTTATATTATAATAAATGATTTTGCATTCATTTCTGTAAAAAATATAAAAAAATAGTTCGGGTGAATTAACTGTCTGTTAATTAATAATCGTCTGTACCCTTTGTTTTATCACGAATGTATATATCTCGGATCTCGGATACATCCACTTGATTTCTAAAGCGGAAAATTGAAGTTCCTGGACTTTTGGTAAAACTGTCTTGATAATACAAAATTATTATTCCTGGTTAAATTTCAGACAATGAACAAGATCAACTGTTGTTGAAAATTTTATCTTCAAATTTATTTAAATCTTTTAATTCCTTGCTGTTTTTTTATAAATGTAAATTTTCCAACATCATGCACATGATCATCGAGTCAATGAAACAGATGGCACTGTTGTAATGTCGTGACGATCGCCTAATGATTGACCGGGTAGTAACAGCTGCGTGATTTCAATCCATTTTGGGTTACAAGTGAAAGGATGAATAAGTCCGGTTTGCATGTCTTCGGGCTGCCAACATACGTCGCTGTCAAAATGATAAGTCGACCGACATTGTTTGCATTTCTATCTACATTCATGGCATCGCACAGATGAATGTATTCTTCTGTACGCAATTTTTGCTGATTTAAACGTGTGTATGTCAGACGTTCTGTTTCGATTTTGACATACATACCAACGGTGAACTGATGAAACAATCTGCGCCATTTCCATATGTCATTGTCCTCGTTTCGACGAATCATCAAACGATAGGCATAAAAATTCATCGAGTTGATCTTTTTGTTTGTTTCTCGAATTATAAATGAATAATGAACTTTTGTTAGGAATCGAATTGAGAAACAGTTAACAAAATTGCTACGTTCGGGTTAATGGATTAATCATCTTGATCATAAAGTGATATTGATCCTCTCCTCGGGAAAATATCAGTGGATATTGTAATGCATCATACGAACGATGGGTTCGCAGATATGGTGAAGCTTATCATTGAAGCGCCTTTTGTGTTCGTCAGCTGGTCTTTTGTCTGCTCTGATCACTATTTTGTGGTCAGTATTCATTGGCGGCAACAATGCTCCTGCATCATGGTGAATTTGTCCTTGAACCTGTAAAATTGAAGACAAATTCTTAATTTATGAGCCTCGGAGTTCTACATCTTTAGTGGATTTGACGGTGAAACGTTGTGAATCGGTGATGTGGGTTTGTTTAATGTGTGCTATACCTATAAAAAGAATTTACCTTAAAAGTCAAGTTAAAACCTATATATTCGGCCCATATTCTGCAAAAAATGCTTCGATCGAGGTTCTTGATCAGAAAGCAATGATGCCAGTGGCTCTGGTGGCGATGTTAATTGTAGAAATATGACATTTCCGCTCGCACAACATAATCCGGTGGTTCGTGTCAAAACCTCAAAGCATTGCAATGTTGACAAACAGTGCTCATTATTCCGAAGTCGGCGATACCGATTGTTGGGTCGTATTTGAACGCCAATCGTTCATTTCGAATGTCAAGTTTAGATAAATAAATTTTAATTAAATAATTTAACAGACCAGAATGTTACAACAAATGATTTTGCATTCATTTCTGTAAAAAATAAATATGTAAAAATAATTGGAGTGAATTAACAGACAAGTACCAAACAAAGTCTGGTGTTGGCCACAACATTTTCACCTCTCCATTTTTGTACAAGGTTTTCTGACATCAATGCACTTTGTATCAATAAGATTCGCAACACAGACGCAGGTTTTCATGCGTAATGTTTACAAAAAATTTCAACAAAAGTTTGCTTTACATAGTATAAAGGTTAGGAACATGAGACTAAGTAACCCGTATTATGGAATTTTACTGGAAAATAATAAAATCTCATTTTCATCCCAAGCTTCTGTTAATTGCTCGAATTTAAAAAAATCCTCGAATTACCTTACATTTAATTGTTTGACGATATTCTAGAAAGTTAAACAACAATCGTTAAATAATCCGAATATATTCATTTACTAAATTTGGTTATGAAATGACCAGTTCAATTTGGTTTGAATTTATTCCGCAACTTAAAACAAAAAATCAACGATTCTATATTCTGCCAATCTAATTAGATTTTTCAATTCGAATTAAAATTAGTAAACAATTTCCATATTTCAGAACATCGCTTGAATAAGTGAAGTAATCGCACCTAAACCCACCAAGTTGAAATCATTCATTCGACAAAGTACTCGTAATGAGTAATAATTTAAGGGCGAAATTTACAGATATTAAACTTTCGTTACATAATTCAATCGTTGAACCGCTAAGAAGATTTATTTAATTTGGACGTATTCCAGTTCATATTTAAATCGTTAAAAAGGGCTACTAATGTATATTACATACTATAATTTGTTTGTCATATTAAGAATCAGCTATTTATTATCAATAGAATATTTTGAAGTACACGATCAATGTAAAATAATAAAGAACATAATAGGAATTTAAAATTTGGTTTTTCTGTTCATAATATTTAAAGGACGAGAGGAAAAATAATTTTGTGGAAACAACAACACATTTTGTATTTTACTTTTACGTCATTTTCAAAAGAAAAAATCTTTGAATGTGTGTACGTCCTAAATAAAAGTTTATTATATCACATACATTCATAGGAAAAAATAAAAAATTACATTCATTGATCTAAACACCAAAAATATTTTTTTATACATATTTGTTCGTCTTCCTTCAATTCCCTTCTCTACATAACAAAACAATAACATAATTTCTCATAATTTTACTGTTGGTCTATTAAAAAAAATAAAAAATTGGTCATTCCTTCCTATTTCATAATTTTGTCCTTCAAGTCTTACATAAAAATGTATGAGTAAATTGAAACAACAACGGTACCATGTCACATAATTATTATACATATATATAAATTAAAGAAAATGAGAGAAAGAGAGTTTGTTTACTTTATGTTGTTTTGCAGTTGTTGTACTTCACGATCGTAATGTTAGTTCCAAAAAGTAATATACTGGATGCGTCGCTAGTCGCGTTTTGGATTAAATAATTCATTCTTGTTAGGTTATCTTTCTCTCTTTTATTTATGACCACACACATAGGTTTGAATGAGCTAACTATACAAAGATTTCCACTGTCTCGCTTTTCGTGTTATTTTGTATCGTATAAAATAATATTGATTTTTGTCTCATGAATGAAAAAACAAAAAAGTAAAATGTATGCAAATTAAAAAACATGTGTTCTTTGATACAGCGTTCAAATTTAGTTGTTGTTGTATGTCATCTAATTTTAAGAAAAACAATAAACCACACGTTCTGTTAAGAAAGATGATCTGCACGTGATCGTAAAATATGTGATCCTATATAGATATATATAAATATATAAATAAATATATATGTATGTATATAAATAACATACATATATAAATATATATGTATGAAAATCAACTTTTTTTTTTGGAAATCTCAAAAGTTCAAGGCTATATTGCAATTTTTTGAGAATAGGATTTAAAATAATTTAACCATAGGGATAGTTTGAATTTTTTGCGTTCTCAAAAAATTTTGAATTGCTATTCAGAAATTGTGAATTTAATAATTTATATATTTTCTAATTTGAAATTGTATTTTGTATTTTTGTTATTTTATTTTGTTAAAATATTTGTTTTAACAAAAACAAAAAAAGCCAGTCATAATTTTTGTATTTTGTCATCACCAAAAATCGAACGAATTACAAAGCAAGCGCTCTATTTACTTTGCTACGGCGGGCGGCAACGATGTGAATGTAAAAAATGAAGCAAGTGTGTACTGGCACAGTTTTATAATTTCAATTTATCATTTAATCACTTCATCACTTATAGGTTGAGCAAATCTGAATTTGTTTGAAACAATAATTATGTAGATTGTACACTGTATCGAGCTGTACAGTATCGAACATTATTTTTTTTTTTCATTTTTGTTAGATTGAGTTGACGATGAAATTTGGTTATAAAATGTAACTGTTTGGAATTAAAATTGCCAGATGCAGAATAGATGATCCCAATCTGATAATTATCGGTTGTTATATACAAATTAGATTTATGGGTAATATTATGGGATTTTATAATATATTTTTAGTGGAGTATTGGATTGAAGTCAATGACTCTTGAAGCAATGAGCTCAGTTCAATAAAAACAAAACTGGAGATTGGAAGAATTTTAAACTAAATTTTATGCGAAATTCTGGAAATTTTTTAAGAAGTTTGAGAAAGCTTTGAAGTTATATTTAATTCCGTATTTAAGGTTTGATTGAAATCGACATTCGAAATAAACTTGTTGGTTGCCAGAATGTGAACGTACCCACAATCGATTTTTCCTGCTGCGAAGTTGCCACAAAGTCCGGTGATTCATTATTTCTTTTATTTATTATTATTTATTTTAATATTATCTGGAATTTTTATTATACGCTCTGTATGAACAAATAATCGAAGGCTTATAAAATAGAGTCGTTGTTTCTCTTAAAGAACATCATGAGCGAAACATAAAAACATTGACTATTTATCTAAGAATGTAACCGAACTATGAGTGCAGAAACTAAAATTTGAGCAGTGATTTAAGTTAGGCAATGAACACAATGTGATATCGTTGGAATGAAAGTGTCTGAGTTCGTAAAATGAGGTGGATTTTAATGAACGATTTTTAATTATTGGTTTAGATCTCCAACATATTTGGTATTTTACAAGTTTGATTTGATAAAAAAAATCGAGAATTTCTAAATTAATGTTTGAAAAAATAAAAATATGTAGTTGAGACAGTTCTATTAACGAATTATGTTATTCTATCGTAAATTGTGAAAAACTGAAACTTTAATGTAACTATTGGAAATAAAATTTTAAATAGGGATTTGAATAACGATTCAGTTATTTGGCCTTTACTTCGCGGGGTATGTGCGACTCTCTAACTATACGGGTATACGGTATTATTTGGAAGAACGAGTATGTTATCTTTACACAGAGAAACATTTATATTCGAATTTTAGAAACATAAGTACGTTTTTGGTTCTCCACGATTGTATTGCAAATATAGTATGAAAAGCAGCTCACGTAAACAATAGAAAGCGTGGCTGATTAACATAATATGGATGGTGTCTTTTCAAGTTATTTTGTGATCTGGTTAAAATCAAGTCAATTTAGAAAATAATTTTTTTTTAACTTGGAAGCTTAAATTATAAGTTGTTAGCGCCTATTTATTGCTGAATTAGTGTTGGTTATTTAAACCATATTTGCTGTTAACAAATGTTTATTGTTAAGCGATTTCTATTTCTTGGCAGACACTCGCAAAGTTATAAAGCAAGCGAGGGTTCTCAACTCCAACGATGAGCCCACACGACACCGACCTCTACGAGTGTTGCTAAGTTCAAAAGACTCATCAGCGAGTAAATCATAATTTAACTCTAGTTTCAATTTTCTTTTAGAACATCTTCTGAAACTTGAACCATTAATGAATACTGTCTTACTCTGTACGTGCGCATGAGCGCGTGTAAACCGTTCTCTTAAATTTTATTTTGGAAATGTACATTACATTTTCGGTTGAATGTGTTCTACAAAGCTATCCGAAATCCGAATTATCTGTAGCTGGACTCGGATATATATATATATATATATATATATATATATATATATATATATATATATAAAGGGTGTTTCAACAGGTGCGCTTCAACTTTTTTCCGATATGGACGGCGAACGACGCCATATTTTTTATTAATCTTTTGTCATTTGGAAACTTCATTAGTATACATTTCATCATGAACGGAAGCGGAACGCTACACACGTGAACAGCGATTGCAAATCGTGCAATTTTTTTATCAAAATAATCGTTCTGTTGCTGCTACTTTAAGAGCATTACGGCCATTTTACGGTCCATTTAACAAGCCAGCCCGTTCGACAATCGACCGTATAGTGGCAAAATTTGAGTCTACGTTTTCGCTACATAATGTTCCGGTACCCTCGAGAGCAAGAAGTGCTCGAAGTGTTGAAAACATCGCAGCCGCCAGGGCTTCAGTTCAAGAAGACGCATCATTGTGGCGAATTTTACGTAAAGATCTTGGCCTACATCCGTATAAGATCAAGCTGACACAACAACTAAGGCCGTTTGACCATTTGAAGCGACGCCGATTCGTGAATTGGGCTCAAGAGCAAATCGAAAATGATGCAGATTTTCACCGAAAAATCATTTCCAGCGATTAGGCTCACTTTTGGCTAAATGGATTTGTCAACAAGCAAAATATGCGTTACTGGGCAGGAAGCAACCCACACGTGATTCATGAGGCACCGTTGCATCCCGAAAAAGTCACTGTTTGGTGCGGATTACATGCCGGCGGCGTCATTGGGCCATATTTTTTCATCGACTATAACGATCGCCACGTTACTGTTAATGGAAATCGATTTTTTTGGCCGCAATTGAATGGAATGGACTTGGACGACATGTGGTTTCAACAGGACGGGGCCACATGCCACACAGCACACGATACAATCGCGTTATTGAAGACTAAGTTCGATGAGCGTGTTATTTCGCGAAATGGGCCCGTCCATTGGCCGCCGCGCTCGTGTGATTTGACACCTCGAGATTATTTTCTTTGGGGTTATGTGAAGTCATTGGTCTATGCCAATAAGCCGGCGACGTTGCAAGAGCTCAGAGCCAATATAGATCGTGAAATTGCTGGAATTTCGGCCGATTTATGCGAAAGAGTGGTCGAAAATTGGGTTCAAAGATTGGACTTCGTAAAACGTGCACGCGGTGGTCATGCAAAAGAAATCGAGTTTCATACTTAAATGTATATGTTCAAATTCGTTAATAAAAAAAAGTTAGTTCAAAAGTCGAACAGTTTGTGTTTTATTCAAAAAAAAGTTGAAGTGCTCTTATTAAAAACCCGTTACTACTGTGAGCAAAAAGTAGTAAGACATATTAATTTAAATTTTGTGCGGAAAACCATTCGTCGAAATATTTTTTTCTTAATTTTTTTTCGATGTTGGTATGACTGTCAGTGACATTTGAGTCAAATTTCACATCAAAATAATCGTTAGTGTTTAGTATACGCTTGTCTTCCGGAAGTACAAAGAGTGCATTCGGCGATTTTTACAATGAGTGAAATTATTCAACAAAGAAGTTCCATTAAATTTTGTGTACGGAATCAATTTTGTGGTGCCGAAACGTTCAGAATGTTGCAAAAGGCCTTCGATGATAATTGCATGTCGCGAGCAAATGTTTTTGATTGATACAAATTGTTCAAAGAGGGTCGATAACGTGTTGACGACGAACCACGTCTAGGACGGCCATCAACATCAACTGATGATCAACACGTTAACAAAATCAAGGAATTGGTGCTCGAAAATCGACGATTAACAGTCAGAGACCTTACTGACATCGTTAAAATATCGGAAGGATCAGTGAAAACCATTTTGAAAGATCATTTGGGACTAAGAAAAGTGAAACGATTGGTTTCAGATTTTTTCGCCAAAAATTCCACCCATATCGTTCCGCAACCACCGTATTCGCCTGATTTAGCTCCGTGTAACTTCTGGCTGTTCAGCAAACTCAACGACCGCTCCGGAGAAACCGTTTTGAGTCAATTGAAGACATTAAACGTGAATCGCTACGCGCATTGGAGGCTATTCTGGAAACTGACTTTAATAACTGGTTCGAGGATTGGGAAAAAACGTTGGCACAAGTGTATTGAGGCCGAAGAGATTTGGAGAAATAAATAAGAAATTTTAAAATTATGAACAAAGTCTTACTATTTTTTGCACACAGTAGTATACTAATTCAGCGGAAACTGCACTTTGAGACCTACGTTTGAGAAATTTATTTTCTAAGGCAAGCTTCAAATCTTCCCAGTTATCATAATCTTTGTAATGAACCAATTCATAAGCTTGACCACACAATTTTGTTTTTAAAATTTTCATAAAAAATATTTTTTCTTCCTGTTTAGTTACTTGAGACCATATGACTTCAACACAAGAACAAAATTTGAGTAATTCATTAAGTTTCCCGTCATCCAATGGAATAATTTTCAGCGCATGACTTATATTTAACGACATATTATTTGTTTTAATATCATTCGTTTCGTTCGAGTTATTTGAGATATTATTGTTTTGTGTTTGAAATAAATTTGAGATTGATTGAGAATTTTCACTTAACACTTCATCTTCAGAGAAAGACACTTCAATTTTGACACCAGGATTAAAAATCTCTGTTACATAATCGTTATTTTGAAATCTACTCGTATACACTATTTAACACGACAAAAAAATAATACCCAATTTTCTAACTAAAGATGAATTTGATGAATGATTAACAGAAACTAAATAACCGATCAACTTGCATACTAAATTTAAAAACAATGATTTAAACAAACTTTTGTTTTAAATGAAATAAATTATTACTAATAATTTGACCTTCTTTGAATTAATTTTTAAATTTATTTTACTGAAATGCGTTGTGGAACAATTAAACCGTTTCCCAAATTGAATGTGTCACAAGTTGATGTTGAATTGTTACCGTTGATGTCAATTGTAGTTGATATATAGGTAAAATCCAATGCCTATGTTGAGTTTATCACCGTTGGTTTACGTAATAAGCGAAAGGCTTATAGCAGATAATTTCCTCTTACAGCTGGTTTTGAGTTGACTGCAAATTGTAATGACCCGTTGATCATATTGATGAAGATGTTTTATGTATACTACAAATGACTTCTTTACAGATGCTTTTGTGATGCATACATATTTAATTAGGATATACTGGATGATAAATCGATGATCGTTGAGTCCGATTAATTTAGACGTTGGGGTTTTTTTTATTTTCGTTCGATGTTGATTGTAAGAATTTTTTTATACCAATTTCATGATACGATTTACAAAAGAAAATTTTTTGTTTGTGTAATTTTTTTTAATTGTGATTCTAATTTTAAAACAAATTTTTAAATTTTTATTTTATCCCTTTCTCTACCAAAAAAAAAGTTTTTGCTTCAATTCAAAGTTCGGCATACACATTTGTGTAGGTAAAATTGTAAACCAATATAATGTGATTATTATTTTCTAATGAGTCATTAGCAAAAGCCAACCTATACAATTGTGTTGTCGCTGGAATGTCTCATCTCATTGTTTTTATTGTGTAAATCACGCACCGACCTACACAAAAGTGTAGGTGCAAAATAAAAATTTTTAAATGAGTTGTTCTACATTTCTATGAATACTTTTTTAGTGAATTATGCTTCCATCTATTTTAAATATAAAACATGAAATTAAGAATAGTGAGAATAACAGTAGAAATAAAATTTTGACAGTCAATTTTTAACCGCGAAAAGTGACAAGTACAAGATGAATGATCCGTGCAAAAGTAAGTAAACATTTTATATAATAAATACAGGGTGGCTGAGACCAAATGTTACTGACTTCACTCTGCTGTCATTTGTGTTGTTGTCATGTTCGCGCGTCAATTTGACAGATTGAAGCTTGGTTACTTGTTTACATGTGGTTAACAAATAATTGTTCTAGATTAATATCTTCATAAAAAAATCGTAATGGAATTCAAACGTAATAGTGTAATTGCACTGTATTTGGGTGGAAATTCACAAACAGCAATAGTTCGTCAGCTCCAGCATTTGAATGTGAATAAAATGTTTGCGTATCGAACCATAACTCGATACAACGAAACTGGTAACATCGCTAAACGCAACAGAGGCGGTCCTAAAAAGACAGCAACATCAAAAGAAATGATACGAAATGTGAAGCAACGAATCCAACAAAATCCTCGTCAAAGTGCCAATAATTTAGCCGCACGTCTACATGTTTCACGATACAGCATTCACACCATATTGAAAAATGAACTACACTTAAAACCCTACAAGATACAAGAAGATGAAGATCTCACGGAGGCACAAAAAAAGTTAGGCTTGAAAGAACACGAGCATTGAAGGCCTTGGCCGAACGTGATGAGATTCCAAAAATTGTCTTTTCTGATGAGAAAATTTTCACCATTCAACAGTATGTGAATAAACAAAATGATCGCGTTTGGTTAGAGCACAAGTCCAACGATAATTTGGACACAAGAGTTGCCATGCGCAAGCAATCACAAGCTTATGTTATGGTTTGGGCTGCAGTGACTGCAGATGGACGCACTCATCTGGTTTTCATCGAACATGGAGTCAAGGTAAACCAAGAGGTGTACCGCCAAAAGATCCTAAACGATGCTTTGCTACCTTGGGCACGTAAACACTTTGGTACGAACCGTTGGACATTCCAGCCACCATATTCACCAGACTTGAATCCCATGGATTTCTCCATATGGTCCATTTTGGAGAGTAAGGTGTCCACTAAAAAATACGAAAGTGTTGATGCATTGAAGTCAGCTCTTGTTCGAGAATGGAATAAAATTCCGCAAGCTCACGTTCGGTCAGCATGCAATGCTTTCTATGGAAGACTGAATCAAATAATCAGAGCCAAAGGAGGTCATATCGAGCAGTAACATGTTTTTCATAAAATCTAATATGTTTTCAACATATTATACGAAATTTCAATAAAAAATAATCAAAATTAAAAAATTACAGCGTTTTCATTTGGTAACACTTGGTCTCAGCCACCCTGTAAACATTGTTGTGATATTCACAAACCCTATTCTCCCCTATAAAATCTATTAAGTTAACTAAACGATAATGTAAAACCACGGAAATATATGCTAACGACATTCCATTCATATAAACAAAAATGCAATTCTGTAATCACATATTAAATTGCATACAAAATCATAATCACAATATATACATATATACATATACGTATAATACTTGAGTACAAAAGAAAACTCAAAAGTACAAAATATAAAATATGTATCACCTATGTACATATACACACATACGTATAGCATAAAGAAATAATAACAAAAAACATGTGCGCTATGCGTTTACAAATCAAGTACACAAAATATACATAAAACAACAACAAAACATAATATGTGTACATAATATTATTAAGATCGTTGCATATTCCGCGAAACCCAAATTAAATTGCAAATTTGGTACAATTGTAAATTAATTAAAAAATTGTTGAATTTTCGAAATTAAGTTGTTAGTGGAATACTAATAAAAAAATAGTATATAAGATTTTAAATTCAACATGTTAAGTCAGTAGAGTAGTGATAGTAAAACCTGGCAGTCAAGACATAAATAAACTAAACCTTCAAATTCAATAAAGAAGTCTATTAATTAATTTTGGATATAGCAAAATCTGGTAAGTAAAATAAAACAACCTACTAACAAACAGGGAACCATTAAGTCAATATGTCATATTAGCCTTACAAATCAACTCTTATTGATTTAATTTCGTAGTCTACTAACATAAAACGCACCTATAAGGTGCTCTCCAATAATTTTAGCTCTTATCTAGTAATAGTGGACAAGCCTCTACCAAAGGCAAGCGCACTATTCACTAAATAAACTGAAAAGAAATTATAGACACTATATTAGTAACCTCAACCAAATAATAAAACATTAAACAAATTAAAACATCATAAGCATAATAAAACATTGGCGCTGTAGAATTCGTACCTGCTGCGACATAATTTTAAGATTTACGAGAACGTATTAAACAATCGAAACCTCTAAGATCGTAAACTTTTCTCATACCAATCTCCCAATTCACATACACTGTAACAATCACCTTCTGTGGTTGATTACAAGAATAATCCTGGTTCATACCTCTCATAATATATTGTA
The DNA here is from genome assembly GCA_963691935.1 of Nephrotoma guestfalica. NCBI lineage: Eukaryota > Metazoa > Arthropoda > Insecta > Diptera > Tipulidae > Nephrotoma > Nephrotoma guestfalica. Next base: position 121,047,151 of record OY829914.1, read on the forward strand.
ATTGTTGTTATTGATCATCAGCAATTACACCAATACGAACACATAACATCTGCAGGAGAACACAAATCTTGAATATGCCGTTCCATATTTCGGAGTGGGGTGATCAGGTGTTTTATCAAAAAATTTTGTCTATAAATTAGCTGAATTGGATGCATGCGGGGCAGTCAGTTTCGAATTATATTAAAGCGCGGACTCAAAATTAGTTGTATGTATAACAACATAACTTATAAAGTAAATATTTTTTTTTTCTATGGTGGACAGTGATCCTAATTTGTGACCTAAATATTAAAACAAAATTTACTATCGAAACATAATATTGTATAGTAAAATTCGAATAAATTACGATGAACAGTTTAATTATGTATAATCGAGTTTTGTGCTGTGTGTAGAATAAGCAAATGTTTTTATATTATAAGTAATAAAATCGTGAAATAAAACAAAAAAAAAACGAAAATGTGAAATAAAAAATTTTAACAAAAGACAAATCAACAACCAAAATTTAATTAAGTTACAATAATTAGGCAATAGTTTAATTAAAATCCTAATATATTATCGTCCTGTAGTTTAAATAATAATAATAACAATAATAATTGCAATAAGTACGAGTAGGGTGTATCCCGGTTTAAGCAATTAATTCCATGTGGTGGTCACTTTCATCGGTACCGCACGCAGTGACCTTAAACCGCATAACATGTAACAATCATACGAACGCAATTTAATACACAGTGAACGAAATAACTTTTAAAAAAAAACAATAATACGACATAAATATAGTGTAATAAATAATTGTGTACAGACAGATATAGTGATCAAAACAAAAGCAATATATAACGTGAACCAAACAATTATATAGTGTACTTAATAAAAATAAAAATAAATAAATATTAAATAGTCGTATTTAAAACCTAACTAAGTTCCAGTAAACTACTATATGTGATTTAAAATAACTACGATATTCACCATTTGGATACGTTAAAAGGCATCATCATTCATCAATCATCACATCACATCGAATCAGCAGCTACATTCGGTGAATTCGTTTTTTTTTATTTCTTTATGATTAGTATTACATATATTTTTTATATTTTTATAATACAATTTTTTGTTGCATTCGCCATTTTCATAATGGTATTCAAATTTATTTTCTTATCAAATTCAATTACCGTTTAAGTCGTTATAGTATTTTGTTTGAAATCGTATAATTGTTTATTCTAGTTATAGTTTCGTGGTGATAACTAATGTTCTTGGGGCTTAGGGTTTCGAATTTGATTTAATATTTCGTGGTAGTTCATACTATTCATAATTGGTTATCGCTACTTCGTGACGTCACATAGTATAGTATTAGTTAAGTTAGATTCTTTTTGTATAATTTTTCTATTGAAATTATTACTTTCCTCATTGTATCGATATTAAATTTTATTATTAAATTGTTATAATCATATCCAACACTAACTACTTTTCTTAACAATTGGGATTCTGTTCTACCATTTCGCTCGTTGTTCGCTAAAATAGTTGTTAAAGTTTCAGACATGAGAAGCTAGATGTTTTGGGTATAGAGGATGAAAGGGTAAGTGAGTCCGCATTTCTTAAGGTGAGTTGATCCATGCCTTGCCCCTAGTTTCCGTTCCTAATTTTCATTAATGATAAAATTTCCTTTCTGTCCCTTGCGGTCTAGCAAGACCCACTTATGCTTCGGGAAACCCCACTCCCATTACCCCTGAGCTCTAGCCGGAGCCAAGATGACCGCCTCGAAGCCTCTAAGTGGGTAACACATTTCTGTTAACGCCCGGTAGCATCTATCGGTCGCGTTACAGTGGCGCCCAAGCTCCGGTATAAAATAAACACATGGCTAAAGAACCTTCAGTATTTAGTTTCTTCATTTTTATTGTTTCATTGCGTTAAATTAATTTCCGCGTTTTTATTTTTCCGTTTTTTTTTATTATTTTTTTTGGCTATGTTCTATGATTGAGTAAAATCGCGTTATTTCCGTTTTACAAATGTTGACTTTGATGTTCGTTTTATTTAGTTATTCGTAAAGCATAGCAATTTCTTTCTATGTTTTCGCAATAGCTTCCACTGAATGTGTAGACTGTTTTGTTAAGTAAAGCATGGAAAGAAATACAATGGATTGTCTATCATCGCAAATACTCCCGAAACCAAGGATCGTAGAATTATTTGTTGGTTTTTGTTAGGCATTCCGAGCTAGTTTCACACTAGTTCATTTTTTCATTCAGCGCAAATGTTTCCTATCATCATAGTGTGATTATGTAGATTCATTTGTTTGTATTATTATTATTATTATTTCTTCTATGAAATTCTCTAATACTCTTTATTAATCCACAAGGCAAAACGAAATCAACTTACCCAACAAAAATTATTTTCATAAGAAATTGAAATCGGAACCTTACCCATTCATCTTCTCATTTAGCACACGAGATAATATTATTGTTGTTATTTTTACTTAAAGTATTTCTTTTTTTTTATTTTTATATTTTATTTTTTTTTTTGAGTTACGCATCCAGATTTATTGACAAAATTCTATTTTATTTTTATTTCGCTTAGATTTTGTAACCATTATGTTGCATTGTTTAATTAATCTATTTTCACTGAAATCATCAATTTTCTAAATCCTTTAATCAAGTATTTTTCCCTATTATTCTCCGCAAAATATATAGTTACGTGACAGTGTCAAAATTAGTTTCAAGAAAAAGGAAAAAAACCAAAACAAAAAAAACATCTTTCACTTATAGTACATTTATCAAAATGAGAGTATCGGCTTTAAAACCCGACGAGATTGAGGTGAAGTGCGAATTGCGAGCCATCTTAACTGGGTCTACGGAAGCATTGATCAGTCTACAGCAACAAATTGAGTCAGAGAAGGCAGGTACTGTTAATGCTCCTCACCGAATGCATAGCAGAGCGGCTAAGAACCCTAACGCGGAGATTGAAGTTTGTCGTAGTAAACTCATCCGATTACAAGATGATATCTCAAATTTAAAATCAATTGAAGCCGCGGAACAAACCCATACAGCCCAACAAATTTGGTCTCGATTGACGCATGTGAAAGGTCGGTTAGATCGCGTAGCTCTTTCTCCCACATACCAAGAACCAGCCCGTCGGTTGCTACAGTCATGTACAAAGTTACTCGAGTCGCTCGATGGTTTCTTACAAAATTCGGATGACTTAGATATTTCTATTAAAACAGCCGAAGGAATTGAAATCGAGGTTGTGACTCCCACAACTTCAGAAAGTCACGCAAAGGTTGTTCAGTCCAATCCCACGTCTGCGACGCAACCTACTGAAAGGAACACCAACAGTATGTCGATGTCTGGAAACACGCGAGCAAACCCTAAAACCAACGAAGTCATATCGGCAGATCAATCTACGCTATTGTTGGACATGATGAGACAACTAAAGCAATTGTCTGAACAGGTACAAGTTCTTAGTCTCAAGCGAGACGAATCTCAACTACAAATTGTGAATGCCCCATATCAGCGATATCCTCAGCTGAAGCAATACCGTCCGTCTCTTTGAATAATCAACCGCGAATACATTTTCATGAATCCAGTCCCGTGTACTCTAATCAAAATATTTTTCCAAACTCTGCTTCTTCAGGGACTACCATTAACGGCGTAAGTCTGGCTTCAGTACCAACGAGTGGCAATCATCAACCGGTGATAACTCCCACAATAACATCACATCACAACAGTACTTTCCTCAATTGTCTTGATCCAGGCCTCCAAAATATCCCCCGTGGTGAAAATTTGGTTCCCCCTTCATGCCGGTATGACATGCCTAGTCGACAGCGATTATCTCGAAGCGCTATTTCCTACAGTGGATCCTCTTCTGGAATATCGGTGGAAATGTTTTTCTTCCAATTAGAAACCGTAGCTGCATCAATGAATTTATCTGAAGCATCATTATTGTTTGAGTTGAGCACGGTACTGAAAGACATAGCTCTCCAGTGGTATTGGACTTATCGACAACACCATCCATTTGCATCCTGGTCTAATCTAAAAGCCGATTTTGTCGAGCGATTTAAAGATCGGAGGACCGACTTCGAAATTCGAAGAGCCATCGAGGCTAGAAAACAACAGGCTAATGAAACTTTTATCGATTTCTATCACCATGTTTGGGGTCTAACCTTACAGTGCCGCACTCCATATCGCGACGAAGAGTTTATTCAACTTTTAATCTCGAACATGAAACCGGCCTTACAGTACCACTTGACTGACCAAAGATTTACGACCATAAACGAGTTAATTAAGAGCTGTACCGCCTGGGAAGCTACGTTTAAACGTTTCCGTACAACCTCAGATAATTATTTGACTAACCGACGTACCATTAACGAGCTCCATACTAATGATTATAACACCATTACCACGGATGAGACCCAATTTAGCTCACTTATGGCGGAACCAGGCAGATACGAACCCGTTTCGGCTTTGCACACCTCATCAAGTACTCCGAGTAAATCCCAAGATCGCTTTAACACCGCCGCAAGAATTACTCGCGCAAATTCACAGACCTTGGGAAATAATATCATATGCTATAATTGCTCGGACATCGGGCATGCATTTGTAGATTGTCCCATCGCTCCCACCGGAATCTTTTGTTATCGTTGCGGTTTGAAGGGTACAATTACACCTAAATGTTTAAGGTGCGCGGAAACCTTGGGGAAAATATACCGGTGCGCGGAAAACTCGTCCCGGGGTCAATGGAGGTCTGGGAACCAGGGACCCCCGACTATGCTATTCCCCAAAATTACTCGAGAAGATTCGGCCAGCAACACAGATTCGGAGCTAAGTCGAATGAAAACCTCGAATTCATAAATCTAAATATGTCAAAACCAAACCGTTCATCGACATCAACCAACACCTACCCTAAACCCAATAACATAGTGGACAAGCCGTTACGTCACAATGTTTCATGCGATGGGCCATCAAACCACCATAGTTCTACCAAATTAGTTTCATCGTCAAATCTAGATTCAAGCACGCACGCTTGTTTACCCAACTCATCATCTATTACGAAGTTATCTATCAATGAAAATAATCCCGAGGCGGCTCTGGATTTAAATACTGGTGCCTATTTGTCCAGATCATCATCACCTCCCAAACCCCTTTTTGGAAATATACTCGAGAATACATCTCATTTCCGACGCCATTACAAGTCTGATCGGAAAACCAGATCCATAAATTATTGGGAAAACCGAAGAGTTCGAAAGGCTGGCATCGTTGCCTCTATACTTACTACAGAAATTAAAGATAAACGGCCATATGCAAGAGTTACCATCAATAATGTACCATATACGGGTCTCCTGGACAGCGGGGCCAGTGTTAGCGTCTTGGGCCGTGGTTCTGAAACATTTCTGTCAAATCATCCTACTAAATTTTACAACTTTCCAACCCACATCCATACAGCGAGTGGACAATCTCAACGGGTGTTTGGCTACGTATACGCACTGGTTCGGTTCAATAATCAAACGCATAGTTTAATGCTTTATATAGTTCCATATCTCGAGCAACCACTCTACCTTGGAATCGATTTTTGGAATAAGTTCGGCATTACTCCAAAAATCTCTTCCATCAGTTTTGGTAACGAAGTATCTGAACAGTCCGATTCTCCGAAACATCACGTTCTCTCAGCTGCGGATCGAGCGCGATTAGACCGAATAATAGATACCTTTCCTTCGAGTATTAAGTTGGGTCTGGGAAGAACTAAACTCGTCACGCATATGATCGATGTTGGCGAGGCCAAACCTCTAAAACAGCGGTTTTACGCCGTGTCTCCAGTGAAGCAAAAGCTGATGTATGAGGAGTTGGACCGCATGTTGGCCCTAGATGTCATCGAGGAGAGCCAAAGCTCATGGTGCTCGCCTGTCACTCTGGTACATAAGGCGAACGGCAAAGCACGGCTCTGTCTGGATGCCCGAGAAGTGAATAAGGTGACCGTCAAGGATGCGTATCCACTGCCCCTTATCAACGGATTGTTGGGTCGACTGGATCAAACCCGATATATTTCAGCTATTGATTTAAAAGATGCCTTTTGGCAGATCCAGCTCGATCCCCAATCCCGCGGGAATATAAGACGGCGTTTACGGTACCTGGACGGCCCTTGTATCACTTCAAGGTTATGCCTTTCGGGCTGTGCAATGCCCCACAAACCCTATGTCGCCTTATGCACCGAGTAATTCCCTATCAGCTACACGATAAAATATTTGTCTACCTCGATGACTTATTGGTTACCTCGGCTTCGCTGGAAGAACATTTCTCTCTATTAGAAGACGTGGCCCGATTATTGAGTGCAGCTGGTCTTACTATTAATATAGAGAAGAGCCAGTTTGTGTTGAGGGAGGTTAACTACCTGGGTTATATCGTAGGAGACGGGTGCCTCCGCACAAACCCCGAAAAGTGTAGAGCTATCATGGAGTTCCCAAAGCCGAGAACGACAAAACAGATAAGACGCTTTCTGGGGATGTGCGGATGGTACCGCTTAAACTAGCTTTATCCTCGGCCCCCGTGCTGGCCAACCCTGATTACAATAAGCCCTTCTATATACAGTGCGATGCCAGTACCGTCGGCGTAGGCCGCGTTCTGTTCCAGACGGACACGAATGGTGGGGAACATCCCATTGAGTATATCTCGCATAAGCTCAATGGGGCCCAAAAAAACTATTCGGTGACTGAGCTGGAGTGCTACGCCGCGGTACTCAGTGTGCAGAAGTTCCGGCCTTATATAGAAGGGTATCCTTTTGTGATATACACGGATCACGCGAGCTTACGCTGGCTGATGTCACAAAAGGATCTGTCAGGGCGCCTAGCACGGTGGAGCCTTAAACTTCAGGCCTTTAATTTTCAGATTGGATATCGTAAAGGATCGGTAAACATAGTACCTGATGCATTATCCCGAGCGTTTTGTGAAGAACCACCTCCAGAGTCCCAGGATGCCAGTAACGAAATGTTACCGATCCCTGATAATTTGTCTGAAAATTGCTTTCCTCCATCGGTTTACGCGGAAAATCCTGTCAATTCTTTGTTGATTTCTAGTTTGGGTTTGGCGGATAATATAAACTCTTCGATATTGCAGATCGACCTTAACTCACCGTCTTTTCAGAACTCCGAATACCTAGAACAAATCGAAAAGCACAAGCAGATGAAGAGTTGTGATACTAATTTCCGGATACAAGACGGCAAACTACTAATCGCCCCGTCTTACGGCAGGCGTTATCTAAATACGGATCTTCCAGACTGGAAATTGGTTGTGCCCGAGGCGCTTACTCACAATCTCATCGAGATGGCCCATGTTCCTCCAACCTCTGCGCACTTCGACGCCAGCAAAACACTCGAAAAGCTGCAGCGGAAATTCTATTGGCCTCGAATGGCACATCAAGTAAGCCAATATGTATCGGCGTGCTCAAAATGCAAAATGAATAAAGCCGTCAACTTTACTACACGGCCAACCATGGGAGCACCAACGGAATCAACACGTCCTTTTCAAAAGGTCTATGTTGACTTTTTGGGACCTTATCCTCGTTCAAAGCGTGGCAATTCGTATATAGTGATAATCCTGGATCATTACTCTAAGTTCGTGCTCATCAAACCACTGCGCGAAGCCTCAGCTCATCTCCTTTGTTCTTTCATGGAAAATGAAGTCTTCTTACTTTTCTCGGTGCCAGAGGTGGTCACATCTGATAATGGTAAACAGTTTACCTCAAAGCTTTTTAAAGAATTACTTTCAAAATATAATGTTTCACATTTACGTACTCCAATTTACTCACCACAGAGTAACTCGTCGGAGCGAGTCAACAGAACGTTGCTTGCGGCAATACGATCTTACATTGTCGATCGTAAACATAATGAATGGGACCTTCATCTCCAAGAGGTGGCCGCAGCCTTACGGAACGTCCAACATGGATCGACTCAGTTCTCGCCTCATTACCTCGTCTTTGGCCAACACATGTCACTGCACGGGACCGATTATGCCTTGCGTCGCCTGCTATCTAATAACGATGCGAATGAAATCTATTTATTGACTAAACCCGACCGACTGAATCTTGTTCGCGACCAGATTATCCACCATTTAAAAGTTGCTCACGAAAGAACGTCTCGCCGTTATAACCTCCGCAGTCAAAACCGAAATTTCAATCCTGCACAACCTGTGTTTGTACGATCTTTCGCACAGAGTGATGCCTCGAATCGATTCTCTTCCAAATTATCAGCCAAATTTATACCCGCCATAATCGATGCTAAAGTGGGTAATGTCGCATATTCTGTCAGGAATTTGGAAGGAAAGTCATTGGGAATTTACCATGCAAAAGGCATACGTCAATAACATCTGATTTCCTTCCTCGAATTATTTCATCCTATTAGAAAATATTCTAATTTATTTGACATCGTCACGGCAATTTTTAATTTATCCCATTTAATATTTCTTGCCCGGCTGGTTGAGACATCTCTTGGGTGTAGGTCGTCCCCACGATTGTAACAATCACCTTCTGTGGTTGATTACAAGAATAATCCTGGTTCATACCTCTCATAATATATTGTAATTGTTGTTATTGATCATCAGCAATTACACCAATACGAACACATAACATCTGCAGGAGAACACAAATCTTGAATATGCCGTTCCATATTTCGGAGTGGGGTGATCAGGTGTTTTATCAAAAAATTTTGTCTATAAATTAGCTGAATTGGATGCATGCGGGGCAGTCAGTTTCGAATTATATTAAAGCGCGGACTCAAAATTAGTTGTATGTATAACAACATAACTTATAAAGTAAATATTTTTTTTTTCTATGGTGGACAGTGATCCTAATTTGTGACCTAAATATTAAAACAAAATTTACTATCGAAACATAATATTGTATAGTAAAATTCGAATAAATTACGATGAACAGTTTAATTATGTATAATCGAGTTTTGTGCTGTGTGTAGAATAAGCAAATGTTTTTATATTATAAGTAATAAAATCGTGAAATAAAACAAAAAAAAAACGAAAATGTGAAATAAAAAATTTTAACAAAAGACAAATCAACAACCAAAATTTAATTAAGTTACAATAATTAGGCAATAGTTTAATTAAAATCCTAATATATTATCGTCCTGTAGTTTAAATAATAATAATAACAATAATAATTGCAATAAGTACGAGTAGGGTGTATCCCGGTTTAAGCAATTAATTCCATGTGGTGGTCACTTTCATCGGTACCGCACGCAGTGACCTTAAACCGCATAACATGTAACAATCATACGAACGCAATTTAATACACAGTGAACGAAATAACTTTTAAAAAAAAACAATAATACGACATAAATATAGTGTAATAAATAATTGTGTACAGACAGATATAGTGATCAAAACAAAAGCAATATATAACGTGAACCAAACAATTATATAGTGTACTTAATAAAAATAAAAATAAATAAATATTAAATAGTCGTATTTAAAACCTAACTAAGATCTAGTAAACTACTATATGTGATTTAAAATAACTACGATATTCACCATTTGGATACGTTAAAAGGCATCATCATTCATCAATCATCACATCACATCGAATCAGCAGCTACATTCGGTGAATTCGTTTTTTTTTATTTCTTTATGATTAGTATTACATATATTTTTTATATTTTTATAATACAATTTTTTGTTGCATTCGCCATTTTCATAATGGTATTCAAATTTATTTTCTTATCAAATTCAATTACCGTTTAAGTCGTTATAGTATTTTGTTTGAAATCGTATAATTGTTTATTCTAGTTATAGTTTCGTGGTGATAACTAATGTTCTTGGGGCTTAGGGTTTCGAATTTGATTTAATATTTCGCGGTAGTTCATACTATTCATAATTGGTTATCGCTACTTCGTGACGTCACATAGTATAGTATTAGTTAAGTTAGATTCTTTTTGTATAATTTTTCTATTGAAATTATTACTTTCCTCATTGTATCGATATTAAATTTTATTATTAAATTGTTATAATCATATCCAACACTAACTACTTTTCTTAACAATTGGGATTCTGTTCTACCATTTCGCTCGTTGTTCGCTAAAATAGTTGTTAAAGTTTCAGACATGAGAAGCTAGATGTTTTGGGTATAGAGGATGAAAGGGTAAGTGAGTCCGCATTTCTTAAGGTGAGTTGATCCATGCCTTGCCCCTAGTTTCCGTTCCTAATTTTCATTAATGATAAAATTTCCTTTCTGTCCCTTGCGGTCTAGCAAGACCCACTTATGCTTCGGGAAACCCCACTCCCATTACCCCTGAGCTCTAGCCGGAGCCAAGATGACCGCCTCGAAGCCTCTAAGTGGGTAACACATTTCTGTTAACGCCCGGTAGCATCTATCGGTCGCGTTACAACACATTCGCACTACCATTTAGTTGAACACCCATCCACAAAAAATAAAAAATTCCCCAAAGGTCGAAACTCCCCTCTACTCAAATTCAAGCCACACAAAATTCCTCTCGCGTCCCCAAAACTAGTGAAACAATCGTGACAAAAGATCTCAGATGATCAACACAAAAATAACGAACAAAAGAAATAAATGACCGATATACCCCAAGGCTTTAGAAAGTCACGTAAAGTATACCGATCACCGATAAGACTTAGAAGTAGTTCAGACCCCAACTGCCCAAACAAAACTGAAAAAAGTGATCAAATAGAAATCAACACCCCACAACCAGAACAAAACAAAATAATTAACCAGAACCAAATTCAAACGGTAATCGCATCAGCCAACACAAATAAAGCAAGACCAGCTAATCGAGAAAGAGCACAGTTGGAAGCACTCAAAACCGAGCAAATACACCCCAGAATAGAAGACCCAAACAAGAGAGAAGAACAAAAACTACAAGCGCATAAAACCACAAAACCAGAACCAACACCTAACAAACACGAAAATAATCCAAAAATGGACCAATTTAAAATTCAACAGAGTATTGCAAACTTCGTGCCAGAGTTCAATGGAGAAGACAAGAAACACCAAGCACACAACTTAACGAGATTCTTAGATACCGCCGACAGTATTTACGAAACCCTCACCACGGATCAAGAAAGAAAAATATTCGATCGACTAATTAAACTGAGACTAACAGGAGATGCATATATAAGGGTCACGCACAGGAACGCCCTAGACTACAAAGAACTGAGAGAAATACTAAGGAACATGTATACAGAACTACACTCACTCGACGAGCTAAAACACCTCAATGCGAATTCTGTACAACTATTCAAACGAGGCCTGAACAATACCATACTCAAAGAAAAAATAGCTACTATCAAAGCCACCAATATAGATGAAATAATAAACGAAACAGAAACTATCGAGAAGATGTTAACTTGTACAATAAACACAACACATAACACCACAGAACAGACATTCACACCATATACACCAGCAAGCCAACAGCAAAACACTTACGAAAGACCAGCGATTATATGCAACTACTGCCAGAAGATGAACCATACTTGGGACGTATGTCGCACCAGAATAAACCACGAGAGAGCAAGGAATTCACAACAACACTACGCACACAACATGAACTATCGAAGAAACCACAACGCAGTTGGACAACCGCAAAACACATACCACACACATACGCATGATTCGTATAATAGAACAAATCAGCCACCACGACTATACGCACAGAATGCAGACCAAACATTCAATCAACAGTTACCGACAGCATCACATATGCCACATGTCAACCCACGATACAATTACATTCAGCAAGGACCGCAAAACCAGTTCATTCCAACGACTAAACAACCGCAATATCTACCAAACCAACGCAGGAGCAACTTTATACCAAAGTATTGCTCGCACTGCAAGACCACAAAGGGACACACTTTTGAAGAATGCCGAAATAAACTCTTCAACAGACAACCAAATCAACAGATTGACCGGAACAACCAGCACACACCGCCCGATACCAACATGCTAACCGACACATTCAACAAAATGCGAATCAACATAATACACCCACAGTCAGAAGCAAATCAACAAAGTCGAGAACAATACGCACACCAGGGAAACGATTCTGGCCAGCCAGCAGTAGGAGAGCCGCCGCAGTTGGATCCGACAAACAACTATAACGACAACCCGCAAACCATACAAGGACACGAATATTCTCTCCCTATGGGTATAAGACCACAAATATACCTACCAATAATAAATCAAACCAAATCAACGTGCCCCGACGCACACCAAAACCATATAAAATCAATCCCTCACGTTAATTCACCGAGAGAAGCGACTTCTCAAATTAACCGACAGAGTGAGATTGACTATCATACGTTAGTTAGTAAGCCAATGAGTCCAGACACTCCCTTATCAAATTTAGTTAGTAAACCAACGAGTCCAGACACTCACAATCCAATCAATCAAACGTATAAAAACAAATCAACAAATCATACGAGCCCAGGCGCTCCATTAACAAATTTAGTTAGTAAGCAAATGAGTCCCGACACTCATCATCAAATTAAACAACTACAAATCTACCAATTATCAAAGCACACGAGCCCAGACGCTCATGACACAAACACGACGCTAAACAAACTAACAAATATCACTGTCACAAACCCGGTGCACCAAACAAACTCACAAACTCCCTCACAGACTTCACAAGCCACCACTATCAACCCAGTACGAAACGTAAACTCGCAAACAACAGCCATACAAATCGATAACATATTCACCGTAATACACATATTAATTCTATACATTCTTCCAAAACTTTCAAAATACCGCAAGATTTCAAAAGCACAATTAACTAAAATCCAGCAAGTAGTCAGTATGACCAAACCTGACATACTCGTACCATCCAAGCAGCAAATCGTCAATATCAAGCAAAACATATTATCCAACATTAAACACAATTTATCACGAGGCAGAAACGCCCTTAGCAAACTCACACACAGCAACAACAGATACGAACCCACACTCAATCAAACCACAAAAACGGAAAAAATCCAGACACACAACATACTAGACCTTCACGAAACGGAACCGGACTTATTACAAAATCTACTATATCCAAACATCGAATACACAATAAATCTAGTAACTAAATACAAACTAATCCGAGATACCATCTCACCAAACATAAACAAACACAAAGTACATTTACTAATTGATTCAGGAGCCGATTTATGCTTGATCAAAGAAAGCTTTGTGAAGCAACTGTCGACAGACCAAACAGATTTGATAACATTAGCAGGGATAGGAACCGGTTCAATTGAAACACTCGGTTCACTGGATCTTGGTCTACAACTCAGCAATAGCTACTGTATCTCTCATAAGTTTCACGTTGTGTCCGATGATTTCCCAATTACTGAAAACGGAATACTAGGCCGAGACTTTTTCGACAAGTTCAAAGCTGACATCTCATACAGTACAAATACAATAAAGTTGCAACACCACGTGATACCGTTCTCAAACAGACTAAATGATAAAATCCTTCTCCCCAGCAGAAGCGAAACTGTCGTAGAAATTACAACCCCAACCAACCAACTATCAATCTGCCCCGCTACAGAGATACAACCAGGCGTATTCACCCCCCACCTCTTAATTCAACCGACAAAATATAGAGCTAAAATACTTATAGCGAACACACTAACAGAAGACATAGAACTAGCAAGCATAGAACCGAAGATAGAAACAGTAACAAATGACGAATTACGGTACCAACACATAACGGAAAAAATCAGCAAAAGGGAAGAGCAAATCAAGCAGATAGTCTCGACCAACTTAAACGTAGACAACAACATAGAAGAAAATATGACAATATTAGAACTATGCCTACGCTACCAAGACATTTTCTTCCTAGAAGGCGATAAACTGACCACCATAAACGGTATTCAACATAACATTAACGTCTACACAGACTCCAAGCCTATCCATGTCCAACGCTATAGACTCCCACAAGTACATCGCAATGAAATCAACAAACAAGTTCAAGAAATGCTCAGCGAAGGGAAAATCCAACCAAGTTCAAGTCCTTTCAACAGCCTAGCCAACACTCCTAGCTGTACCCAAAAAACCAGGTGCAGACGGCAAAGCCAAATGGCGAGTAGTCGTCGACTTTAGGAAACTTAATGACATTACCATTGGAGACTCATTCCCACTTCCAAACATCAATGATATTTTAGACCAACTTGGTCACGCCCAGTACTTCTCTACACTAGACATGGCTAGCGGTTACCACCAAATTCAAATGAACCCCGCAGATTCTCACAAAACAGCTTTCAGCACAGACTATGGCCACTTCGAATTTACTCGAATGCCATTCGGTTTAAAAAACTCTCAAGCCACTTTCCAGAGAACCATTAATCATGTGCTACGAGGCTTCCAAGGGCTGAAAGGTTTTGTTTACCTAGATGATGTAATCATTTATGGAAAAAACCTAAACGATCATAATGCAAAACTACTAGAAGTATTCGAAATTTGTCGACTGAACAACCTGAAATTACAATGCACGAAATGCCAGTTTCTCAGAAAAGAAATAACTTTCTTAGGCCACCTAATAACTCCAGACGGGATAAAACCAAACCCATCCACAGTAAACGCAGTCAAACGTTTCCCTACCCCACGTAATGTTAGAGAAATACAGTCATTTTTAGGTCTCGCGAATTACTATCGGAGGTTCATCCCAAAATTCTCAGAAATTGCCGAGCCACTCACAAAGTTGACCCGAAAAGGCACACCATTTCTATTCTCAGAACAATGCAAAATAGCCCAGGAGACACTAAAAAATTGCTTAACGAATCCACCTATCCTCAAATACCCAGACATGACACGACCATTTACACTTACCACGGACGCTAGTGAATATAGCCTAGGCGCAGTCCTATCACAAATATATCCCCAAGGAGACTTTCCAATAGCTTACGCCAGCAAAGCACTCGGTAAATCAGAAAGAAATTATAGCACAATAGAAAAAGAAATGCTTGCCATATATTGGGCAATACATAATTTTAGACCCTACCTATATGGAAAGAAATTTACTGTAATAACAGACCATAAACCCCTCACCGGTAATCTCACCAAAATCCCAAACCGGATACTAAAATGGAACCTTAAATTATCCGAATATAACTTTGAAACCATGCATAAGCCTGGAAAACTCAACACGAATGCTGACGCCCTCAGCAGAATCAAACACCAAGAACAGATATTACCAATCACCAGAGCACAAGCCAAAACAAAACTGAACACAACACACAACCCTACACAACATCCCATACTAAACCCCAACACTAATCCCAATCAACAACTTCCAGCAAACCTAAATGACGTAAAAAACACAAACACAAAACCACAGAAAAAATCAGTACCATTAACAAATCAAGCACCTACATCAACACAGGAAGAACTTCCCCCAAATATAAAACCAAACAACCTAAGAACCAAAATAGAAATTGTAACCGACATACAGAAACGACAACAAATCCTAGAAGAGTACCACAACCTACCTCTAGGCGGTCATGCAGGCACATGGCGTACATATAAACGTATCCAAATGCTCTACTATTGGCCGAAAATGCTACTAGACATAAACAGATTCATTAGAAGATGCCACTTATGTAAAAGGAATAAAAACCATAGAAAAACCAAAGTACCATTACAGTTAACTGACACATCCGATCATCCATTCCAACGGGTAGCCTTTGATATCGTTGGCCCCCTCCCGACTACTGAAAACTCAAATAATTACCTTCTAACCTTTCAAGACGATTTATCAAAATTCTCAGGCGCCATCCCCATTCAAAATCAGAACGCTAATACCGTAGCAAGAGCACTATGCGAACAATATATCACAAAATACGGAATCCCAGAGAAAATACTAACCGACCAAGGTAGTAATTTTATGAGCAATACGTTTAAAGAATTATGTAAGCTTTTAAAATTAAAACATTTAACAACTACCGCATACCACCCCGAAACGAACGGCGCCCTTGAAAAATCACACAACACACTAAAAGAATATTTAAGGTCTTTTACAGATCTTGATCGAAACAATTGGGACGAAATGTGTCACTACGTCATATTTGTATATAATACCACACCCCACTGTTCAACGAGTTTTACAGTACAAAAAGATCCAGAACCTATTTACAACTACGACGACTATGTTACTGAACTAAAAGCACGACTAAGAATCGCACATGCAATAGCTCGACAAAAAATAACTGACAAAAAACTACAAGTTAAAACACGGTACGACAAATCAACAAAACCTCTACTACTTAAACCAAACGACCTAGTCTGGCTAAAAAACGAAAACAGAAGGACAAAACAGGATGCCTTATGGTTAGGACCATACAGAGTTGTAGAAATAAACTCACCAGTGAACACCACGATAGAAATCAACCGAAAACACACTAAAGTTCACAACAACCGATTACTCAAACAAAACTAAAACTAATCTAAAAATTTCAAATAAACCTTACAGACAATGAAGTTCAGCATCACAATCATACTAGCAACAGCAATAAAAATAATACAATCCAATAATTCATTTCTACACCAGAAACTAGACAACCCAGGGATAATCTTCGAAAAACTCGACGACATAATATTTTTCAAGAAAAATTTGAATATAATTACCACTATAGATATACCAGAAGCAAGACACGTAGCAGAAACATTACTAAACGGTAATGTACATTTAAAAGAACTTTGTGACGAAATACTAATTCATAACCCAAACGACCTCTGCAAATCATTCCGACGAGAACTAAAATGGCACATAACGCAAATAGAAAGACAAGACAACAAACTAAAAGAAATGTACGGTAAACAAAAAAGAGGTTTAGTAGATATAGGAGGTAAAATTAGCAAATTTGTATTTGGAACAATGGATGCCGAAGACTCTCACAAAATATACGAAAACTTAGAAACACTAAACACCAGACAAACAAAATTATTAGAACTAGAAAATCAACACATAGCTGTATTACAATCCAGTTTCGATTCACTATCAAGACCAATAATTCAACTTCAGAATGAAACAATAGAAATAGAAAATAAATTAAACGAATTAATCCAGAAATCGAACGATCAAAATGAATATTTCGAACGAAAAACGAAACTAAGTCAAGAGACCACTGAACTATCATCTCTTATATTAATACAATGCTTACACATCAACCGTCTCCAAGAAGAAGCAACAGAAGTAATAACGGCACTAGACAATAAAATACTACATCCATTGATAACACCAACTCTAAAAATAATAGAGATAATAAATGAAAGTTTTAAAGAAGCGAATCCGAAACTAAAAATTCACAACAACATAAGACAAATAGCACAAATAGAACATGTAGAAATAAACGGAAAGATAGTAGTCAAAATCTCAATACCAATATTGCAACAAGAAGACTATCTACTATACAAACCTTACTTAATACCATTCCAAACGCCAAACGGTTACTATACCTACGTAACAGATGCAGATTACCTAGCAGTCAACCAAGACAAAAGCAAATCAATAGAACTACATACACACGAAATATCAACGTGCAAAACAATGACAGACACCACAGAACAAAGATAGAAAATATGTCAACTCACATAACCGTCAAACACAATCCAGAACTTCCATTGCCTATCAAACCTACTACTATACCCACAGAGAGTTAAAAACAACTGTGAAACATTACCAACTAATGCAGCAGAAAAAATATTAAAACTAGAGAACTCAAATACATGGCTGTACTCAACAACGAAGAAGACACTGATGACCATTAAATGTAAAAACCATACAGAAAATGTACAAATAATCGACCAAGGAACGATAACCTTCTTCACCACATGCAAAGTCATTACAGACCACATAGCAATCGAGGTAACGGGAGACCCAAAGACAGTAACAATCGAACAACCTACACGACCAGAGACATCAAATGAAGACATGAACATAAACATCAACTCAAAACAAGAAAACATCAAAACACGAAAGATAAACCTACTTAAAATAAACGGCAGCAACGGACACAACCAAAACCTTGTAGCAGAAGCCCGAAAAATAAAAGAACTACAGAAAAACGCAGACAAGCTGACACAAACACTCACCAACTGGCGACACCCAACTAATTTAGTAACACTAGTCACCACCGCAAGTTTAATAACAGTAATCGCAGTAACAATCTACTACAGATGTAAGAACAAAAAACCTGCAAATATTATAAATACTCCAACTATCAGCATAAAAAACCCTAAGACAAACGACCCAGATAACCACAACAAAACCACACTCACAGAGCACCAGATAAGAATTTTATAAAAATAGATCCAATATAAAAAAAAAAAAACAAATAGATCCGATATAAAAAAAAAAAAAAAAAAACAAATAGATCCAATATAACAAAAAAAAAAAACAAATAGATCCAATATAAAAAAAAAAAAAAACAAATAGATCCAATATAAAAAAAAAAAAAAACAAATAGATCCAATATAAAAAAAAAAAAAGAAACCAAATAGATCCAATATAAAAAAAAAAAATAGATCCAATATATATAAAAAAAAAAAAAAAACAAAAGTGACAAAACAAAAGAGGATAGAAATCCAATATCCAATTACTAACCCAAATACACTAACACAACATAAAAACACAAATTATAACCCACACGTCTATTACCCACAGTTAACCATGGAACCTGCAACAAATAAAATAACTTTAGAAGAATATAGAGCTCGAAACATCAACCCGAGCACTCCACCTACCAACCAAGCAGGCACAGCACAAAAGGAAAGGAGAACTTTAAGCCAACTCCAAACAAAAAAAACAGGAACTAAGAGACGCAAAACGAATACTACAAGTATGCCAGCGCCAAAACGACATCCGCACGTTTCAACAAAAAATAGAACAACTCAGAAAAGAGATAAAGCAAATACGCAAAAAACGCTCAACAAAAGCACAACCGACGAATGACGACCCACACAAAAATCTCCATGAAGACGACCCAATCTGGAAGTCCTTAGAACAAATAGGAAAAAGCAGCATGGATGACTGGGAGGAAGAACTGCTACGAAAACAGGCCAACCTACCAGACACATTCCTAGAAATCCACGATATGATAAAAACGACGGACAAGTATTTCAAGGAACACCCACATACATTAGTATAAAACTTCTAATATTTAAGAAAAAAAAATTCCATTTATTCCCTTTTATTAATAAACCTTATATATTTAATTCATTCCTTAGAAAAAAAAAACATATACATTTACAAATCAATCAATTTTTATCATTGCAATTCTAAATTCTAAAATGAAAATACATTCTATTTCACATAAGTTAAAAGTAAAAAATTCTTATATTAAATGCATTATATTAATAAAAAAAAAGATATTCATCATTCATTCTATATAGAAGTACACATGTTTTCCCATTTTCTTCATTTACTCATTCATAATAAAACAAAATATAAAAATATACAAATATCAATTAGATATCAAACAAAAATATGATAATAATAAAGCTAAACCAATTTAATTAAATATTTCTGTATAGTAAACACATAAATTTTTTTTTTTTTTTTTTCAACAATAGCTATCTATAAATCCATACAACAAACCTATAGAAAATTCAACAATTTCATATTCCATACAAAAAATAAAATCCCTTACAGGAATATTATTTTTTTTCATTGAAAGGGAAGGTGTTGTGATATTCACAAACCCTATTCTCCCCTATAAAATCTATTAAGTTAACTAAACGATAATGTAAAACCACGGAAATATATGCTAACGACATTCCATTCATATAAACAAAAATGCAATTCTGTAATCACATATTAAATTGCATACAAAATCATAATCACAATATATACATATATACATATACGTATAATACTTGAGTACAAAAGAAAACTCAAAAGTACAAAATATAAAATATGTATCACCTATGTACATATACACACATACGTATAGCATAAAGAAATAATAACAAAAAACATGTGCGCTATGCGTTTACAAATCAAGTACACAAAATATACATAAATCAACAACAACACATAATATGTGTACATTATATTATTAAGATCGTTGCATATTCCGCGAAACCCAAATTAAATTGCAAATTTGGTACAATTGTAAATTAATTAAAAAATTGTTGAATTTTCGAAATTAAGTTGTTAATGGAATACTAATAAAAAAATAGTATATAAGATTTTAAATTCAACATGTTAAGTCAGTAGAGTAGTGATAGTAAAACCTGGCAGTCAAGACATAAATAAACTAAACCTTCAAATTCAATAAAGAAGTCTATTAATTAATTTTGGATATAGCAAAATCTGGTAAGTAAAATAAAACAACCTACTAACAAACAGGGAACCATTAAGTCAATATCGGTTGACTAACTTTGTATGGGAAAACAAAGTGTAAGGTGAACAAATGACTTGTCATATTAGCCTTACAAATCAACTCTTATTGATTTAATTTCGTAGTCTACTAACATAAAACGCACCTATAAGGTGCTCTCCAATAATTTTAGCTCTTATCTAGTAATAGTGGACAAGCCCCTACCAAAGGCACGCGCACTATTCACTAAATAAACTGAAAAGAAATTATAGACACTATATTAGTAACCTCAACCAAATAATAAAACATTAAACAAATTAAAACATCATAAGTGTAATAAAACAACATGCATAATTTTATATTTTGTCTGTTGATTACGAAATATCAAATGTTGGAGTATTTTGTAATATAATTATAAAATACCAAATTTAATTGTCAATGATCGGGAAACGGCGTATAAAATTCGCATACACAATTGTGTATGCTGGACGCCAAATACTACAATTTACTCCATGTTCTTGTTTTTAAATCGTTGTTATTTTTTTGCAGTTTTATTCAAGAACGATGAATGGCTGATAAGCGAGGAAGAGCGCACCAGACTTTTGGATAATTCAGTCTCAGATTCCGGAGATGAGGTTTGGGATCCGAGTATTATGGAGCTCCCGCCAGAGAATGGGAATGAAGACGAGTTCGATATCCCCGCCGTTGAAGCAGATGACGAAAATGAAAACGTTCGGGACGAACAAACGGATGCGCCGATTAATAAATGGTACCCCGGCCATTTCGAACAGTATCACCAGGAGGAGGTTGAACAATGACATACCAACATAACCGTTAAATTGCAATTTAAATATTTAACTGCCAAATATACGAACCAGTATCATTTGCAATTGAAGGGCAAAAAACTGAAAATCTCAAATTATGAAATCAAAATTTTCTATGGTATATGTATGATGATGGGGTGCGTATCATATCCCCGGAGCGATCTATATTGGAAAAGTGGGTATAGATTTGACCGTATAACATCAGCCATGTCGCGTAACAGATTCAGAAGTATTCGAAAAGCCTTACACTACGTGGATATCAATTCCGACTCGGCAGCTTCGAATAATGTGTTCTGGAAAGTTGAGCCAGTTATGAAATCTGTAAGAGGTAGATTGTGGGCGCTTCCAAAAATACCGGGAAATTACTCAATTGACGAGTAAATGATCCTTTATACTGGTCGATGCCCTGCTCGCCAATATGAGCGGAAGGAATTTGGTTACTTCAATCGCTATTTTACCGCAGTTCCTCTTCTAAAACGGCTTCAAGATTTGGGGTATCGCGCTACAGGTAAAACGTATATCTTAATATCTTAAAGTTAATTCTTTTGTTTAAAGTTTACAATTATTTTAGGAACCATAATTACAAACCGCCGAGGTGAATGTCAAGAATTTCTTCTCAACGACGGGCAGCACGTGTTTACCACAGTTAAGTGGAAAGATACAAAGTCGATAACAATACTTTCCACAAACGTTGGATGTAATCCAATAGCCACGGTTAGTCGTTGGAATAAAAGCATAAAGGCGTACGAAAACGTTACATGCCCTCGTTCCATACACCAATACAATCAATATATGGGTGGGGTCGATCTCGTAGACCAAATGATGGAATATTATCGGTCGTCCATGAAAACTAAGAAATGAACGTTGAAAGCTGTGAATCATTTCGTTGAACTTGCCACAGTGAATTCATGGATGGAATATCGGCTGGATTGTAAAGCTTATTGCATTCCTAAGAGACAAATACTTGATTTGTTAGACTTCAAAATGGAAGTAGCAGAAAATTTTACCCACACTTTTGTGTAGGCAGTAGTGTATCACCGTTTTACCTTTAACAATTTGCGAATTTTTTCTAATATTATCTGATTTCAGTTAAGATTTGGTATTATAAAATACGTATATTATATTATGTGCACTGTTACTCGTATATGAACTTTTTTTTGTTATATGAAGAGTTTGTTATATTATATTCGTCACGATACACTTTATATTAAAATCACTGTAGCCAATTTTTTATAAGATTGTGTTTTTGGTATGTTTACCGCTGCCTGCCAATGTAATGTTTTTTTGTATTGTGTTGAATATTTAAATGTTGTATTAATATTTTTCACTGGACACCCATTATCTTTAATATGTATATGTGTTGTTCAAGGAAAAAACGAAAGTGTAAAAAGTTTTGCATCTAAAATAGAAACCTTGCTGAATGAATTAAATGATACTTGCATTTCAAAGCAGGGATTAGCTCATGCCGAAATAATCAAAAACATTTATGAATTAACGGCACTTAAATCATTTCAAGACGGTTTAAAAGATAATCTGAAAATAATTATTAAATCTCACCATTTCGAAAAATTAAATGACGCTATTACCCAAGGCATAGAAGAAGAGATAAGCTGTAAACCAACAACAAGTTCGTATTCTTAATTCTCAGGTGCTCAAAATTACAATCAAATAATATGTTCTTATTGTAAAAAATTTGGGAACAATATCGATAAATGCTATAAAAGAAAAAAACATAATTAATTTACTCGAGATTTAATCCAACTTCGAACAGTAACAGTACTATGCTACAAAATACTCAAAATCGTGATTTCGACCTTTCTGCTATTCAAAGGACTGACAAACAATTCCAATCAAAGATATTTCAAAATAACTCGAATTCACATCGAATAAGCAGTAACAATATAACATGCAACTATTGTAAACGTGAAGGTCATTCAATTTCTGAATGTTATAAAAGAAAATATAATGAATCACTTAAACAAAATCCTCCATCTTCTAATGTTAAAATAATTAATCACCCGTTACCGGAAAATCAAATAGGATCCGAGGAAGTGAACACAGCCGTTCGGGTCCAATAACTTCCATAAACTCGTGTTCAAATGATCAAAATTTAAATTATGATACAATTTTACTAGATAAATCTACAACTTTACATTTTTCAGATTCAAATTTAAATACAGTTACTAAATGTTCCACTACTTTATTCGCTTATAATCCAAATCATTCTATATATGTGAATTTAATTTTAAATATCTGTTCTGATATTGATTCCTACTTTCTAATTGATACGGGAGCAGATGTAAGCTTGATTAAGAAAGGATTCTTAAAACCTGAAACTATTTGTTATCCGGATAAAAAAATATCAATTCAGGGTATAAGTTCAAATAGCGTTGACACATTGGCAATGGTACAACTCAATATTTTACTACCAAAGCAAGTTAAATTAACTCATAAATTTCATATTGTTCTAGATACATTTCCAATACCTTGTGCTGGCATTTTATGTGTAGTGTTGTGTTGTGTAATTTTCAGGTACAGATATGCATGCTATAAAAAATGTTATCCGTGTTGTGCTGCAACAAGTACCTTTGTCCGCCTCAAGAATTAGTGCCTCGTGTTTTTCTAGCCAATTGTGTTGTATAACGAAAAAATAATTATGCTGTTTTTAGTATTTTAAATAACAATGAATATTAAATTGAATTAAAAGATTTAAATATAAAAAATGAAAAATTATCGGATTATGAAGTTTATTCATTCGAGGAACGACGGATTCATTCGAGGAACGACTAAGAAAATTAGATGACGAAATTGATGCAAGTCATTTAAATATAGAAGAGAAAAAATCATTTCAAAATATGTATCGTGAATTCGTTGACATTTTTTACTTAGAAGGTGATAAACTAACAGCGACTAATAAAATTTACCATAACATTCCACTTTTGCCAAACTCTCAACCTATAAATAAAAAGCAATACAGATGGCCACAATCTATGAAATCAGAAATTAATTCGCAAGTTCAAGAATTGTTAAACAGTTCAATAATATTCCACTTTAACTAGTTCCTAAAAAATTTAATTCAAACGAGAAAAAATGGCGTATATCACAATCAATAATGTTTTTCCCTTACCAAATATAAAAGAAATTTTAGAATAGCTGGTCAATTCCAATTATTATACAACCCTCGACCTAGCAAATGGGTATCACCAAATAATGTTTTTTTTTTTTATTTTTTTTTTTATTTTTTTTTTATTGGTAACTATGCGATCTGTTTTGGGGCTCAAGGCTCACCCTGCTCTTCCGCGGTTATGCTTTTAACGTCCTTACTTTACGCCTTGCGGCCAACTCGAGGACGTACGGCTATAGGACCGATTTTAAGACCATCTGCACATTGCAAGCTCCATGCCAGCCTATACCAGCATGGAAGATGGGTCGGCCCATGAGTTTTGCACCAAATAATGTTGAATCCGAAGGACAAATGGAAGACAGCCTTTAGCACTGATATGGGTCATTTTTATTTTACGAGAATGCCATTTGGTTTAAAAGGTGCTCCAAGTAATTTCCAAAGGATGATGAATCACTTTTATCTGGATTAAACAGCTTTAAATGTTTTGTTTACCTCGATGATGTTGTCATTTATGGTTATGATTTAAAAAATCACAATGAAAAACTAGTTGAAGTTTTTAAATGTTGTCGTAAATATAATTTAAAACTTAAACCCAAAAAATGCAATTTTTTTCAACGTGAAATAAAATATTTAGGCCACTTAATAACAAACGAAGGTATAAAACCCGACCCAAAGCTGTTCGAAGCAACTTTTATGTATCCTACTCCTAAACATAAACCAGAGTTAGAGTCTTATATTGGATTAACTGGGTATTACCGATCATTTATTAAAAACTACGCTGATATAGTCGAGCCTCTCATAGCGGTTAAAAGAGGTAAGCCAACAAATTTTCAATGAAACGCATTCGCAGACGAAGCATTTCGTTCGTTAAAATCATTTTTAACAAAATCGCCGATATTGCGATTTCCAGATTTTTCGAAAACAAATTTTATTACGACCGATGCATCCATCGTAGCTATCAGAGCTGTTTTATCACAGGTTATTAATTCAGAAGACCATCCTGCCGCTTATGCGAGTCATGTGTTAAACCAATTTGAACGAAATTATCCTACGATTAAACGAGAACTTCTAGCTATTAAATGGGCAGTTGTACATCATTTTCGTCCTTACATTTACGGCCGACAATTTTTTATTGTAACAGATCATAAACGCTAACTTATTTATTTTCTACCACGAATCCCAATTCAATATTAATTAGATGGCGAATTCAGTTGGAAGAATTTCGTTTTGAGATTAAATATAGACCTGGAAAATAAATCTCAAATGCTGATGCACTTTCACGAATAGAACTCCCGAACGAAGAAAATTTAATAAATGTCGTTACCCGTGCACAAACAAAAATGTCTAAAGCAAAACATACACAAATCTTTGACAATTCTCAAGTTGACCAAATGGAAAATGACACTACTAGTCCTGATCCATCAATTTCAAATATTATTTCTGATTCTCACTCGAATAATTGAACGAATAAAAATTTAAATCCTAAACTAAAGCTTTATGATAGAAATGTACACTACGATACTTTTACAATAGGAGATGAGGTTCTTTTGAAAATTGAAAGTTCAAGTGAAAAAATTGACGAATTATGGGAAGGACCTTATCACGTAACAGATATATTGACAGATGAAAATAATGAAATCCGAATAAGAAATAAAAATAAATTAATTCATAATAATAGATTAAAATTATTTTATCGTTAATAATCAAAGAGATGAAATTGGTGATTAACTTCAGAAAGTAGATAACATTTTATTTTAATTTTTAAAACATTATTTCAATTAAATGAAATTGGTTTAGGTGAAATAAATTATTATAATTTTAGATTCTTACTTTTATAATTGAACTATATTTATTTATTACTATTAGTCCTAATCAATGTGAAATAATTATTTGTTATATAAAACATTAAAACATCTATTATTGTATTTAATAATTAAAAATTAAATTTTTATACAAGATTAAAAAAATCTTTAAAATAATGAAATTTGTCTATGGAAATAATAATATATAATTAACATTATTTTTACCAATAATTGTCAAAAAAAAAATGATTTTCCTTTTTTTTCTCATAAGGGGTGAGGTATTATGATATATGAAGTAATACACTAATTTTGTGCTCAATTAAAAGTATAATACTCTTGCTCACATACTCACGGCCTTATGGGAAACAGCTATCTGGCTATATAAACTAAACATTTTGTAAAAATTGGAGAATGAGTATTTTGAAGTGACCAATAATATATTTACAATTTTTAATACAATAATATTCAATAGAAATATTACAACATTTAAACTAAAAATATAAATTAATAAAAATATAAAAAATGCAAAATTATTATTGGGTTTTTAAATTTTTATTTCAGTGTTAATAAAATACAAATTAACCTAACCTTTAACAATACTATAATTTTTAATAAGTAAATAATATTAAGGATAATATTTAGGTGTCCAGTGAAAAATATTAATACAACATTTAAATATTCAACACAATACAAAAAAAACATTACAATATACTTTAAGAATAACTTTATTTTGCAAATAACATAATATTTTTATATCGTTTCAGGTAAGTGCCTAAAATATTTATATATTCGTTTTTGACAAGTAAGTGTATACCTCAAAAATACCATAGCCAAATTTGTTAGACATTATAAAAATTTGTTATTTTCAATTAATAAGGTAATTTCTAAACAAACCACAAACCATTAGTCGAATACCTAGTCCAAAGTATACTAGTATACCTGCGCATTTGTGGAGCTGGCAAATAAACATTTTTCAAATATACAGTTTTAATATATTTAGTTGAGATCTCAACAAGGTAAAGGTCCAACCTATACAAATATGTTCACATTGTTGTAATATTTTGAATTATGTATTTAAAAAAACACACAATCCTAAAACTAACCTATTTTTGGGTATAAATATTGTGTTTAAAATAAAAATTTTAAACAAACACAATTCATGGAAAACTTAACCAAAGCACATAAAGGCCGACCAACGAGAAACACAGCTCACCATATAGGTATGTAGCACTAAAAAATTAAAATCGTAATTGTCCTAAATAATTAAAACACAAAATGTTTATCCCAAGAAGCAGCGCCCGATCCTTTTCAATAAGAAAAAAAAAAACATGCTGTGTGCTTTTTTCATTTATTTTTGCTTCTTATTGTGTATGCCATATTAATTTTCTCTAAGTGAAATTTATTTTATCTCATCATCATCATTTTTGTGTTGCCGGAAAATGAAAAACGAAACGAACATAGCCAAGCAAAAAATAAAATGTAAACCAAAAGCATTTTCAAATGAACTAAACCGGATAAAATTGAAGTTTCGTTATTCTCTTCTCCTGTGGGTATGCTATGCTGTTCGTACATTTTATTTCTATTTCATTAAAACTCCATTATCCGTGCTGCAAACATACAGAAATTTGTTTGGAGCTAAAGATTTTAGAGGCGTCGTTGGATTTTATGTTTTTTTTTATTGATAGTGAAAAAATCTTCTGTGTATATTTTGTATTAAAAAACGAACAAACAAAAAACTAAATTGCTATGTACGTTCACCATTGGCTGTGTGGTTCACTCGCCCAATTTGAATTGTATGGGATGAGCACAAATATACTGTAATAATTTTTCATTCAAATCATTGTGATATTATTTTCTTTTATGGAAATTTAAATAATTGATTTTCAATTGCTGTAATTGTCTGGGATTTAATATAATTTGTGTGGGGTTTGTTATTTTTCAACATTTTATTTTCCATCATCATCTGGTTGTGTAGTCTAGTAACACACAGAAAACTACAATATATGCTGTATATTCTCGGTAGAATCAAATTTAGTACTGTGTATATTTCAAAATATTATTACTGAATTAACAAAATTTCTATAATTTTGTGCATTACATAATGCGATAATAATGTGATTACCAATGCTTTGCAGTTGCTACAGAGTCATTTAATATCGTGTATATGTTAATGATTGTATCCGTCGTTATTGTTGTATATAGTCGTACTATTAAATCAAGGAGATGAACAAACAAGAACATACATAGAAGAACAACATTTGATGACGTACTTCTAGTACCATCTATCAAATAATAACGAAAAAAATTGAAACAGCAGCTACAAATGAACTTCACGCGCCGCTGTACATCTAGTGTGAAATAGTTCACTAATTCAGCGATCGAGAAGTGATCATAAATCAAGATCATTACATTTTCATTATACCGTTTGCACATTCGGTAATTGAATAATGTAGTACTATATACAGGGTGACCCAGAAGTGAGGATCAAACGAAACGAGGTGATAGGGGAACACATTTTCAAAAAACAGAGTTTTTCAATAAGAGCACTTCAACTTTTTTTTTGAATAAAACACATACTGTTCGACTTTTGAACTAACTTTTTTTTTATTAACGAATTTGAACATATACATTTAAGTATGAAACTCGATTTCTTTTGCATGACCACCGCGTGCACGTTTTACGAAGTTCAATCTTTGAACCCAATTTTCGACCACTCAATCGGCCGAAATTCCAGCAATTTCACGATCTATATTGGCTCTGAGCTCTTGCAACGTCGCCGGCTTATTGGCATAGGCCAATGACTTCACATGACCCCAAAGAAAATAATCCAGAGGTGTCAAATCACACGAGCGCGGCGGCCACTGGACGGGCCCATTTCGCGAAATAACACGCTCATCGAACTTAGTCTTCAATAACGCGATTGTATCGTGTGCTGTGTGACATGTGGCCCCGTCCTGTTGAAACCACATGTCGTCCAAGTCCATTCCATTCAATTGCGGCCAAAAAAAATCGTTTATCATATCGCGGTATCGATTTCCATTAACAGTAACGTGGCGATCGTTATCGTCGATGAAAAAATATGGCCCAATGACGCCGCCGGCATGTAATCCGCACCAAACAGTGACTTTTTCGGGATGCAACGGTGCCTCATGAATCACGTGTGGGTTGCTTCCTGCCCAGTAACGCATATTTTGCTTGTTGTCAAATCCATTTAGCCAAAAGTGAGCCTCATCGCTGAAGATGATTTTTCGGTGAAAATCTGCATCATTTTCGATTTGCTCTTGAGCCCCATTCACGAGTCGGCGTCACTTCAAATGGTCAAACGGCCTTAGTTGTTGTGTCAGCTTGATCTTATACGGATGTAGGCCAAGATCTTTACGTAAAATTCGCCACGATGATGTCACAGAAAGGCCCAATTGTTGCGTACGTCGTGTGAGCGACACATTCGCGTCTTCTTGAACTGAAGCCCTGGCGGCTGCGATGTTTTCAACACTTCGAGCACTTCTTGCTCTTGAGAGCACCAGAAAATTATGTAGCGAAAACGTAGACTCAAATTTTGCCACTATACGGTCGATTGTCGAACGGGCTGGCTTGTTAAATGGACCGTAAAATGGCCGTAATGCTCTTAAAGTAGCAGCAACAGAACGATTATTTTGATAAAAAATTTGCACGATTTGCAATCGCTGTTCACGTGTGTAGCGTTCCATGATGAAATGTATACTAATGAAGTTTCCAAATGACAAAAGATTAATCAAAAATATGGCGTCGTTCGCCGTCCCTATCGGAAAAAAGTTGAAGCGCACCTGTTGAAACACCCTATATATCGCCAAACAAAGTTTTATCGAATTGTTGGAGGTTCTAAAGTAGTTCGACTTTTAGGTTTTTT
The DNA here is from genome assembly GCA_963691935.1 of Nephrotoma guestfalica. Classification (NCBI taxonomy): domain Eukaryota; kingdom Metazoa; phylum Arthropoda; class Insecta; order Diptera; family Tipulidae; genus Nephrotoma; species Nephrotoma guestfalica. Next base: position 121,077,093 of record OY829914.1, read on the forward strand.
TCTAAATTGCATGTGCACCAACCAAAAATTAATTTTCAAAAAAAAGCCAAAAGTTCTTTTCCTTTTTTTTTATTTCCATCTTCAAGAAGGTGTTTTCCAATAAAATTATTTTTGAAAACTCATTTCATTTGTTTATGTATGGCATAAGCTATTCTTGCCGTTTATGTATATTTATATATATATATATATATATATATATATATATATATATATATATATATATATATATATATATATATATATATATATATATATATATATATATATATATATATATATATATATATATATATATATATATATATATATATATATGTATAATAATTTAGACTTTTGTTAACTTTGTGAGATTTTTTGCCGTCGTTGTGGAGAGGCGGCTGACGTTAACTTCTTCTTGTCGACCTGGGTTGGCGTCATCGGCAAGGGGTGGATGTTGTCGCAGGTCGAGATCGCGCAAAATGAATATTGTACATATAAAGGAATGTATATTTTTGGCGATTGGGAGGGGGTTATACTTTTTCTCTGTGGTGCGAAAACTGGATTAGATTTTGACGAGTGGTGTATGTGTGTGATTGGTTTACACAAGATGTGCGGCGAGGATGTGCTGCAGCTGTATTGCAGTGAATCTTTTTTGATATTTGGAGTGATTTGAATGGGTTTCGTTCATGGTGAGTAATGGCTCGGTGTCTGCGGTTTGTGGTGGTTGTTCGTTGAACGTTGTGTTTCTCAACTTGCGGAGAGTTGTGTTCATGTGTGTTCTGTCGTTACCTGTATTTATAAGGTATTTTTGACTGTTTTGAGTTGTTTTGTTTAGGACTTGAGGTAGTTCTCATTTGTTAGTGTATGAGGGCGGATTTGCAGTTTTGTATTGAATCATTGCCTGAATGTTGGATTTGTATGTCCAAATTGGTTTCTTTGCTGAATGCTTCGGGTGTTTTTGTTGGAGTTTGCCGTCGATTTGGCGGGGGCTGAATCATTTTGGGAGTTTTGGTATGATCGGTCGTACGCTGAAGTTTTTGGGCTGTAGGGTTGCCATGGTTCGTTTGTGATCTGTCATGGATTCGTCACGGCTTTGTGAAGCGTGGTTTTTGTCGCTTGGTGGATGGTAGTGGTTTCATGGTGGGAAGATTCATGCCGTCTGTTGGGATCGTTTCTAGGTAATTTTAGCTCCTGGATGGACATTGCATAATTCTCTTGGTACATTTTACTACGATTGTTTGTAGAGGTGGTTTCTTCCACGCTTTGATTTCGGAGATTTTCGGAGAGAGCTATTTTGGTGATGTTCCTTCATCCTATTATTCAGCGTTTGTGTAATAAATTGTTATATTTTTATTTTGGTTTGATTAGCGATAGAATTTTCCGTTTCCATATTTCTTCTGTGCATTGAGAATATAGTGTAGGTAATTTATGATTAGCTGTTTTCTATATTGTATTTCCTTCATAATCCATCATTTTTGCAAGATTAATTGCAACTATGTTGGAGTTGGTAACGAATCCTATTATTTACCGCAAAATTGCCTTTTTGTGATACTCAATGGGTTACTAGTATTTTCTCACAGCTTATTAGCGATATTTTTGCTTTATAAAAAGAAATATTATTTGCATTGGATTTGGGATTTTAACAATCTTAACAGAAAGAATTGTTTATCGGCAACTTCGTTGTATCTATGTAACTGAAAAGCTAGAAATATTTGATATAATTAATATAATTATTCAAAAGAACGAGAAGGTTTGTATACTTCAATACACCAACGACTGGATGTTTGTCATAAAATGCAACGTTGCCAATCTTGACTGTTTTAGTACAAGAATTATAATTATTAATTCCCAATTTCAAATCAACCCTAAATATTAATCTACATGTACAGTGCCGAGCTATTATATTAAAATTATTCGGTTCTCAGGAAATCTCATTCAAATATATTTAATATACGAGTACATATTATCCCTCTTTTAAGATACTGGTACGATTTATATTTAATTATAAAAATTATAAAATAAACTTATTTATCATTTATTTTAGAATAATTTTTTCAAATTTTATCTAGTTGCCTTTACTTAAATATTTACCTTCCAGCAGGAGGGCCATTGACGACACACTAATTACTAATTTACGTTTGTGAAAAAGGATGGGCGTCGGGAAAAATTCATCAGTTTTATAAAAAATTTTTTAGTAAACATACGAAATTGTTGCGAATTCTAAATTATTTAGGATATTTTAATGGTATTTTAAGGGATATTTGAATGCAATCCGGTAGTTAATCTAGTTAATCTGTTTTGTTTTTTTTTTTGTTGCTATTTCGTGTTCGCCCAATTCAACGGTTAAATACTAATGAATTTTAGAGTTATTTTGAATATAGTTTAAATAACTTTGGTTTCAGGAAATTCTACTGTAAGTTGCGGAGTTGCAGAATGATTAAATTAATAAATGTTTGAATTATTTAGGAAGCCGGAAAATATGAATTTAGAATTAAATTTCAGGAAATTTACAGATGCTTGTGAATTAATGCTTCATTGTAATTGCTGATTGTGTAGTTTAGAATTGTGTTGTCATTTTATTACTAACGACTTTACATAGGTGGATGTAACGGGTCGAGTCAACCAATTTTGGTTAGGAAGCCGAAAAGTATTAATAGAATTAAATTTCAGGAAAATTCCAGATGCATGTGAAATAATAATATTTTTTCTTAGGTTGCCGTTTTAAAGAAGCAATTGTTGAAGACCAGTACCATCGTTATCCATTAACCTATTAAACCTTTATCCTTCATCTAGTAGATTAGAATTGTGTTGTATTTGTGTTACTAACTATCGGCTATACCTAGGTGTCTGTAACCGGGCCAATTCTGTCCCACTTAACTAACCTATCCAATCCTTCGGTTTTGTTATGTGTAAAAAAGGGTGTACGGTGGACCCGGCGTCATCCGGGAACTCAAGCCTAAGAACTTTATATATATATATATATATATATATATATATATATATATATATATATATATATATACATATATATATATATATAACAGAATACGTTAGTTTACTATTTTGTTCTGCTATTTTAAATAATCGATACATTTTGTCTATGACTGTCAACACGTACGTAACGTGCATCGATCCATCGAAAACTTTCAATGTGGCGACGAATTGCCAAAATATCTTGATCAGATGTTTAGTTTTTTGATGTTTTCCTATCGCCGATGGCTTGGGAATGTCAGTCTCCTGATTATAATATTTTTGAAAAAATAATAAATGGACCGTTGCGATATGGAAAGCGTGGATAGGAAAAATGATCGGCATACTTGTAATTTTATTTGTTCATTTTGAAAAAAAATATTTAAAAAATTGTTTTCTTCGAGATATTTCTGATGCTGTTCTTTTGCGTTTTGGACAAGAAACGAATTGGTGAAAAAGAATGTTTTTTCCTCATCATTTAGCGACCAAAAATGGCCATGGATTTCCTCGCGCATTTCATTAGGAATGAAAAATGTACATTTATAAGGGCATGCTACATCAGATTTTGCTGGTTGCACTCGTTTTGCAGGCATTGTTTTACCTTGCAGGTTAATATACTATTTCCCTGTTTGTCTTTTACTTTGACAACTTGTTTTTTCCAATTGTATTTGTTTAATTTTCGTTTTCGAGCTGGTTCGTTCGTTTCTTTTACGGATCTGTTTGGCTTCTGTTTCCTAACGGCGTCGTTGCCAAAATACATACATACAAGAAACCATTTTCTACTAAAACCAATCTGCTCGTTAATTCACAAATCACATAGAGGGACGTTTGATGAAATTGTTTACAAATACACTAAGAAACATTCTCAACTTTTTAGCCTACGTAGGATTATCCAGAGTGACAGCTCAAGAAGGACTTCATATCGTCCCTACTGATGAGCGTCACCGTTTTTACCATGGTGGACGAGAAAATGAAACAATGCTTCCATTTCGAATTTACCCTGTTTTCTACTGTCCATATTCATACAATTAAACGGATTATATTCGAAAAAATCAGTAGAGGGAATGTGACAATCTTTTTTTAAATTGCCAGTCTCCGGGAACATGTGCGTGATCTCCGTGGTAACATAATAATACAGAAATCTCATGTATGAAAATTATCAGAAACTTGGCTTCGTAACGAGGAACAGGTCGAAATTGAAAATTTCAATCACATAACACAATACAGAGGACCCAGCTTTAAGTGGAACACATGTCGATTCATGTGCCTTGCAGAACACTTCGAAACCATGAGTTTTTAGCACTAGAACACCATTCCACAAACTATGGAGAAACTAACCCCATTAATAGGTTGTCTAAATCTTTCAACATCGTCGACGACCGGTTTTATGAAAGGAAAACTTCAAAAATATCCTTAAGAATTATTTTTAAAATTTTTAATTGTTAAATCAAAATTTGATTTATATTTTTGTGTTTGAAAATTTTTTATTTGAATTTTTACTATTTATGTTTTAAATTAAATCATCTGAAATCATATATGTAAATCACAGAATAAATTTCTTTAAATAAATAAATAAATAAGTGCGGGGCCAAGTGGGGGATGTTGGCATCTATCCAAATATTAGCGATTTGCAACACGACTTTACCGTCTGTGATGATGCAGACATGAGAACAAATTCCCGGCACGTTAGTCAAATCAAATCTGCTTTCGGGGACATTATAAGAGATGTGTTTACTTACTCCTTTGTATATATTCCACGAAAATCGTTTTTAAGGAGTAAACCCAATCGCTGGTACACGCATATTTGCCGGTTGATGTTTCACGTTGAAATTAATTTTTCGGTTGTTGTTTGTTAGAGCTTTTTATATAATGGTTTTTGCCCCTGCTTATAATTCTTGTCGTTTTGATGCACCAATATTTGTTTAGAAATTAGTGCGCCTACCGTGAGTCGAAGCAAGTCCACTAATTCCAAACAAATACTTAATAAACCGAGAAGTGATAGCGTTATATATGTAGTGTTTAATTTCTATTTTTTTATTCAAAAACTTACAGTTTATGTAGTTTCAGAAAATATGCTCACTTGCTGTATCAGCATTTTTATACGTTTACAATTTACTAAAATTCAAAAAATATTTGTGTAAGCACTTTTATTTATTTATTTTAGAATTTTACGTTTACCAGCTGGATTGGAAACAGTTAGATTCCCCAAGATCTTCCAAGCGATATAATAGACGAGAGAATATGAGGAAAATGTAAAGCAATATCTTGGTCTTGGGTGGTAGTTTGCGTGATTCCTAATGGCAGGTACTTGAACCTTTTGAGGTAGAAATCAAGCTTTTTAGTTCTCTGATATAATATAAAAATAAAATTGGTGAAAAAATATTGAATCTAATAAGCCGTTCTTTAGATATCACCGGACAATCCATCCAGGCAGCCAGACGGACGGATAATTTTATCAGAATTTCAATAACATGGTCTTTCAGACCAATGTTACAGTAATAAGCTCCTATGGAAACTGCTACTAACGGTGGACCGATTTCGTTCAAATATCACTGAGATTTCCCAATTACGCGAAAAGTTTTAATTTGAAGTTTCGTCCAGATCAGTCAAATCATCTGGGCTGTAGAGAGGCCGAATTTTTGTTGAAAATCATTTTTTTTTTTGCATAAAATCGCCATTTGAGATTAAATGTTGAAAAACTTATGTTGACCAATCTTGTTGCAAATTTAATTTGGAATCTTTTAGTTCCTAGTCGTTTTTCTTATAAATTATATATAATTAAGGTTTAAGAGGGGTCAGTAGTGGAGAGTACAGTAGTTTTTGGCCATAATGGGCCAATTGGAAATGGCCGCTTCAAGAGAAAATTTTTCGATTTTTAAGTGGAAATAATAAGTTTGAACAAACACTCTTTTACACAAAAATACGGCCTCCCTGTAGCCCATACTGATTGATTAATCAGGATGAAACATCCCTTACATTTATAGAAGCTTTTTGTTTAATGTAAACATTTTGAAAAGTAAAATATTTACGAGAAAAACGACAAGAAACTAAAAGATTCTAAATTAAATTTGCAACAATACCGTTTCAGATCAGTTTTCCAAAATTTAAGTGGAAATGATGATTTTAGTCACGCCCATACGGATTGATAGATGGGGATGAAATTTGATTCATAAGCTTTTTCCATAAAATGGGAGATCCAAGTGATTTTTGGCCGAGATCGGCCTTCCGAAACTGGCAGCTTCCATAGAAGCTTTTTCGTTTATTGCAAATATTTTGAAAAGTCTATGACATTTACGAAAAAACGATAAAAATAAAAAGTTTGTAAATTAAATTTCGAAATTAGTTTAGATCATATTTTAAATTTTACCTTAAATGACGAATTATGATAAAATAAACTTTATGCCACCAAAATACGGCATCTCTACAGACCAGGGAAATTAACTATTCGGTTTAAATCCTCATACTGAAGATGTGGCAGCTTCCGTAAGAGCTTTTACAGCTTTTGCAATGAATATTAAATTTTTAACAAGAGTTGAACTTGTTGGTCTTTCATCGTCAGTCAATTTTTCAATTCACATGAAGATTCTACATATTACTAAGATTTTTTAATATTACTTATTTAAACTATATTCCAGTTATGAATCTTTAATCTTTAATTTAGAACGTTAAAACGACAGATAGATTTAATGATTTTGGTCAAATATATTGAATCTTTGTATTTAATAAAACAAAATATTTTTTTTTATTATCTCTGCAATCTGTTCTGTGACCAAGGCTCTCCCAACGGGAGATCGGGAAATTGGTGTCAGCCAATTCCAGGATGCAAGGTTTTAGGTCCGATTTTATCACCATCTGCACATTGTATTTTTTGGTAAAAGATGACTTTCTGCTGAAAATATCGTCTGAGAAATGTCTGCTGGAATTTGTTGGATGAAAGAAATCAGCAGATTACTTTCGGTCGAAGCGTATTAATATTTGACATAACCTAGTATATTTTCGGTTCAAACAGCAAAGATACTATTTGCTTTACCGAGTTTTTTCAATTTCGGCTGGAAACTATCACTTAATTTTAACAGAGTTTATCGTCGCTGTTAACAATTACTATTATTATTACCCTATTTACTTCCACTGGTGTACCATAGGATTTCACTATTGTAAAATCCAATATCTAATCGTGACATCGTGGCATATTAAGAATAATCGCCTAACAAAATTTTGAACTCCGGCTGAATTGAAATCCGCACCGGTTCGGATGATAAAACTTAATAGTGTACACCTTAACCAGTCGATCATCACGTTTTATAACTGTATAGAGTAGAATTCGCAACAATATTTTGAAAAATGTTGAACAATTCGAACAAAGAGACTTAATTTTAGACTTAATCTTATCATCCGAACCGGTGCGGATTTCAATTCAGTCGGAGTTCAAAATTTTGTTAGGTACGATAAAGCAAATAGTATCTTTGCTATTTGAACCGACAATATACTAGGTTATGTCAAATATTAGTATGCTTCGGCCGAAAGTAATCTGCTGATTTCTTTCATCCAACAAATTCCAGCAGACATTTCTCAGACGATATTTTCAGCAGAAAGTCATCTTTTACCAAAAAATACAATGTGCAGATGGTGATAAAATCGGACCTAAAACCTTGCGTCCTGGAATTGGCTGACACCAATTTCCCGATCTCCCGTTGGGAGAGCCTTGGTCACAGAACAGATTGCAGAGATAATAAAAAAAAATATTTTGTTTTATTAAATACAAAGATTCAATATATTTGACCAAAATCATTAAATCTATCTGTCGTTTTAACGTTCTAAATTAAAGATTAAAGATTCATAACTGGAATATAGTTTAAATAAGTAATATTAAAAAATCTTAGTAATATGTAGAATCTTCATGTGAATTGAAAAATTGACTGACGATGAAAGACCAACAAGTTCAACTCTTGTTAAAAATTTAATATTCATTGCAAAAGCTGTAAGAGCTCTTACGGAAGCTGCCACATCTTCAGTATGAGGATTTAAACCGAATAGTTAATTTCCCTGGTCTGTAGAGATGCCGTATTTTGGTGGCATAAAGTTTATTTTATCATAATTCGTCATTTAAGGTAAAATTTAAAATATGATCTAAACTAATTTCGAAATTTAATTTACAAACTTTTTATTTTTATCGTTTTTTCGTAAATGTCATAGACTTTTCAAAATATTTGCAATAAACGAAAAAGCTTCTATGGAAGCTGCCAGTTTCGGAAGGCCGATCTCGGCCAAAATTCACTTGGATCTCCCGTTTTATGGAAAAAGCTTATGAATCAAATTTCATCCCCATCTATCAATCCGTATGGGCGTGACTAAAATCATCATTTCCACTTAAATTTTGGAAAACTGATCTGAAACGGTATTGTTGCAAATTTAATTTAGAATCTTTTAGTTTCTTGTCGTTTTTCTCGTAAATATTTTACTTTTCAAAATGTTTACATTAAACAAAAAGCTTCTATAAATGTAAGGGATGTTTCATCCTGATTAATCAATCAGTATGGGCTACAGGGAGGCCGTATTTTTGTGTAAGAGTGTTTGTTCAAACTTATTTTTTCCACTTAAAAATCGAAAAATTGTCTCTTGAAGCGGCCATTTCCAATTGGCCCATTATGGCCAAAAACTACTGTACTCTCCACTACTGACCCCTCTTAAACCTTAATTATATATAATTTATAAGAAAAACGACTAGGAACTAAAAGATTCCAAATTAAATTTGCAACAAGATTGGTCAACATAAGTTTTTCAACATTTAATCTCAAATGGCGATTTTATGCAAAAAAAAATGATTTTCAACAAAAACTCGGTCTCTCTACAGCCCAGATAAATTGACTGATCTGGACGAAACTTCAAATTAAAACTTTTCGCGTAATTGGGAAATCTCAGTGATATTTGAACGAAATCGGTCCACCGTAAGTGGCAGTTTCCATAGGAGCTTATTACTGTAACATTGGTCTGAAAGACCATGTTATTGAAATTCTGATAAAATTATCCGTCCGTCTGGCTGCCTGGATGGATTGTCCGGTGATATCTAAAGAACGGCTTATTAGATTCAATATTTTTTCACCAATTTTATTTTTATATTATTTCAGAGAACTAAAAAGCTTGATTTCTACCTCAAAAGGTTCAAGTACCTGCCATTAGGAATTACGCAAACTACCACCCAATACCACGATATTGCTTTTCATTTTCCTCATATTCTCTCGTCTATTATATCGCTTGGAAGATCTTGGGTCATGCAACAATTTCGACATAACTGTTTCCAATCCAGCTGGTAAACGTAAAATTCTAAAATAAATAAATAAAAGTGCTTACACAAATATTTTTTGAATTTTAGTAAATTGTAAACGTATAGAAATGCTGATACAGCAAGTGAGCATATTTTCTGAAACTACATAAACTGTAAGTTTTTGAATAAAAAAATAGAAATTAAACACTACATATATAACGCTATCACTTCTCGGTTTATTAAGTATTTGTTTGGAATTAGTGGACTTGCTTCGACTCACGGTAGGCGCACTAATTTCTAAACAAATATTGGTGAATCGAAACGACAAGAATTATAAGCAGGGGCAAAAACCATTATATAAAAAGCTCTAAAGCCAAACAACAACCGGGTAATTAATTTCAACGTGAAACATCAACCGGCAAATATGCGTGTACCAGCGATTGGGTTTACTCCTTAAAAACGATTTTCGTGGAATATATACAAAGGAGTAAGTAAACACATCTCTTATAATGTCCCCGAAAGCAGATTTGATTTGACTAACGTGCCGGGAATTTGTTCTCATGTCTGCATCATCACAGACGGTAAAGTCGTGTTGCAAATCGCTAATATTTGGATAGATGCCAACATCCCCCACTTGGCCCCGCACTTATTTATTTATTTATTTAAAGAAATTTATTCTGTGATTTACATATATGATTTCAGATGATTTAATTTAAAACATAAATAGTAAAAATTCAAATAAAAAATTTTCAAACACAAAAATATAAATCAAATTTTGATTTAACAATTAAAAATTTTAAAAATAATTCTTAAGGATATTTTTGAAGTTTTCCTTTCATAAAACCGGTCGTCGACGATGTTGAAAGATTTAGACAACCTATTAATGGGGTTAGTTTCTCCATAGTTTGTGGAATGGTGTTCTAGTGCTAAAAACTCATGGTTTCGAAGTGTTCTGCAAGGCACATGAATCGACATGTGTTCCACTTAAAGCTGGGTCCTCTGTATTGTGTTATGTGATTGAAATTTTCAATTTCGACCTGTTCCTCGTTACGAAGCCAAGTTTCTGATAATATTCATACATGTGATTTCTGTATTATTATATTACCACGGAGATCACGCAAATGTTCCCGGAGACTGGCAATTTAAAAAAAAAGATTGTCACATTCCCTCTACTGATTTTTTCGAGTATAATCCGTTTAATTGTATGAATATGGACAGTAGAAAACAGGGTAAATTCGAAATGGAAGCATTGTTTCATTTTCTCGTCCACCATGGTAAAAACGGTGACGCTCATCGGTAGGGACGATATGAAGTCCTTCTTGAGCTGTCACTCTGGATAATCCTACGTAGGCTAAAAGGTTGAGAATGTTTCTTGTATTTGTAAACAATTTCATCAAACGTCCCTCTATGTGATTTGTGAATTAACGAGCAGATTGGTTTTAGTAGAAAATGGTTTCTTGTATGTATGTATTTTGGCAACGACGCCGTTAAGAAACAGAAGCCAAACAGATCCGTAAAAGAAACGAACGAACCAGCTCGAAAACGAAAATTAAACAAATACAATTGGAAAAAACAAGTTGTCAAAGTAAAAGACAAACAGGGAAATAGTATATTAACCTGCAAGGTAAAACAATGCCTGCAAAACGAGTGCAACCAGCAAAATGTGATGTAGCATGCCCTTATAAATGTACATTTTTTATTCCTAATGAAATGCGCGAGGAAATCCATGGCCATATTTGGTCGCTAAATGATGAGGAAAAACATTCTTTTTCACCAATTCGTTTCTTGTCCAAAACGCAAAAGAACAGCATCAGAAATATCTCGAAGAAAACAAACTTTTAAATATTTTTTTCAAAATGGACAAATAAAATCACAAGTATGCCGATCATTTTTCCTATCCACGCTTTCCATATCGCAACGGTCCATTTATTATTTTTTCAAAAATAATTATAATCAGGAGACTGACATTCCCAAGCCATCGGCGATAGGAAAACATCAAAAAACTAAACATCTGATCAAGATATTTTGGCAATTCGTCGCCACATTGAAAGTTTTCGATGGATCGATGCACGTTACGTACGTGTTGACAGTCATAGACAACGACATGACTATGACAGTCATAGACAAAATGTATCGATTATTTAAAATAGCAGAACAAAATAGTAAACTAACGTATTCTGTTTATCGGAAAATATTTAACACCGAATACAACTCGTCTTTTTTTGTCCCTAAAAAAGACGACTGTAACAAATGCAGCAAAGATCAAAACATAAGCGAGCCGAGCGCTGATCAAGTTTCAAAACAAGATAGGCACAAGGAATTAAATGAAAAAGCAACGGAGCGCCGATCTGCGGATAAATCATTAATCAACAACGAAATAGCAGTAATTTCGTATGATCTACAAAATGTTTTCTACTTGCCTCATGGAAACGCATCGAATTTTTATTACAAAAGAAAATTTAGTACCTACAATCTTACTGGACTTAATAACCTATTGCGCAATTTGGCATGAAACACAAACAGGGCGATCTGGCAATGATATCGCTAGTACACTTGTAAAGATATTAATAAATGTTATAGCTGACAATCCAAATATGAAAAACTTAATTTTATGGTCTGATGCTTGCGTACCCCAAAATAGGAACAGAATTACTTCGCTTGCATTACTGAATTTTCTAAAAAATTAGAATGTGCGATCAATTTCTAATCGTTATTTCGTTCCGGGGCATTCCAGAATTCAAGAATTAGATGCTGTTCACAGCGTTATCGAACGCCATCTTCGAAATATTCAGTACTTCAGGCCTGTTTCTTTGATTAGGAATTTAAAATCAATGGATTAAATCATAATGGAATCATATAATAGTGGTACCATCATACGAAAAAAATCTTTAGACGATGAAGTTCCAGGTAGCGCGTTAATCGAAACTAACATATGCAATAATTTTACTTATTCGCCTAAATGCGTGCTAGCTTAGCTTATACCTAACATAAAACACCGATTTTTTATGCATATTAAACAGTATAATTTTGACTTTATACAATAGCAATACACTAATTATAGTTAATAGTACTTACGTTTATCAATATTGCACAAAATGTGTGTTATACGAAGTTTAATCGACTCTTCGATCGTAACAAAACAATCAAAGTAATTCGCCTTAACATATGTTGGATCATTTTAATATTTTCAAAATGGCCGAAAAAATAAAATAAAAATTAATAAAAAGAGAAGGATTCCTTTTTCGCATTATGCTAGAAAAGTAAAATATGTTGTAGTTTCTCGTGTTTTGTATGTATGTACGAGTATGTTGATGTTATTCAAAATATTTTATTGAATGAATTTTTTACTATCTTTTGGTATATACGATATGCTATATGGCTATGAGTAAATAAAAAATGTGTACGTGTGTATTATATTACACACACAGAAAATGCAAAATAAACAGAAAACATTTAGAAGAATAATGAAAAATAAAAATAAATTATTTTTATGATTCAAAGTTTCTATGGATTTGGAAAATATGGCGGTTTTTATTTCCATTTAAATTTGTTAATTTAAAAATTAATAATTTTTCAAAACGATCACAATTTGTCATTTAAAAGTTTGAACTAAACCACATGCAAAATACGACATATTCATGGTCTATAAACATTCCCGATTGTGTTTATATGTTTTAAAGTGATTTTTACTGAATCGATTCGATTGCTCGTTAGTAATTAGTTATTCAAGTCAACCGAAATAAAAGTTCTGATTGTGATTTGGTTCATCCGCCACTTCAAGGCCACAACAGAACAAACATTGGTCTCTAAGTTTAAGATGCAACCCATAACAGTACACTATATAGAAATAAATACTAATATTATTTTGGGAGTGTAATGATATCCTATGATATAAGCAAAAGCAAGTAAATTTATTACTGAATTACTAAAGAATTTCCAAATAATATTTAGTAACTGCTGTTTAATGAAGACGATATCTATATACAATATAAATATATTAGGTTAAATCGAAGGGGTTAACTCCAGCAAAACCTGTTATAATTGTAGACAAACAGCCTAAATGTTTGAGTTTTATTGGCACTATATAAAAAGATTCAATATGCGAGAAAGAAATAAACATATATACATATAGCAATGCCATAATTTTTTTATAGGAAAATTATTAATTTATTTTTAATTAATTTAAATGCGAATATTACATTTTTGCCTATGGCGTCTGTTTTTTTTGTTAATTTTAAAAATGTTGCTATAAAAATACACGGGTCGAATATATTTTATGGCAACACTTTCATGTATATAGTGGTTTTGGCGGTATAGTGCCTCAAAAAGTTCTGCAAAATTTTATTGGGATATATTTCTTTAGTGTCTCTCATGTGCAAAGTCCATGTTGGTCGCATGTAAATGGGGTATGATTCAGAGAAATTGGTACAATGCATTTTATTCAAAGTATTGGCAATCGTTAGCTACGCCTTTTTCCCATCTTTCAGGCAGCATACTGGTTCCGCATCGAAAAAATTCCTCGTGTTTTGAGGCGTTTCAAGAATCGACGCAATTTATGACCTCTGCCAAAGTTTTCTTGACGGAAAAATCATTTGTTCACGAATATTCGGTTTGATGGTTGAAGTTGATGACCCGGCTTATCCCATTATTTTCTGCGCTTTGGGTTGCCTTGGTGGATCCACTTTCCGTCCCCCATCCACATTTGATGCAAAAAAACCTTCCGTATTTGGAGCAGTTGTTCGTACTTGAAATCATGATGTTAGACGTCTCTTGGCTTGAGTTCATACGCTACCCAATTTCCATGATTTTGCACCTTACCCATGGTCTTGAGACGATTTTGAATCGCTTGTTGAGCCACTCAGTGTCTTCATACTTTACTGGTCTCCTTTCGCGTTTTTTTTCACTGGGGTCAAAATCGCCACTCTTAAAACGGCCGAACCAATACTCACATCTTTTTATTGATGGAGCATGTTCCCCATATGATTCAGACAGCAATCGATGTCCATCAGCTGCAATTGTGTTTAAGTTGTAACAAAAAATCAACGCCTTACCCGCAAATTTTGTTTTGTTGGCATAAAGGCGAGCACAAAAGCGAGCACAAAAAAATATTGTTTATACTTCAGCGAAATGACACATACTGATTTTTAGAGCTAAATGATGACGCTTTAACCTGAATATAGTTACAAAATTACCCGATGCGATTTAATACTATTTATGCCTTCTTTTGTAAATCCCTCAAAACTTATTTGTACTCCCAATAAGTTGTAGAGAATGTATTTAATACTCGTAGTATTTGATTCGCACTTAATGGTTGACTTACATTCGGGTGATATTTAAACACTCGCCTACCGACTAATACTCCTCGTTAATTATAGCGCCTATTATATGTGTAAATGTTTGTAGCGGCTCAAAAAGTAAAAATCCTTTTCACTTCGTGGCACTCCTCGTAGCAAAACTATTTATACTCCGCGCCGCTTAATTACGAGGCATAGCTCGTTTTGCTGAATAGAGCTATTTCGATAATCGATAAATATCGAGAATTAAAAACATTCACACGAAAAAATGAAATAAGAAACGAAAAAAGAACAGTGGGGTTTTGAAGTTCAAGAGACACAGTCTCACAATCATACACGCGCGAGTGAATAATAATAGTGAAAGTGCCGCGAACAATCGTCCACCATTTTAAGTTGTTTAAGTGGACTTGTAATAAAAATAATAATCATAATAAAAATGAAATGTGTACAAAATAATAACATATAGTGAGTGTTTTAATCTATTATATAATACACCCGATAACACCCGCTATATGTACATTATTAGATCAATGTGTTTAGTAAATTTATTTTGAAATATTAAATTTTTTATATTATATAATATAAGGAAATAATAATACAAATAATATAAAAAAGTAAGGATTTTTAGGAAAACTTCTGCTTTAGAAGATCATATGATGATAAGACATAAATTTTACCCAGCCCTCAACAAATGGGAGTGTGAAACTGAATCGAGAAACTATAATGAACGGATAATAATTATAAGGTGAATATTGCAAAATGTACTACATTTTGAAGAATTTTATTTAGTTTTTATAGTTATATGGTGTAAAATAAGGTAGTTGAATGAATAAAGGGTTTAATATACCCGCACAAATACTTTGAAAATTGTACTTGATTGAAATGCCCAGTTAAACTGTATAGTTCAAGTGCTATATATTATCTATACCTACGCTTAACCGAACTTAAGACAGCAAAAGTAAAGCGTTCGGTCGGATGAATTGTGAGGTTTGTACAAACACGTTTAGACCTGTGAATTCCCTGTCCCAATGGAATTGGTTGTCATTATATTTAAATGGTAGTCGACAAATCTACCCGTTGTACGACCACTTATCCAATTCGGAACCACAAAAACAGTAAGTAAATCTTGTAATATTATTAAATCTGTATGTATATATTCAAGGACCTTCTTGACTTTATCGTTCTCGAATGGCGTACACCTCAAGAACAAATCGTCTTGTAGAACCTAAATCCTAATAAATCTAAATTCCTATAAACAGTGCGATTTAATATGTTTTGTTGGGGTCCAAAACTTCTAAACATTTTATTTCCTATTAAAACCTCTGCGACGGAACAAGATTTCAACTACACCCAAGTAGAGAAGCAGAGCTTTATAGGTATATATATATATATATATATATATATATATATATATATATATATATATATATATATATATATATATAGTTATATATATATATATATATATATATATATATATATATACATTTATATATATATATATACATATATACATATATATATATATATATATATATATATATATATATATATATATATATATATATATATATATATATATATATATATATATATATATATATATATATAGGGTTATCCAATTCGAGGTTGATAAAGTAGAAATCTGTATACCGACATTAAACCGACACGCGTTAAAATTGGGTGTTGGAAAAACAGGCCGTCGATGCTGATTTTTCGAACAAAATTTTCGTCAGTGATGAAGCTCATTTTTCGCTTGGTGGATACGTTGATCCTGTGATTTAACGCCTTTGGATTTCTTTTTGTGGGGCTACGCGAAAGATCGTGTTTACGCAAACAATCCTCAAACTCTTGACGAATTGAAAACTAATATTCGTAAGGTAATGGCCGAGATACCGCCCGAAATGTGCCGAAAAGTCATTGAACATTACCGCAAAAGAATCAAGGCCTGTAAGAAGTCCCGTGGAGGACATTTGAATGATATCTTGTTTAACTAAAAATGGCAAGGATCAATCTGTAAAATGAAATAAAAATTACAATACATTCCGAATATTTTGTGTGTTTTTTTTAAGTTTACTTTATCAAGCTTGAATTGGATAACCCTATATATATATAAAGGGTGTTTTTTTAAGAGGTTGCCGATTTTTTTTTTGAATAAAACACATATAAAATTATGAAATGACCAAAATTTTTTTTTATTTGGTAGATAATTTTTTGGCATTTAACATTTAAACACAATTTCTGGCATATGGCTACCACGACTATTTTTCACAAATGTCATTCTGGAGGTCCAATTTTCCAGCACTTTTTCAAGCATTTGAGGGCGTATGTCAGCAATGACACGTTGAATATTGGTTTCCAAAGCGTCAATCGATTGAGGTTTATCCACATAAACCAATGACTTCACGTATCCCCACAAAAAGTAATCGAGTGGCGTCAAATCGCACGAACGCGGAGGCCAATTCACCGGACCATTTCTCGAAATAATGTTGTCGTTGAAAGTTTCTTTCAATAAGTCGATTGTTTCACGTGCTGTATGGCAAGTGGCACCATCTTGTTGAAACCACATTTCATTCATATCCATATCTTCAAGATTTGACAACAAAAACTCATTTAACATGGTTCTGTATCGATTTCCATTCACGGTAACGCGTCGTCCTTCCTCATTTTTAAAGAAATATGGACCGATGATCCCACCAGCCCATAGACCGCACCAAACAGTACATTTATCAGGATGCATTGGTAATTCTAGAACGGCGTGTGGATTATCTTTGCTCCAAATGCGACAATTTTGTTTGTTGACGTATCCATTTAACCAAAAATGCGCCTCATCACTGAAGAGAATTTTACGGTAAAAAAATGGATCTTCGTTCAATTGATTTAACGACCAATCACTGAATTCACGGCGCAAACGATGGTCGTGTGGCTTTAATTCTTGCACCAATTGAATTTTGTATGGCACCAAACCCAAATCTTTACGTAAAATTTTCCATAAAGTCGATGGACAAAGTCCAATTTGCTGAGCACGACGACGAATCGATAAATTGTCGTTTTCTTCGACACTGGCCTCAACGACAGCAATATTTTCTTCTGTACGAACTCTTCTCATTCTTGTCGGTGGCTTGGCATCCAAAAGAGTGAATGTAGACCGAAATTTGGTAATTACGTTCTTTATGGTGGTCTCTGACGGACGATTATGTGCACCATAAAATTCACGAAGTGCTCTATAAACATTTTTAATTGAACACTGATTTTGAAAATAAATTTCCACGATTTGAAAACGTTGTTCTGGAGTTAACCTATTCATAATGATTTGCCAAACAATACTGAGTAGAAATGCCACTTTGAGCTGTCAAAACAACTGTCATAAAATAAAACGACATCTATCGGAAAAACAAACCTCCTAAAAAAACACCCGTTATATATATATATATATATATATATATATATATAACTATTATTTACTAAGTAAAAATTATAGTATTGTTAAAGGTTAGGTTAATTTGTATTTTATTAACACTTAAATTAAAATTTAAAAACTCTCAATAATAATTTTGTATTTTTTTATATTTTTATTAATTTATATTTTTAGTTGAAATGTTGTAATATATTTTAGTTTAAATGTTTAAATGTTGTAATTGTAAATATATTATTGGTCACTTCAAAATACTGATTCTCCAATTTTTACAAAATGTTTAGTTTATATAGCCAGATAGCAAGTACCACAATGTCCAATACATAAAGGTTTTTTTTTTTTCCCCCTGCTATCTGTTCTGGGGCCAAGGCTCTCCCAACTCTTTCGCGGTTTGCTTATTTACGTCCTTACTTTTTCGCCAGTTTAGGCCAATTCGAGGACGTACGGATATAGGTCCGATTTTATCACCATCTGCACATTGCATAGCTCCATGTCAGCCTATACTGGCGTGGAAGATGGGTCGGTCTATGAGTTTTACACTCCGACAGGGGGTCATAGATGTGTTCCATTCCATCACAAATCGTAATTTGTTGATGAAAATTCCCTTTGCATCCTGCCCCTATCGGGATTCGAACCCGGTACCTCCCGATCCAAACGCCAAAGCTTTAACCACTGTGCCATTTGGTCGGTTACATAAAGGTTAAGAAAGTAGAAAACATAACAACATCGGAATGAAGTACCTGTCAACTTTCTAGGAAACCTTATGTAAACCCTGAAAAATGTAAATTGACACATTATGCAATCTAATATTTAAATTTAATTTACAGGTGATCATATTCTACATTACTAATAAAAATTATCTATTTAGATGAAACTACTAAAAAATAATTTAATAGCGTGTATAAAAATTATAACGAAATAAATTATAAAGGCGCTACCTGTTAATGGAGTGTGGATTGCATGTAATTGATGTGGAGGACATGTTTTTTCTACAAGACGGTGCGACCTGCCACAAAGCACGTGGAGCAATGGTATTACTGTAGACTAAGTTTCCAGGCCATATCATTTATCGATTGATCAACTTTGGCCACCAAGATCGTGCGATCTAACACCGATGGACTTTTTTCTTTGGGGCTATGTAACGGAGAAAGTGTATGCGTATAAGCCTGAAACAGTTGAACATCTTAAAGAGGAAATACGGCGCGTTATTGGTGAAATACAGCCACATTTATGCGAGAACGTTATTAAAAATATCAACAAAAGAATAACCCTGTGCCAGAGGTCTCGTGGTGGCCATTTGCCTGATGTTGTATTTCACGTTTAATCGGAACTATTTTTGTTTATGTTGAAATAAAAATATTTGCTTAATTAAAAAATAAATGTGTTTTTCTTTAAAATTAATTCCGGCGCTCTTGCTGGGACATCCTTTATATTCACAAATGAAAAGGCACCCGGTTTCAATGAAACCTCCGCAGAATTGATTAAGCTTGGATTAATTGATTACTCTTGCATCAAATCAATACGATTTCTTGAACTCTGCTTACAAAGTTCTGGCCAATGTTGTACTTGGCAGACTCATCTCTTTCACGACCGACCTCTGACCAGTGTTCTACCATGAGAATGATTTTGGAAAAATGCTGGGAGTGCAAAATAACCATACATAGATGAGAACCTGTGGGCCGCGCTCATCTCATGAAAGGTTTTCTAATAAGATGTTTCATTTTGATATTAAAAAAACGAGTATTTTCTAAGAAAAATCAATGAATGTTTATTTCATTGTAAAGAGGAAGGTATGCCATTAACATTTGAAAACGATATCAGCAAAATGACCACCATGGCTACGCTTGCAGCACCACACCCTTCATGACCTCTTTTCATGAAATTTTCCATGACCAATTCGCACATTTGCGGCTGTTTGTCCTCGATAACTTCACCAATTCCATCTTTAAGGTCTTGAATCGATTGTGGAGCATTGGTATAGGCATTATCTTTCACGTGGCCCCAAAAAAAGTGTATAGGTGTTAAATCACAAGGCCTCGGTGGCCAATTGTGATCACCTCTTCGAGAAATATCACGGTCAGGAAATTTTTCTTTCCAAATTGCGATTGTTTCGTTGCTTGTGTGGCACGTATCACCGTCTTGCTGAAAGTAAAGGTCATCCACATCAATATCTTCCAATTCCGGCTATAAAAAATCATTAATCATAGCTCGGTAGCGAAATCCATTCACCGTAACATTTGCACCAGCCGCATTTTCGAATAAGTAAGGTGACACCAAACAGTGACACGTTGAGGATGGAGAGGCTTTTCAATAATCATTTTAGGATTTTTTGAGCTCCAAATGCGACAATTCTGCTTATTAACATAGCCTCCGAGGTGAAAATGAGCCTCATCACTGAAAATGATTTTTCGATGAAAATCCGGATCGTTTTGATGCATTTGAAGGGCCCAATCAGCGAAGATACGACGTTTATGGGGATCGACCGGCTTGAGTTCTTGTGTTAACTGAACTTTAGAAGCCTTAAGACCTAAGTCTTAATGCAAAATAAGGTGTAATGTCGTTTGTGGAATCTATAATTCTAAAGATCGACGAGAAATCGACAAACCTGTTTTTTCGTCAACACTATGAGCTACAGCAGCAATATTCTCAGTTGTTCTTGAGCGACACACGCGGTTTCGATTCTTCACATCACTAACTTGTCCCAATAGCTCAAATTTTTCCACCAATTTCACTATTGCCGGCCGAGAAGGAGCTTCACGACGTCCCAAAAGTGCTTTTGTTTTGCGAACTTTGACTGCAAAGTTTTCACCATTTTTGTATTGAATTTTAACAATTTCAGTGCATTGTTGAAGCGTGTATCCTACCATTTTTAGTAATGGCGTAGTTTTTATTTATAAAATGTCAAAAAATGACAGCTTCAAAATTGACAGCTGCCCAAATAGCAGGCTATTGAAAATGAAACCTCTTATTGGAAAACCCTATATGTGTAGGAACTCCATAGAGACTAATTAACAACGTCTCAGTTTGTATGTAAACTCGTATTTGAAGGAACTGTATCAAACTGTTTTGAAAGAACTTCTGGTGTTCGACAGGGAGATGGATTCGCGCCTATGCTGTTCGATTTGGTGCTTGAGTACGTATAGTGAGGAAAGGCAACATTGAAGCCTCGCGCCGTAAATTTAATCAATCAGGCCAAATTCTTGGATATGCAGATGATATCGTGCTTTTTGGCCGAAGACCTAGCGATCGCTGCGTAAGATGACTTGATTTGGAGATCAACAGTAGGAAAACCAAATTTTTAGCAACACGCGGAATATCTCCAAAAATTATTCGGGTCAGTTGTACTATCGTTGAAAAATATGCAGGCAGAAATAAAAGCCCGAATCGCTGGCGTACAATCAAAATTATTGCGATCTAAACATTCATCGCTGTCGATCATGCTCGCACTTCATGAAGCACTCATAAGACCTTTGCTGGCTTTCAGAGGCGGGGGCTGGACCATGACTTCTAACGATTGTAGATTGTTATTTACTTTCGAAAGGAAGATCGTTCGTTTAACTTTTGGTCCAATTTAAGTTGCGAACAACGAATACCGGATTCGTATGAACTGTAAGATAAAGCAACTTCTCGGAGGTAGCGATATCACCGGATTAATCAAATCCAATCGAATTAGATGACTCGACCACGTAGCAAGGTTTCCATAACAACGAATGATTAATCATTCAACACTCTATTAATAAATAATAATTCAACACTTTATTAATAAAGTGTTCCATCAACAACCAGCCGGTGTGCATCGTAGAGGAATATCTCGACTGCGCTGGTGTGACGACGTCAAACAAAACCTACAATATTATTATACTGTATTATACTCATATTTACTCCACTTATTGTGCCAAAAGACATCCAGTGAGCACTAGTAGGATTCAAAGAAGGATGTGCCTGATGATATTATTGCTTCATTTTTGAAAAATTCTATAAATTTAGAAATTCCTCTAAACTGACAGCTTTTCCATAAAGTTGGCTGGCAATTGAAGTTATCATTTTAGAAATTTTCATAAATTTTTAGTCATGCAATTATTGAAACCTGTTCAGTAACAATTTAATATTTCATGTTGTGGAATAAATACTAAATTACAGAAAGGGTGAATAAGACTATGTCACTAATTTTCTTGAAATCATTTCAATTTCGTTTAGAAGAAATCTTTAATTTCAAGCTTGATACGTAAAGGCTGAATGAAGCATACTAATAGATTTTGTTTGAATATTTTTAAAAAAATTTCCCAAATATTGAATTGCTTCTATTAATGTAATAATGGGGTGATTTTTATTTATCAAAAATTATTATGCCTACATAATTTGTAGATGTAGTAGTTTAGTGTTTTGTCAATTTTTTTTGAACCAATTAACGAATTTCTCCTTCTCGCTATTAAATTATTAGTAAACCTTCTTAAATTTGAAACTTTCGTATCATCATTATATTTAATCAAAACGAATTGATGTTCTGCATTACAATTTAATTAGACAGCTACATTACTTCCTATCATCAATAACGAAATATAATTTGACATTTTAGGCAAAAGAATCCTATCATTATTTTGTATCAATCGATCTTTCCGCTATTTTTTGTTTGTATTGTTTTTTGTTTTGATTTATTCACTATAAATTTCATAAAATTATCATTTATCACCAAAAAATGTATTACAAAATAAAAATGCCAAACTTATAATTTTATCTATTGATTTACGACTTGCAAACCCATCTCTTTTTGCTCGCCCTCGTAGTTGGAAATTTTTGGGAGAAAAGGAAAATTATTTCTTCACCTTTGATATTAATAGAAATTTATCTTTTTGTTATACGTTTTTGTCAAAATGCTATATTCGTAACAATTTATTTGTTTTTGTTAATATTAAATTCAATAAATTATCTATACAAATTGGAAATTCAACAATCGCAACATAATATTATATTAAAATGTATAAAACAAAATAGCAAATTATATGTCGATTATTCTTCCTTATTTACGAGCATATAATTCTCATACCGCTTAAGTTAATTTTAATTAAGGTATTTAAATTACCTTATTAAACAAACAAATTACGGAACTCGTTCGAATCGACATGGAAATAAATGAATTTCTAATATAATAAAATTCTCAATAAAAAACAAGGTGAATGTAGCGCTCACCCCGCGATGGGTAAACGAGGATATATCCGTTATCCGTATAGTGATTTCTACAAATAAATAAATTGGAAATGAAATTAAATTGAAATTGAAAATTGATGGAAGGATTAAGGATTAAATAAACGATTTGAAATCCGATTAATATTGTATGTGTGTGTGTGTGTGCGTTTATGTACTTTTACCATATACCATGTTTCAATTATTATTATAAATCAGTAGTATATAGACATGGATTTCGAATGCAAGGGAAATTACATACCGTCTACATTTTCTTTTATGGGTAAGAACATGAGCATAATCCGTTATTTTAACATAATTATTTGGGTATGTTATAGCACAATAATAACAAGTATATTGTGTTATTATGTAGGATTGAACCGTGATTAACATAATAAGGAAATATTTTAATGGGTCGTTATATAATTTATTTATGTTGTAACTGTAAATGGTAAAATGTAATCTGGGGCTTAAGTCAGCACGCACTTTAACGCTTTGAATATTAAGCATCGTATATTAGAATAAATCTAGTGATCTCATTTGAAGAAGGTCCATTACTGACAGAAATCAGAAGTTCAATGTAGATTGTGAATTTGACAGTGGTTTGAAAAATTGACGAGCACGAATTCGACATAAGTACGTCTAGAGCAGTCGCGAGTTTTGTAATAATCCATTACGTAACCTTTATTTGAAACAAGAAATATTTTAGAAAAGTAAGGCAACACCCGCGTTTATATGACTAAAAACTCGATGATATCGAAATCGAAATATTTTAATTCAAAATCTATAAACTACTTGTCATTCCCCCAAAAACTTTCTGGGTTCAGTCTGATGACAGGTAAATTCGTGTTCGATTCTAGTTTTGATCACATGTTCAATTTTAATTAATTTTTAATAGATTAGATATTGATTGTTGTTAAAGTGGTACATAGTATGATATTGATCAATAGTAAGTGCAAAAAGACCTAAGTATTATTTAACACCAATATAAATTAAAGTGTAACAGAATTTCGGCTTGGGAATTGACAAATAACCAAAAAATTCACTGGAAGTTGGGAAACATCGCAAATTTCCAGGAAAAAATTGGCTACAAAATGACTCAGGCCAACATGCTCTTAATATACGATACACAATGAATTAGAAACTTAAAACAGTTCTGGTATGCTTAAAATTTGGTAAGAAATATATGTATACCTGGCAAATTCGCAAAAATGAAAATTGAAAATTTATAAAGAGTGAAAATACAAAAATTGTATTTGTGACGTAAGTTCGGTTTATGACATTTAATGTTTGAAAAAAATTTCTTTTAAATGTTGTCTGCGACTGACTCTTACCTGATCCATTCTATGGGTCCGATTTTCGAGCACTCTTTCGAGCATTTCGGGTGGTATGTCGTTAACTACACGTGTTATGTTCGCTTCTAATGCAGGAATCGATTATGGTTTATCGATATAAACAAGTGATTTGAGCTACTCCCATAAAAAGTAATCTAACGGCGATAGATCATAGGATCTTGGAGGCCAATTCACGGGTCCGTTTCATGATTTGATGTTCTCATTAAAATGTTCTTTCAATAAATCGATGGTTTGGCCTGATGTGGCACGTTGCACCACCTGAAACCACAAGTCGGCTACACCAATAGCTTGAATTTTTGGCAATAAAAATTCATTGATCATTGCTCTGTAGTTTACGCCATTGACGTTTACACACTGTCCTTCCACATTTTTAAAGAAATACGGTCCGATGATATCACCTGCCCATAAACTGCACCAACCAGTGCATTTTTTAGAATGCGTTGGAATCACTTGAATCTCTTCTGGCTATTCATCAGCACAAATACGACAATTTTGCTTGTTGACGTATCCATTCAGCCAAAAATGAGCATCATCGCTGAATTCAATTTTTCGATAAAAAAAACGGATCAGTCCAAACTGTTCCAACGCCCATAAAACAAATTGATGATGCAAAAGAAGGTCAACCGGCTTCAATTCTTGAACAACCTGTATTTTGTAGACCATCAAACCAAGATCTCTCTTCAAAATACGCCATAATGTGCCATACGAGAGATCCAGAGCGTGAGAACGGCGACGAAATGATTGGTTGCAGTCTTCACGTACACTTTCACCTACAGCAGCAATATTCACAAAAGATCGACTTGTACGCACTCTAGTCGGTTGATGAATATCCGATAATGAAAAAGTGGTTCGAAATTTATTGATTGTTTCGCGAATAGTGCGTTCAGCTGGACGATTATGAACACCATAAAATGGTCGAAGAGCACGAAAACAATGTTTCACTGAACACTGATTTTTGAAATAAATTTCCACAATTTTTAAACGGCGTTCTCGTGCAAGTCTATTCATGGTGAAATGTCAATGAATACTGAACACAAATGCCATATGAACATGACAGTTGTGACGAATGAATCCCAATGAGAATCCCAATTGGAAAAGGTACTTCCTATTGGATCACCCTTTATTAAAGAACTCTTCACAAAAGGACTCAGAAACATTTTCTGATTCGTAATTGACTTGGTGAATGTTTTTTTTTAATATTATATTATTTAATATTTAATATTCTGAACCAACGGATTAAGTCACCAGCGCCAAAGCAGTGAATTTATGAAATAAAGTGCTGCTAATAAAATTACTATTGTTACAAGACCTTTCAACCACGAATGATAAATGTAACTGCTTCCAACGCCACAGCGGTAGTTTTGAGTGCTAACGTGCTCCAACCATATCCGCAATGGAATTCAAGCGTAATAGTTTGATTGCTCTATATTTGGCTGGAAAACCACAGCCGCAAATTGTTAACAAGTTAAACGCACATCTACATGTGAATAAAATGTTTGTGTATCGCACCATAAATCGTTATAATGATACTGGCAACATTGCAAAACGTCATGGTGGTGGACCGAAACACACTGCAACATCGCCGGATATCATTCGGAAGGTGAAAATCAAATTGGCTCGGAATCCGCGCCGTAGCGGCAGAAAATGGCTCGTGAGGCGAACATTTCGCTCGAACGGATGCAGCACATATTGAAAGGTCATCTTTGACTAAAAGCCTTGAAATTCCATACAACGCATTGTCTCACCGATGCTCAAAAAAAAATGTGAATGCAATATGTGAATAAGCAAACCAACCGGATTTACTTGCCTGCCCGTTCTACTGAAAATTTGGACTAACGGTTTGTCACTCGAAACCAAGCGCCGCCGATGGTGATGGTTTGTGCCGCCGTAACGGCCGAAAGCCGTTCACCGCTCGTATTTTTGGACCGTGGCGTCAAGATAAATGCTCAAATTTATCGGGATCATGTGTTGGGGGGAGTGTTGAAGCCTTAGGCACAAACACATTTCGGCCGCAGAGCCTCTACATTTCAACAGGACTCCCAATGGCCCGGAATTCACCGGATGCAAATCCGCTAGATTTCTCGGTTTGGGGTAGGGTATTTTGAAGAGCAAGGTTGGGACAAAAAAGTACCAAAGTGTCGATCATGTCAAGCAAGCGCTTCGCCGGGAATGAGCCAGATAGCGCAGAGCCACTTTCGTGCTGCATGCAATAGCTTTTTCGGCCGTTTGAAGGCCATAATCACAGCTAAAGTTGGCCAAATCGAAAACTGCTAATGCAATTCGAAAATTTAAATATTTTTGAACATTTTTTACTTTGATTCAATAAAATTCATCAAAAAATAAAAATTCTGTGGCGTTTTGTTTTGGTAACACTTTGTGTCAGCCACCCTGTGAATGAGCAATGATATATAGTACTTAAAGACAGCTGTCAAACGCAGTATTTGACATTCCGTTGAAGTGTAAACAACTAGTATTTTTAACTCCTCCTTTAACTGCTATTTTATTACAAAGAAAGTTGCAGCGGAAACTTATCTTTTGCTTGAGGAAATTTATGGTGAGCTTGCTCCATCGAATACAACGTGGTTTTGACGATTTATAAATGATGATTTTGGCATTCTCGATAAAGAGCGTTGAAAATCACACAAAAACATTGAAGATGCTGAATTGGAAACGTTATTGGCTGAAGATTCTTCTCAAACACAAATGCTGTATCATTAAATATTGATCGATCAACTGTTACAAAACGTTTACAAATAATCGGAATGGTTCAAAAAACTAGCAACTGAGTTCCACCCAAAGAAAGAGATTTCGAACGTCGAAAAACCATTTATGACATACTGCTTCAAAGACAACAAAGAAAAGGTTTTTGCATCGAATAGTTACTGAAGATGGAAAAGAGATTTATTACGAGAATCACAAAGGCAAAAAATCTTGAGTGAAACCTGATGAAGCTGGTTCAATCAAAGCGAGATATTTATTGCAATAAGGTTGTGCTCTGTATTTGGTGGGAACAGAAAGGAGTGGTATATTATGACCTGCTGGAATCAGGTGAAACTGAAGCGGGCTATAGAGGCAAAAACGACAAGAATGTGTGAATAGACACAACAAATTAATTTTTCAGCACAACAATGCAAAACCAAATGTTGCAAACTAGGAAGTTTTACCCCACCCGCCACATTCACCAGATATAGCTCCTTCAAGGCCAGTCGTCTCCATCTGAACAGCGGTCTCAGTTCTAGCACAGGGATCGAAAATTGGCTTTTTGAATGGATCGCCTCGAAAGACCAGGCTTGGCTTATTGATTGGATCGCCTCCAAAGACCAGGATTTTTTCAGAGAGGGAATTGGTAAATTGCCTGGACGATGAAGGAAAGTTGCAGCTGTAGATGGAGTACACTTTCAACTTTCAATAAATGGTTTTTACATTTTATAAACCAGCAAATGTGTTTTATTTTAATAAAAAGGATGGCGTCATATTCACACCCAATTTAATTTGTGATTTGAAGTTTTAGGGATGTCTCGACCAAGCCACACTACTACGTTGCTTCTTGAAAGAAGTATCGCCGCGTCATTTTCAGTTCCATAATAAATCTCGAATTTCTAGCAAAATCCGGAAAGTCTTGATAAGAAAAATAAATGTTAACCCCATTTGTGCGGCTTCAGAGGCAAATGTTGCTTTAGATGATAGCATTCGTCGATAGCAGTCTATTGATAATATTTCCGCCATTGGGATCTCTAAAAGTTTAAATGAAAGCGGTTCTGTCACAGGCCGTAACTTGTGAGTTTATCGTTTGATTTTATAAAATTGGCATTAAAATGTAAATTTAAGCGTATTTTTTCGAAAGGTTTTTGGCTAACCGAAACCGCAGATATAAAGCAAACGAAAAGACACAATCTACATTTTGTACATGTTTATATCTCCATTGCAGTTCTTTTGGTTTTGAAATTTCAGATGCCGTTTTGTTTGACATTTACGGTTTTACGATTGAAACTGCGGTATATGTAGAAGGTTCCTGATCAAGATTTTCTTCAGAATTAGGCACAAGAATTACTAACTCTTCAATACCATTTCGTTTTAAACACTCCTCTAATACCTCTTTAGAAGCAACAATTGCTTTATTTACGTCACTGTTCTTTTCTATCTCATCTTCGCTAGTATCAGGAATATTTTCTATAAAAGCAAATGTTGGGGGTACAAATAAGTGTTGAGGTTTTTTTAAAACTTCGAAACTTTATTCAGAAAAATTGGTACCATGTATTTTACTCAAGGTATTGTCCATCGGTAGTTACGACTTTTTCCCATTTTTCAGTCAGCATACGGATTCCGCATTGAAAAAAATCCTCATGTTTGGGACGATCCAAGTATCAACCCAATTTATGGCTTCTTCGTAAGCAGTGCAGTGCGGCTCGGTCAGACCATGCGTCATCGGCCGAAACATGTAGTACTCGGAAGGAGAAATTTCTGGTGCATACAGCGGATGAGGTAGGACATCCCATTGAAACGACTCAAAGTTTCCTTCACGACTCTTGCAACATGTGGCTGAACGTTGTTTTGCTGAAAGATCACTTTGTCGCGTCTTTGGATCAGTTGTATGCACGTGAAAACGCTTGAGTTCATACGGAACCAAATTTCCTTGTTTTTGTATCATACCCATGGTTTTGAGGCGGTTTTGAATCGCTTGTTGAGTCACTCCCAAAGTTTCAGCGAGATCCTCTTCAAACTCAAAGCTCAGCGTTTTCAAACTTTACTAGTCTGCCTTCGCGTTCTTTGTCACTGTTGTTAAAATCGCCACTATCAACATGGCGGGACCAATACTCTCGTGTTTTATTCTCCCATATGCTTCACACAGCAATCGATGTCCGTCAGTTGCAATTTTCTTCAAATCATGAAAGAAATCCACGCTTACTGCAAATTGTGTTTTATTGGCACAACGGTTGACATGGTTAGAGCACAAAAAACATGTTGTCTACGCTTCTGCGAAATGACACATACTGATTTTACAGGGAAATGATGACGCTTTAACATGAATATAGTTACAAGATGGCCCGATGTGATATAATACTAGTCATACTAGTCTACTCATAATTTATTTATACCTCCAATAATTGGGTTTAAGAAATAAATAAGATTGATTCAAATTGGTCATTTTTTGAAACATATATTTAATCAGTTGAGAATTGGTTTAGTTTAGTAAGTTCCGAGAAAACCATCCATAACTTATTGGATCCGAGGAAAAACAAAACTTGTTCACAAACGGCGGACCACGAATGTATTTTCCCGTACTTAAAAATTTACTAACACTTTAAGGACTCGCTTAAATCTTTATCAAAAGTCCTCAAACATAAATATGATCGAAAATGCAAATCATTGAATTGCAACTATGGTGAAATGAAGTTTTCAATAAATTGTAGTTTTTTGGTGAATTGTCATTTTTGATGGTTTACTGTTTTGCAATGAATTGTTTTCGGAGAATTGTCATTATCGGTTAATTGTTATTTGTACCAAACCATAGATCAATTTAATCTACAGTGTTATTATTGTTTTATGAGTATATATCCCATTTAGTCATTGTCTTACACACGAAACGACAATTATTTCTTCCAGTTCTTTGAAAATCAATTATGTCAGCTTTGATTCTGTCCTATTAAAATAATATTTGCAACAAATAATCTGCCTAATTCTTCCATTTACAATGTTATAAATTCTCTTAATTAATTTTGAAAGCAAAGCAAGCACCAACTTCTACATATATATGTATGTGTGTAAAATACAAACTTGGGTATGTCCATCGCATACCAACCAAAAATTACAATAACTTCCAACAATAGAACGAACAACAAAAAATAATAATGATAATACAATAAACGTACGAAAATTAAGGAAATTAATGTAATTAAGAAAAATAATCTTTGTCTTTGGTATTAATTAGAAAACATAAATTTTCAACAAATCAACATTAAAAACACATTTATAGGTTGCCTACAAATTTTCTTGCCCTTACAAATATTAGTAAAACATTTTAATACATAAACAATGGCAAATAGGATTATAAGGATTTCATTTCTTTAGGTTATCTGTTCTGAGGTTTATTAAATCGATTTTTATTACCTTCCTATGTAATCCCTATATAGGGTTATTCCTACCAAGAATACGAGTAAGTACAATATATCGTGTTCATTTTCATTTTGGAACGTCAATACTTTCGTTTCCATTACAACTAAAAAATAGCATAAAATTCAATGAAAAAACTTAATGATGTGTTCCGGAATTTATTGCCAGCGGTATAACAATGAACTCCTATAACAAAAAGTTTGATCCATTTCATGAATAAATAATGAGGATGAAAGAATTTTACTTGGTGGAAAATTGACCATATTTTATGTAAATTTTTAATAATTTTGGAATACCATACCACGACTATGCTAGGAAGCTAATCTATTCACCAAAATACATAAAACAACGAAATTGTAAAAAATCCACTTCCTAACACTGAGTTTAATAAATTAATTTGAACAAAAAATTAGAAATCATAAAACATGAAAGACACACACAGACTGGAGAAAATTTATATAATAAGACGTATAACACAAAAGCACAAGAAAGTTGTAAAGCACAAAAACAAAAACAAATTTCTTTGTCTTTTTGTTTTTTGGAATAATTAATTTCGTGCCAGTTTCAATTAAACCAACTGTTGTTGTTGTTCTAATTTTTATATTATATCCAAGAAACAAAGTTGCAGTGTATATAAAGGGTGTTTTTTTAGAGGTTCACATCCTTAAGTTGGCAACACTGTTGTGTTTGACAATCGATTTGCTATCATTTGCTTTGTCATTAGTTTGATTTGCCATTTCATAATGAATAGACTCACACCAGAGCAAATTGTTGAAATGTTGAAATTTGTTATCAAAGGAATGGTTCAGTATAGGCTGGCATGGAGCTATGCAATATGAAGATTGTGATAAAATCGGACCTATACTCGTACGTCCTCGAATTGGCTGACACTGACGTAAAAGTAAGCACGGAAAAAGCAAACCGCGAAAGAGTTACTACATTCATTTTACGATGGTCATAATCGTCCTCCAAAGCTTGTAGTTCGGTCAACTATGGGTCGTTTTCACACCACGTATACTCTAAATGATAATACGCGTCACGCCAAACAGTGCGTACTGAACAAACAATAGACGCTGTACAGTGTAGCATTGAAGAATACCTCTCAGCAAATGGAGATGTATCCATACACGGAAGATATATGGAAGATCCATGGATATCTTCCATATATGGAAGATTTTATCTAAAGATCTTGGTTTACGTACAAAATTCAACTTGCGCAGGAATTAAAGCCATCCGACCATCGCATACGCCGCCAATTCGGCCAATGGGCTGAAGCGCAAATTATTATTGATTTTCCAAACAAAACTTTGTTCAGCGATGTAGCTCTCTTTTGATTCAATGGGTCCGTTAATAAACAGAGTTGTCGAATTTGGAGTGAAGATCCAAAAGCCTTTGTCGAAACACCATTACGTCCACATGTATTCAGAAACGATGATGGGCGGAATGTTACAGTCAACGGTGAACGGTATAGAGACATGATTTTAACTTTTGTGTACCCCAATTGGCTGGCAAAAATTTTGCTGATATGTAGTTCCAAACAGGAAGGTGCCACATGCTACACAGCGCGGGATGCAATTAGTCTACTCAAAGAAACATTTGATGAAAGACTAATTTCACGTAATGGTCCTGTTAATTGGCCACCGAGATCATGTGATCTGACTACATAAGATTATTTCCTTTGGGGATATGTTAAGTCACTTGTCTATGCTGATAAACCAGAGACACTTGAACATGACACTTGAATAAACCAGTGACACGATTGAACACTTGAAACACAACATTGGGCGAGTTATTAGCAAGATACGACCGCAATTGCTGCGAAGAATGATCGAAAATTGGATCTCAAGATTACGCCAAGTACGCGCCTTCCGCGGCGGCCACATGGCCGAAATCATATTCAAGCATTAATGGCATAAAATTATCTATCCAATAAAGCCAGTTTCACTGATATTCAAAATGTTTTGCTTTGTTTCATTTTAATTTAAAATTGTGAACCTCTAAAAAAATCACCCTTTACAAGACATTTTATTGTAGGAAAATTAAAATTAGTATATTTCGTTTTTTCTTTTATAATTTGCAATTTTAATTATTTTGGGTTTAATGGAGTATGGCACGTCTCGACCCCGAAAAACAACAACCTTTGTATTATGTATTTTTATGATGCGTTTTGGACATTTTGCTAATGGCCAGAGATCATGTGAGTCGAAAATTAAAAAATTTCGAAATCAATACGGAAGGATTAGAAATACATTCCTGCATATTACGTCCATATACATAAGAAAACAATTTGTATGGTGGTACGTGATTCTTTAACAGACCTTTTCGAATAAATTAAAATGTGAGAGTTAATTAACCTTTTTATGATTTATTCTACTTAAAAAATTAGAGACATAAGATTTGTTTATTTGTTAAAAGTGGAATTCATTTTGTGAGAATGAAGGTTTATTATAAGGCGCGAAGCCAATTCTGATATTTAGTATCACATTTTTTTAGTTCATATTTCAGATAAACTAAAACGGTTGGCGATCGTTTTCTTTGTAACACATGAAATATAATGTGTTTTGATAGTATATAATACTAATAAATAAATAAAATAGTAATCAGTGAAAGTGGTAATAGTAATTATGGTGGATATCATTTGAACATGGAGACATGCATTGAAATTATATTACGGCATATACTTTCTGCGAACCGCCAAAAAACTGATTTTACAAGGTATTAAACGTTTTGTATATTTTTATTTTGATTCTATGTGTGGGTACACAAAAGCCATAAGTTTTTATTGGGGATGGGCTGTAATATTATTTACAAATATTTACAGTGAATTCTCAAAATGGCGACCATTAAAGATTACGCATTTCAAACATCAGTTCATAAACGAATTGGGAACTTTTACAACGAACTAATAAACTTTAGTTTTTAAATGGCCTCTATGGGAACAAAGTATTTAAGTGCGATCGTACACTTCTTGCAAAATTAGGTGGGGCACCATCATGCATAACCCACATACATCACAAATTTTTTAACGGAATTTCTTCCAGAAGTTCATCAAATTGTGTTTTTTTTTCATTAAATTAAATACCACACCATACATTTCGTTGGTTTAATAAATACGCCAACTAGAACTCAATTATGTCTCGATCATGTTATATCTGTTAAGAATTATGCGTTC
This sequence comes from Nephrotoma guestfalica, assembly GCA_963691935.1. Taxonomy (NCBI): domain Eukaryota; kingdom Metazoa; phylum Arthropoda; class Insecta; order Diptera; family Tipulidae; genus Nephrotoma; species Nephrotoma guestfalica. The sequence goes on from OY829914.1 coordinate 121,110,832, forward strand.
GAAGTTGATAACCTACCTTTGGGTATTACCGAACACAACTTAATTAAAGTAAAAATATGAAGCTTTACTTGTCGTAACATTACGGTAATTCTTCTCTTCTTCAAAAATTCTTTGCTTTCCGAAACTTGGGATTCCATTTATTGTGAAGCTGACTGCAACTTAGCCTTCGAAAAATTTCATAACATACTAAAATCGCATATCGCCGATTCACGTTATACAGTACATAACACTAGAAAATTATGTGAAAGCTATAAGAGGGCTATTAAAAGGGGAGGGGAGTACATTTTTCTACTCTTTGTGGTAGATATATTGTGGGTAAATGGCCTTTTTGTTTTTCTATGACTAGAAAAGTCGTAAACAGTGTACGTATGCCATTAAAAATAATATTTTGTCCGAAAAGCCGAAAAAAATCTTAACTAAATTATTATCATGGCCAATTATAAAAAACATAGTCATAGTTTTCACGGCCGAGTAATACATACTTATAATAGAAGAAATCCAAACATCTTTTTGCTGGTGTTCGATCCAATAATGAAAAATATAGGTGTTTTATTTCTGAAATGGAAATTTTCTTTTTCAATTTGCCTTTGGACTATAGATTTTGAAATTCCGGTTTTTACTGCAATTTTCCGAAAGCTAATCGTTGTATTATTACAAATTTCACGCAGCAATCTTTCAGTATTATATTGTGATGTTGATGTACGTCCTGGTATGTCTCTGTAATTATTTGTAAAAAAAAGCCGTTTTCCCGCAAATTCCGGTCTCCATTAACAAAGGAATTAACTGATGGCAATCTACGATTAGGGTATCGATCTCGATATATTCGTTGAGCAATCGTCCGAGCTCCATTAACCTCGTATGAAACGCATACAATATCTATATATTCACTAGAGCTATAATGAGTCATTTTTAATAAATTTAAATTTTAACAAACTGGCGTTTAAATTCACAGATTGCCTTAATGACTAATTTACTTTAAATTTTTGAGTTTTTTTGAGAATTTACTCTAAATATTTGTAAATAATATTATTTAATTTTAGTTCACATTTGTACCAACATATACAGGGTTTTTCAATAAGAGCACTTCAACTTTTTTTTGAATAAAACACAAACCGTTCGACTTTTGAACTAACTTTTTTTTATTAACGAATTTGAACATATACATTTAAGTATGAAACTCGATTTCTTTTGCATGACCACCGCGTGCACGTTTTACGAAGTCCAATCTTTGAACCCAATTTTCGACCACTCTTTCGCATAAATCGGCCGAAATTCCAGCAATTTCACGATCTATATTGGCTCTGAGCTCTTGCAACGTCGCCGGCTTATTGGCATAGACCAATGACTTCAAATAACTCCAAAGAAAATAATCTAGAGGTGTCAAATCACACGAGCGCGGCGTCCACTGGACGGGCCCATTTCGCGAAATAACACGCTCATCGAACTTAGTCTTCAATAACGCGATTGTATCGTGTGCTGTGTGGCATGTGGCCCCGTCCTATTGAAACCACATGTCGTCCAAGTCCATTCCATTCAATTGCGGCCAAAAAAAATCGTTTATCATATCGCGGTATCGACTTCCATTAACAGTAACGTGGCGATCGTGACTTTTTCGGGATGCAACGGTGCCTCATGAATCACGTGTGGGTTGCTTCCTGCCCAGTAACGCATATTTTGTTTGTTGACAAATCCATTTAGCCAAAAGTGAGCCTCACCGCTGAAGATGATTTTTCGGTGAAAATCTGCATCATTTTCGATTTGCTCTTGAGCCCAATTCACGAATCGGCGTCGCTTCAAATGGTCAAACGGCCTTAGTTGTTGTGTCAGCTTGATCTTATACGGATGTAGGCCAAGATCTTTACGTAAAATTCGCCACGATGATGTCACAGAAAGGCCCAAATGTTGCGAACGTCGTGTGAGCGACACATTCGCGTCTTCTTGAACTGAAGCCCTGGCGGCTGCGATGTTTTCAACACTTGGAGCACTTCTTGCTCTCGAGGGTACCGGAACATTATGTAGCGAAAACATAGACTCAAATTTTGCCACTATACGGTCGATTGTCGAACGGGCTGGCTTGTTAAATGGACCGTAAAATGGCCGTAATGCTCTTAAAGTTGCGCTGTTTACGTGTGTAGCGTTCCATGATGAAATGTATACTAATGAAGTTTCCAAATGACAAAAGATTAATAAAAAATATGGCGTCGTTCGCCGTCCCTATCGGAAAAAAGTTGAAGCGCACCTGTGGAAACACAAAGGGAAATACAAATTTTTATTGATTGTTTGATTGGACTGTAGGATCAAGTACTGGACAAGTGTTCCGGATAACGCCGAGCCTATTCCTACAGCCTGTTTATACATAACAATAGGAAGGATAGGAAAATTTTTTTTTTGAGACAGAACGACCCGCTACTTCTAATCTACAGGGGAAAGATAAAGGTTTAAAAGGTTAAATGGTTAATGACGGTATTGGTCATCAATAATTGCTACTTTAAATCAGCAACCTAAGGAAAAATGTGATTATTTCATATATATCTGGAAATTACAAAGGAAATTCAAATTTTTTATTATGTGATAAAAGTCAATAGCTAACATAGTAAAGCAACTATGTCAAATAGTTACGAGCCTAAAGTTTCTGGCAACTTTCTGGCAAACCTTATAAATCCTATTAAACTTCTAACAAACGTTATACATGTAAATAAATCCTACAAAATGATGCAATCTAATATTTAAATTTAATTTACATTAGGTCTGTAGACCATATTCTGCGTTGAATTCCTAATAAAAATAATCTAATTAGCGTGCAGAAAAATCACAACGTTAAGGTAAAAATTTGATGATTAATCATATTACGTTATCAATATATTAATAATGCCATTTAGGATAGTTTACACAAGCAGCCATCATATACATATTAACCATAAGAGCCTAGGCAAACAAAAAAATACTTTAGGCTTTGGAAATATAGTGAAGGGCATGGCCATTACCAAATTATATTATATGGAGGTATTACCCGACCTTCGTGCAAGAAATCTTCACAAGGACTTAACTTGAATTTCCCCACAATAATTGTGGCAATGAATTATCACCAATGCAAATAGTTGTCTCATTTGGATAGGTATTTTGAAATTGTATGCTTCTTCTAAATGTTTTGTCCATTCTAAATCATCGGTAAATAATTCACGTTCAATGCATTCTCCTTTGTAAGATGCGCGCGCATACAATACTACGAGTATCATATTTTCTACGTTCACTAAAACTGGTGGCCCCTTTTACATGGTGAAGTAAAATTATCAAGTAGAAAACGCCGCCTTCTCTTCGTGAAGCAGACCTTATTCAGGCAATATTATCATTCGAACCTCTCAATCGTTTTTACCACTTCTTGTTAATTATCTTCGCGGTGTAGACATTTAGGTGAAGATTACTAACTTTTATTTCAGAAAAGATCTTGCGGTTTAGTTCATTTACGTTAAAATATTTCTTGAAACTTATTTTTCAATAGTTTTGGCGAATTTTAAAGGAAAATGTATTTCTGGTTTTTAAGAAGGTAAGAACAACTTTAGAAGGTTATTACATATTATCTTATTTAAAGGTATTAAGGATTATAAAATTGTGTCAGCTTCTTAGTATAAATTTAATTACCATTTCAGATTATACGTTAGTTGCTTAGCAAAGATACATTTTAACTCTTTTTATAATATTTTTTGGTATAATTAATTATTAAATCTATGTGTTAACTAACTATTAAATTATTTAGGTATTTAAGGACTTGGCGAACTACTGATTATTAATTATATCACCTTACAGATTCCTGAGTAACTGTTTTATTTAATTTTAATTAAGATTAATTTTTTATATATTAATTTATTTAGGTATGAATGATTTTAAACCTGTATCAATTATTCATTATTATTATTATTGCAACGCCTATTTACATTTGGCCTAGTTAATTATTTAATTTTTTGCAGGATGTTAAGTGCAACAATTATGATATCTTGTGCTAACCGTTATACATTACATTAAGTTACTAACTTTTGACTACTTAGGAGTCAATTATATATATAATAACTACAAATCTGTCCTATTCCTCCATTTAGGCCCGCCGCAACCGGGAACTTTACCTAGGAAAAAATGATGTTTAATACATTGCTTTATCAACTAGTGACATCTACAAAAGATTCAAAGGAATCCACTATATAATCGAGTAGGTTCCGCATAATTATTTGGTTTTGTAAATCCATTAAACTGATAAATTGGGCGGCAAATCATACTCATAGCTGCGGTCGGGACGCACTCTCTCCCTCCCTCTTCTACACTCCATATAACCATATGCGGTTATAACGAAAACTCTTGTTAATGTGGATTAAATTAAAATAAGCAATGCTGCTAAGTAAAGCTACTCAGATTCAAGTTGGTAACACGTGTTCCGTAAAACCAGCATAATTACATTTTATTTCAAACTATTTACTGTAAAATAATTTCGTTGCGATATATTTACCTCAAAACAATCAAATAATTGTAATGAATTCCACGTTCGATTTTGGAGGTCATTAACTCCATTGCGAAATTCAATTCAACCGCGTATACCAAGGTTTATATAAAATGGGTGGTCATAAAATACAAATTTTCAACGAGTTAAAATACGACAATAAAAAATTCATGGCACGATACATTTTTACAATTAAATGGCAAACCCCAATGGTATTTTATATAATAATAACAAGTACCACCATTAGGGCGATATCAGTAAAACCATTGTGTGCCCCAATAAAATAAAATAAAAACGAGATAAATACACATAAAAATTTGATTTTATCGAATACGTTTTATGGAGGGGTGATTGGGGGGCTGCCTAAATAGTATTTGGTGGTTTATTATTTTGAATTAAATAAAACCCTAATAGCGAAAAATAATTGTGACCAAATGTTATAATATATTTCCAATTTTGGTTATGTGTGGAATTCGTAAAACTGGTGGCATACTGGACAATGTATCCTATATTAAGTACATAACATGTAACCATAAAATATATAAATGAAAATCTATTCCACAGCATAAATCTAATTAAAATCCAATTACAGCGTCCTACACACTCAGTTCAATCTTATTCAGACGATAACGTGTCTAATGAACTAGGTAGCGTATTAAGAAACGAAAAATACGAAACCATTTTATGAGAGATGAGTCATGATAATTAGTACCAAAATATACTTTTTATTAATTTATGCATGTAAAAGATCAAAATTTACACAACATTTATCTACATATATAGACCAAAAGTATTCCAGGTAATTATTTATATCGACAATACATGTGTATATGAATATATACATATATACTCGTATATACATAAATTATTCTTAATTTAAACTTAAGGGAGTTAAAAATCTACGGAAAAAGTTTTTTATTTAAAATTATGTTCAATTGTCTGAGATAAATTTGAATTAAAATTTTTAGATACAACAATAGTTTTGTAAATATAATTATTTAACAAAAGGATTAAATGTTTTACATATCTTGAAGATATATTTTATTTAAATCATGTATTTTGATACAAATATTGTATTTGTCAACAAGACTTTTTTGATTAACAAATACTCGCACACTTAGATACGTGCGTACATAATTAAATGATAGGTACTTGCTACACGCGTTACTCAAAATAGCAAACAGGGTGCCCGGTTTTGGATGCTGGTCCGTTAAGGAGTGTTTTCTTGAACAAAAAAATCGTTTGTTAAGACACAGGAGAGAGAAGAATTAGTTCATAAGAAGATTCACACGAATATCTAATTTAAACTTCCAAACTGTTTATCATTAATTAGTTCAACCTACTACCCGGTCAACCTGTTTGAAAAAGGTTGAGATTGATCGGATGAATTTGGATGATAAATTGTTGATGTGCTGGAATGCCAAATTGTTGAATTAACTGAGCAAGCTACTCGATATTGTGGTTATTGAATGACTTAAAAAATGATGCACTCAGTTTATACAATTTTATTATTTATTTGCTTAAAAATTAATACACAATCGTTTTTAGATTTAATAGTTGACGTTTTCTTCTATCTGGGTTTTTGGTAAGTGAAAAAAAAATATTTTTCGTTTTTTTTTTGTGATGGTTTGACAATGTCACACTTTGTAAAATTGCCAGATTATTATATTATATTATATTTTAGACATAAAAATGAGCTACTTTTAAGCCGTAAAAGTTAGCTGCATGCAACCAAATCGGTTACTTTCTTATGACTGTGAGTGTGAACAATGCAAATTGTGACGTTTCCATACCATTGGGTTTCTTGCTTACATTCGGATTTTACGCAAATTACAAGATACGACGTACACGATACGTTCTTATTAGAATATAATAATAATATTTGTTTGTTTTGTTGCAGGTTTCTTAGACATTTGGTGAATTTTATATAATAATAAGGGTACTTATGTTTCACGAACCGAATTTAATATTATACAAATTGTTAATTTATATTTTCAGAAAAACTTTATTTAATTTATTTTTACGACTTTAATATTTACTTAATTGTATTTATTTAATATTTTAATGTTTCTAGCCCGAATGATAACTTAATACTAATTTACAATCATACTTAATTCTAAAATGTTGACATGTTGAAGATACATAAATGCATTTATGTCAGGTTGCAATTCGCACGGTTGCATTTATGTATATTCAGCGATTTTGCTGCGCGTGGTTTGTATGGTGTTACTCCGCGCGTCATAGAACAGTAGTTCTTGTTATTGATGTTTTCCATGTTACGTTGTTGTTGTGTCGCGTGTAGAGGATCGTAACTCCTCCCGCCGAAGAGAAGGCCATAGGGATTTCCTTATGGTCTTTGGTTCCGTTGTTGACGATGTATTGACTTCTATTGCTACAGGCTGTGTGACTTTGTAGCATCTTTTCCAGATACAATACATTATGATTCCAATAATAGAGATTGCAATTATGCTTGTAATGCTGTATGCTTGTATGCTGTGAGATAACGCCCGCTCTTGTAATAGTGTGATGTGATCTCTATGTTATAGGGTCCAATTAGTCATTTGTGATAACGACAATGATTGTATAACGTTTTGACTTGCTACGTCGTGATATGGTATAATGACGATCCGGTCTTCCCGGTAGACATATTTGGTACTGCTATAGGTAATGCCCGAGATGTTAACATCGCAGTTGTCAAATTCAATTAACGCTTGGCCTTTGATGGACTTCGTAGATTGATGACAGGTAGATGTAAATTCTACTTCTGTTGGTGCGGCTACGTACAATTTCCCAGTAATGATTTCTGAGACTTCATCTTCCAATTCGTAGACAGTGTGATTACATTAAGCTGGTTGTTGTGAAATGATGCTTGGTATGCAGGTGTTGCTTATTGGTTGTAATGATTGTTTGGTGCAATAATACGTGTTTTCCAATTCGTTGCATGGTTGTACGATGTATTGATAGTAATTTTGTTCGTTTAGGATGATATTATATGAGGGAATTGGAGTAATTATGAGGTTTTTGGATGGAATTGGTTTAATTTTGAAATAACTGAATATCGTTTCATAGAAGGTCGGAACTTGTATACTGAGAATAATTCTAGACTGATTGTAATATCCTTGTAATGTCAATAGATCGTAAATATAGTTTGGGTTGATAATTTCAATTCGGTCATGATACAGTAAGTCGTTGATAAAGTGAATTTCGTTGTTAGATAATAAATGTCGAGAGATGCGTCTGTGTCTAGCTGAGCTGAGTGCGTCTAAAATGTCGTCTATATGTTGCGTTAAGGTATCTATTGTGTTAATTAATTTAAAGATGTATTGATCTATTTTTATCATTTGTATTCCCGATTGTGTTGTGTTACTGAGCCTATTTAATTCAAATGCGATTTTCTTGTTACTATCCTTTACATATTTTTGTACGTAATTGAATCTGTCAATCATACCTTTATTTATCTCGATTTGAGCCGGATTTTGTTTATTTAGATTATTTTGATTCTCATAAAGGCTGTGCATTGCGGAACTGATTTCGTCCAGATCGTGTTGATCTAAGTTTCCTGTAATGTCTTTGATCAAGGAACCAGTCCATTAATAAGTCCTCTTTTGATCCGTGTAGGTTTCAAAAGGTTAACGTTGTCTTGTAGTTCCTTAAATTTGTGTTCAAGGATTTCTAATTTGTTTTTAAATGCATAATTGTATTCTATATTGCCATTAACGGTTTTTTCGACTATGTCGATGTTATTTTGGATAACACGAAGATTTTGTTCATAGAATTGGATCTCGATAACGTGGACGATCCGTTTATAACTATTGATTATTCTGGCCTGGCCCATCTTGACCGGTATCAAGCCCTTGTTGTTGTTCAGGTCGGTCACTTTCAGCATCTGGCTCGTGACGAACGTGCATCTGAAATGGATTCTTTATCAATTTCTTGTGATATTTGCCGTCTTTAGTTATTACGGTTACTTTGTTATCTTGAAGAATTTTCTTAATGACATATCCGGGTTTGATCTTTGAGTGTTTTTTATTACGGATGTGCACTGTTTGATCGATTCTCATTTTTGGAGGTTTATCTCGACCAATATTTAGTTTATCGATTAATTTAACCTTTTTTGCATTAGTTTCCTCATGTATACGCTTGCATAGCTCCTCATATGCTAAGGTATGATTAAGAAGGTATTCTTGAGCATTTGGAGGTGTAGGATTGATAGGTTTCCCTAAAATAGTATAATGTCCACTCAATAATTCGAACGGTGTAAATTTTGTTGTTGAATGGTTGGAGTTATTGTAGGAGGAAATAGCACGATTCATTAACTCTTTAATACTTAATTGAGGAGAATTTAAATGTGCAATTTTGACAAGTTCTTGGAGAGTTGAGTGCAATCTTTCAACAGGAGAGTTCTCTGTTGACGAATATGATGATGTGTGGTGTGATTCAATATAATGTTCTTCTAAGAAGGTTTTGAACGAGGGTGTGTTCATATTTCCTTCATTGTCGGTAATGATTTTTGTTGGTTTACCGTGTATGCTGAAGAATCGCTCAAGTTTTCTTTGAATTTTATCGCTAGTGCGGGTCTTCATGTAGAAGGCTCCAGCGAATTTTGTGAATTTGTCGAGGAGTGTGAGAAATGCATGATTTTGGAAGAAACAGAAATCCATATGGAGAATTTCCATAGGTCGTTTTGGTGTTTCTGTGATCTCATACTCTATCTTCGGTGGATGTCTGTCATATTTGGTCTGAAGGCATACCGTGCAGGTGTTCATGTACTTTGTGATGATGTCTTTCATATTCGGGAAATAGTAAGTTCTTTTAATCAACTCGTGGTTTTCGACTATTCCACGATGACGATTTTCCTCATGCCTTTTCCTTATTATGGATTGCTGGTCTCAGGATTAAACACATCTGTTAAGAGAGTATGTGTTCTTACCAGATATGGTTTGTGAGAATGGCCGAATTTCTCTCGGTAAGCTTCCGTAGCTATTTGGAAGGCTATATCATCGCACAATATTCCTGTTACTCGATGTTTGGTTACTTGTGTCGAAATGTTTAGGCGGATGGTTGATATGTGATGCCTTGCCATGTATATTATCACTCTATGTTTGCCAAATGGATGTTCATGTTGAACATTTATCCCTTGCATTTCAGGATCAACAGTTATGATCAATTGAGAATTAAAATGATTTATAGGTGTATTGGAAATTGGTACAATGGTTTGTCCGTCGTTGTTTGAGATTTGGGTATCCGTAGAGGAATGTGAAATTTCGAAGGTGTTTAAGTTGTTGATAACGTTATGCACCCTTTTTGTAAACGATTTCGTAATCGTATTCCTCCAATTTTAATTTCCATCGAACCAATTTGGAATTCGGTTCTTTGAGATTGAAAAGCCATGTCAGTGGCTTATGATCTGTGACAATTTTGAACTTTTGGCCAAATAAGTACGGTCGAAAGTACTTAGTTGCCCAGACGATGGCTAAAAGTTCTTTCTCTATAGTAGAGTAATTTTGTTCTGTGACCGTTAAGGTTCTGGATGCGTAGCAAATAGGCTTATCTTTTCCTATAGGTCCTTGTGAAAGGACGGCCCCAATGGCTCCATTGCTCGCGTCGGTGGTAAGGATGATTCCTTAGAGAAGTCTGGATACTGTAATATGGGTTCGTTGCATAACAACTCTTTACAGTACTCGAAACACTGGATATATCTAGTGTCAAGTGTGATCTTTTGATCTTTCCTCAAGCATTCCGTTAAGGGCTTGGTAATTTCGGAGAAATTTCTGATGAACTTCCGATAATATCCTAAGAGGCCCAAAAAGCTTTTAATTTCTTTCTCCGTTTTAGGAATTGGAAAGTCTTTAATTGCTTTTATTTTATCGGGATTTGGTTTAACCCCATCGCTCGTAACGATATGGCCCAGAAAGGCAATTTCTCTATGGAGAAATTCTGACTTATCCATTTGTACTTTAAGGTTGGCTTTCTGAGTTTGTTGAAAACGTGCTTTAAGCTTTCCATGTGCTCTTGGAGCGATGTGGAAAAGACGATAATATCGTCCATGTAGCATAAGCACGATTTGCCTTGTAGTTCACCAAGGACATTATCCATGACTCGCTGGAATGTCGATGGTGCGTTCTTAAGACCAAAAGGCATTCTCACATATTCGTAGTGCCCGTGGTCTATGGAGAAAGCCGTTTTAGGAATATCTTGCTTTCTAACCTCTATCTGGTGAAACCCAGAGGCTAGATCCAATGTCGAAAAATATAGACATTTGCCCAATTTATCCAAGATATCCGTGATGTTCAGTCATCAATCGTTTTTTCATTCAATTTGCGATAGTCTATAACTAATCGCCACTTGACTTTGCCACTTGCATCGGCCTTTTTCGGCACAATCCATATGGGTGATGACCAAGTAGAGAAGCTGGGACGGATAATTCCATCCTGTAGCATTTTGTCTATTTGCTGCTTTACTTCCTCTTTATGGACAAAAGGGTACCGATAACTTTTGGTAAAAATCGGTTTGTCGTCTTTCAGATTTATTTCATGTTTAACGTCATTGGTAAATGACAATCGTTGTTCCGTTTTGAGAAATAGATCTTGGTATTGATGACAAAGTTTAGTGATGGCTATTTTTTCTTTGGGATTGAGATGTAGGACACTAATCAGTTTTGAGATATCTTCGTTTTGTGTTTCATCCAATTCTTGTATATAGCAATGGTGGGATTCGACCCGATAAGATTTTTTTAACAGCTCGACTTTAATTGGCTGTTCGATAACGAAAGTGTGTTGTTGATTGCTATAATTGACTATTTCCAAAGTAGCGTACCAATTTCTACTATGGTATATTCCCTCGGGGATAGTTAGATTGCCATTGATTGTAGTTGGCATCACATATATATCGCCGTTCTCTACGTCTACCGGAAGTTCAGCGGTAAGCTTACTTCTTGGTGGTATAGAATATGGTTTGGATGAATAATTTGGTTTAAACAGTAAAGGGATCTTTACTTTATCTGTTTTTAGGATTGAATTGGCTAGATCTAATGTAACACCAAGTTGTTGCATTATTTCAAGTCCCATGAAGCCATCGAAGTATTCGTGGAACTTGAACAAAAGGAATTCCATGGGTTCTTTGGTTTTGAACTCCATAAGTCCTGGAATTACTACTTTTTGGTTTATAGCATGGGTGTTAAACCTGGTTTTTACATTGATAGGGGCTATGGTACATATCCGTGAAGGATGTACGAACTCTGTGTTCAGAAACGATTTATTAGAGCCAGTGTCAATAAGTATTTTTAATGTTTTTTGTTAATTTAACCGTACATGTATGTACGGAAGCGTATATGTTTGATGTCTATTTACATCTATGTATCCAACTCCTTTGGAGAGGCTTCGGGATGAAAATTTACATCATATACTTCGCCTTCTTCTAAATCAGGGAAGTATAATGGTGCTTCCTCTTCAGGCTGTTCCAATTGTTCTTCGACGTTCGCCTCAGTATTGGAAATTTCCTGAGCCCGGAACTTCGGAGGTCCATTGGATTGGAATTGGTAGTTATTTTGTCTATGTAGCTGGTTACCGTTTGAACCGTTTGAATGTTGGTTGAAGTGATTATGATTGGGGTTCATAATCGAATATTGTCTGTATAGGGAATTTTGCTGCACGAGGTGTCCGTCGGTTCTACCCTTCTTGGAGGAACCATTGGAGGTTTATAGTTGCTGTTTTGACCACCTCTGTTCATAATTGGGTTTTGTTGGGTAAACGGCCTATGATTATAATATTGAGGGGTAGGTTGATGGCTAGGTCGCGGATAGAAATTTCTGTTTGGAAAGATAGGTGGGCTGCTTGGGTAATTATTCCGTAAAGGATTTCCGTTTAGGATTCTTGGAGCCGTTCTATGCGGAACAGGCACAATATTTATGTTTGTCCCTTTCTTCATGTAGGACATATTCTGTTCCTTGAGGCAATTTGTAAATGCCTCAGTGAGCGAAGTAGGCTGCATTGCCCGAATCACAGAGCCCATTGGCTCCCTTAGACCGGCCAAGAATGTGTTGAGGCACATTTCTTGATATAGGTCTCGTTTAGCTCTAATTACGATAGCATTGCTTTCGTTTAATTTGACATGGTTGATTATAGTACTCTGTATGTCTATAATTTTAGCAAAGTACTTTTCTAGGCTATCACTTCCTTGTGAGGTACTGTATAAATCCCTCACCAGGTTTGTTTCATTACGCTTGTCCGCGTAATGAGTGATAAGATTATCTTTTATTGCCTGTCATTCTAGAGGTGTTCCGTACATCGTGAGGACTTCATTAGCCTCACACGTAATTTTATGGCGAATTGCTCTGAGGTAGATTTTAGAGCATGGATGCCCGTCTATCGCGTTACATAGGGACAGAATTTCTTCAACATTCTCTATGAACTCATAGAGCGTATGTCTATTACCTTCGTACCGCGGAAGGTCTTTCACAGCGTCGGGGATTCTAAGACTTTTAAATAAGTCAGTAGCACAATTTTCAGTATCAAAATTTTCTGATTGACTCATTTTAATAAGTTTTTGAGTGTTTTTATGATCGATCGTTTCAGTAGTTAGTTATTTTAAAGATTGTATTAAAGTTTTCTGTTAGTTTTTTAATTTCTTAAGATAAATTTTGCGTTCTAAAGATCCTATAACCGGGATTTTCGTTAACAATGTTCCGATCTAGATTTTGACTCATAGACTCTAAGTCAATTAGTTTTATATATAATTATTAAAAACTAGTTTATTTAAAATCAATATTATGATAAAAAAAAATATTTATTTTTATTTTGGAATTCTATAAACCGTAGAAATTCCGTAAAAATTTTAATTTCTTCTTTTCGATTTCTTTTAAATTTTCGACTTTTTTTTTTTTTTTAATAAGTTTAAAAGTGTTAGTTTCTATTTTAATTTGAATTTCTATAAACCGTAGAACTTCTGTGAGATATTAAGTGATTTCTTTCGGGTAGAGGGAAATTTTCGAACAATAATTATTATAAAAAATCGCTTACCATGTGATGGTTGTTATTGTTGTAACTGCATTCATCTTATGCGTCTTTAAATTTCAATGTACACTCGAAATTGTTTTCAGCTCTTCTTTTTCTTTATTTCTTGGAATTATTTTTCTTATTATTTTTATTTTTTTATTTTTTCACTGTTCAGGTACGTACGCCTGGTCGTATTTTTATGTTATATGTTTATTATGTTCTATTGCTTACTGTGGGTCAGGGCAATAGATATCAGGAAAAAAAAATATTATTAATTTATTTATTATTTTACTTGATTTTTATTTTTATTTATTATTTTTTTTTTATATATCTACATTCACTTAGTGCCAATAAACCTTTGACACGAGCACTTATTACTCCGAATATAGTTAGAAACACTTTGCACATTAATTATTTATTTATTTCGTAGGTTTTTTTTTTGAATGCTAAAAAACATCCTATCAACTGCGCCACTTATGTTTCACGAACCGAATTTATTATAAAAAAAACAAATTGTTAATTTATATTTTCAGAAAAACTTTATTTAATTTATTTTTACGACTTTAATATTTAATTAATTGTATTTATTTAATATTTTAATGTTTCTAGCCCGAATGATAACTTAATACTAATTTACAATCATACTTAATTTTAAAATGTTGACATGCGATCTATGAAGATACATAAATGCATTTATGCCAGGTTGCAATTCGCACGGTTGTATTTATGTATATTCAGCGATTTTGCTGCGCGTGGTTTGTATGGTGTTACTCCGCGCGTTATAGAAAAGTAGTTCTTTGTTATTGATGTTTTCCAGTTTACGTTGTTGCTGTGTCGCGTGTAGAGGATCGTAGCTGGGTGAGTATTAATGAATTGATTTACATTAACTATTGTTCTTCGTTTTAGGGTGTAAGCAGATAATATTTTGGTGGAACCTTGGACCGCAAATACCAGACAAAATTTAGTTTAATTTAATAATAAAATTGAAGTAGTTCAAAGTGTCATACATTCTCACCAACATACTCCCACACCTTAATGAATTTTAATTTTTAATAGGTAATTTTATCAGCTTGTGGACTGGCCGTTTGACTTCGCTTTTGGATATTTTTAAACTTACTACTCGAGTGATGCCGTCTCTTCCCGGATGGGTTGCTATTACTCTGCCAAGTACCCATTGACTTGGATACATGTGGCTCTCTCGTATGTGAACAACGTCATCGACTTCTAGTTGCTCGGTTTCGGATTTCCATTTGACACGTTGTTGTAATGCCGTGAGATAGTCTTGATGCCATAATTTCCAAAATCCTTGAATTCGCTGGTGGATATTCTGCCATCTGGATAATTTGTTTTGCGGAACTTCGTCTAACATTGGTTCTGGAATGATTGTCAGCGCTTCTCCAACCAAAAAATGAGCTTGAGTTAAAACATGTAACTCAGTTGGATCATCCGTTAGACTGCATAGTGGCCTTAAAATCAGAAGTGACTCGATTTGGACTATGAACGTCATTTCTTGAAATGTCAAATTTATGAATGAGATCCTTTTCAGGTTGTATTTGAAGGATTTTACAGACGATTCCTACAGTCCGCCAAAATGAGGAGCGTGTGGTGGATTAAATTGAAATTTAATGCTTTTCTGCAAGAACAATTCAGATATTAGTGGATTGCTTGACTGATCTATTATCCGTTGCTTCATTTGTTTTAATTCTTTGTTGGCTCCAATGAAAATTTGTTGTCACACCAAATTTGCTGAGGACTACCCCGTCGTACAATGAAACGCTTGAGTGCTGCCAGGAAAGAATCGGTGTCAAGGCTGCTCACTACTTACAAATGCACGGCCTTTTCTGCTGCACATACGAAAACTGCTACGTACGGCTTTTCTGTCGGAGATATGTTGCGTTTACTTCGTTTGATATAAATCGACCCAGCATAATCTAGACTTGTTTTCAGAAATGGTCGAATTTGGATTCATCGTGCCGCTGGCAAATCGACCAGTTTTTGACCTGTTTGGAGGTAATGATGGCAGATACACGCCGTGCAGGATTTTATGCAGCGTTTGATTATATACCTTGCCCCTATCATCCAATACTTGCTTCTTAGAATGCTTAAAGTGAATGAATTACCAGCATGCATTTGGTTGTAATATAAATCACAAACTATTTTTTAACTACTCTTAGTAACCCATCCGAAGCAACAAATGGGTCGAGTGAAGATAAAACGTGTTTTTATGGTAATGGTAAGTTTTTATTAAGAGTTGATATTTCGGGTTTAAATGCACATTGTTGTACATTGCGTAGAATTATGTGTTCAGCATCAATCAGGTCAGTCGGCGTGATTGTATCATTATGATAATTGGTAAGGTGTTTCGTGCGGGTTGGCCTTCCAAATCTCAAAATATATACCATTACCTTTCGAATATTTTACCAGCATGATAATTTTGTTAATAGATTTAGAACTACGTCTTCTTCAGTAGTCTTTGCTGCCAAAACGTTGGTGTACTTGGACCGTTCTTCCACAGCGGCTTCTTCCACTTCTGCTGTTGCCAATTATGATTTTGGCCAATTTCGCTCTCGTTGATTTAACCAAGTTGGCCCCTGCCACGAAAGTTGTAACTGTGATAATGCCTTTGGTTTGACTCCTCTTGCTATTGCATCAGCCGGATTATTTTTTGAGTCAACATGTTGCCACTTGCTTCGAGGAATAAAATTCAAGAGTTACTGCCGTTCGATTGCCAATGAAACTTTTCCATCGCCGAGGGACATCAGATAACTAGCGTAGTACTATCATAAAATCTGTCCAAGCGAAGATCTCTCTCTATACTCCTGTTCGATAGAGATTCTGTACAAAATTTGACTAGCTTGCAAAGAAGGACCGCTCCACACAGTTCCAATCGCGGTAGCGATATTTGCTTTATTGGTGCAACTTTACTTTTAGCCATCACGGTAGTTTCGCCAGACTCGTTTGTAGCTCGCAAATATACGACGCACCCATATGCAGCTTCGGAGGCATCACAGAATGCGTGTAGTTGATATTGTGTTGTATGTGATAATGATGTTAGACACCGAGAAATTTGAACTGCTTTCAATTCTGATAATGAATGATAAAGTGTCTTCCACGCATCTTCGACAATATTTGGTAGTTTAGCGTCCCACTCCACCTTCAGTACCCATAACTTCTGTAACGTCATTTTAAAATTAATTACCTATAGTAGGTACAAGCCACCCCAAAGGACATATAATTGGGCTTCCGTCGACAAGATCTTCTTTTTGGTTCAATTTGGGTCTTCAACGCCTTTCTGAACCTCTATGTAATACCAAGAGTCTTGATAGTTGCATCGTATTCAATCAACTTTGGTATATCTTGAACTTCGTCTTGCGAAATTGAATTTCAAAAGTCTGGAGAATTAGATTTCAACTTTCTTAGGCTGAAACCGCTTTCACTCAAAATGTTGTTTAAGTCTTCTTTAAGTTTTACTGCTTCTTGAATAGTGTTACATCCGGACATCAAATCATCAACGTAGAAGTCATGCTTAATGATTTGTGATGCTGTTGGGTAACGTGAAGCAGCCACTTCTGCATATTTCTTCAATGGTTTTACCGCAAAATAGGGTGTACATGCAGTTCCATAAGTCACTGTGATCAGTTTGTATGTTTTGATTTGTTGCATCGAATTTTCGCGCCACAGTCATGAAGAGACAGTCCCGTGGTAGTTTTCGATGATGCGTCAAAGACGACTCTTAATTTGGTCGTGCTACTGCTGGGCTTGACAACGGCATGATGCAGTAAATAATATTTTTTGCCATCTTACTTTGGAAGTTGTTCTGGTGGTAAGTACGTCTGATGTCCCATTCATAAATTGTGCATCCTTTCCATTGAGAGTAGTCGATCATGTGCTGCTTTATAAGAACTGCCTAATGGAGTGGTTCGTTTTTTAAAGGGAAGTTTTACGATGAATTGCTTATTTCTGCTTTTGCTCATGCTGCTGGCTGAATTGATGTGAGATGAAAGTTCTTCTACTTCCCAGAATTTTTTCAAAGCTTGGTGTAGATCTTCGTTAATGATTTGAATTAAAGGGTCAGAGCTAACGTGTAAACTTGGAAGCCGAACTTGAAAAACTGCAATTGGTAATCCGTCAATTATGTGCCTTTCAGGATTGAGAATCTCGAAAAATATGTCGGCTCCGAGAAGTACGTTAAATTTATGTGGAGTACAGAATTCGGGAACTACTAACTCCAAATTCATTGGTGATTTGTTAAGTACTACTGGTTAAGTTGGTAATAGATTGGTGATATTGTTGATAATATGAGCCGTGACAGAGAGTTGATAATTTCGGTCTGTTCTTGAATATATGGTCATACTGATTTTTTCTCTCGTTTTTCCAGCCGGTGTAGATGCTAGACCGTAAATATATAATGAAGCGTTACTTCGCTTTAGGCCTAGGCTTTGCACGCAAGATTCGGTAACGAAAGAAGTTTGTGAACACGAATCTAGCAATGCTCGAGCAACTGGAGTTCACCGGTCCGTGATTTGATGTAGATAACTGCTGTTGGTAGTACCGTATTCATCGAGGAGTAGTATGTGTGAAGTACCTGTGTATTACCCTGGTTATTATTCGCTTGTGTTGATTCAATAGTGGACCTTGTAGTTTGGCTTGATTTGGCTTCGCTCTTCGCGCCATAATTTTTCTGTGTATGTCGTTCGCAAGATACCTGCTCCATTGAAATATGATGGCTTCTTGATGTTTGGCTGGAATCGTGAATTTCATTCTGACGTTGGTGTAGTAAGGTGTGATGTCGCTGGACATCATGATTTAGAAAAGCACTTTGTACTAATGTGTCCTTTTTTAGTCAATTGCCACATAAATTATTTTCTCAAACCATTTAGGATCTCGCAACCGTTACAACACGTACAAGATTTCTTCACCAAAAAGGTTTTCACTATAGCGTTATTACTATGGATGTCATTTTGTTGTACAGATTGCATAATTTAGTACATGCTTCTGCATAATTGGATTCGCTGATGGAAAAATGCCTGACTAATGTCGCTTCTTCACCATTAAGTAAGCATTTGAGCATTTGCAGTTTATGGACACTACTAATCCAATTGTTGTTATGTACCGTAGTTTTGAATAGGTCGTGAAATGATGTCCAATGTTGATAATCACCCGAAAATGGCGCAATATTAATTTTGGGTGGACGAACTAGTTGGAACAAATTGACACCTTCGTAAAAAGTTTTCTGTTGATCGAAAAACTGCTTTAGTGTGGTATTTAAATCCTTGTGTGTGTGTGGAGACCACCTCGTCCATGACGACCACATGCCTGAAGTAACAGCTCTTGTGCCTTGTAATATACTTCATCAACTTGTGGAGTAATTGTTACATAAGTTGGGCTTTCAAATAGATGTAGTTCCAGCTCTTTGACCATCTGATACCTCGTTTCAAGAATATTTAAACGGGTTTTTATGGCCTCGAGTGTGGTAGTCTCAGTAATTTTTTCCGCAAATTCTAATATCTGATTCATTTGAGCATGCGCTCGATCCCGTAAGCGTTCTAATCGATCAGTCGTTTTGGGCAATTTAATCACTTCACAAATTTCACTAATTTCACAACGATTGTTATTTCTATTCTACTATTCTGATTATACTTCGAATTATTAATTTCGGATTTAGATATCAGTAGGTATAACCTTTCACGTTTTTAATATATTATCTAACTAGAATAGAAAATTCTACTTAGCTGACTGTTTTGCTGATACTATAGATGAGAAAATTCCGGGTTTCGGCACCACGACCAACTTGACATATTTTGGTTATTTTATATCTGCAACAATTTTTCTGACTGCATTGATGATTTAGCTCTATATTTTCTGTAATTCAACACTGACGGGTTGTGAGGTTTATCATTTCTTATAAAATATAATGTACTAAGCCAGCACACATAATTAAGAAGTTTTTCATAAGCGTCCGTGATATTAATTTATCTAATATTTTTTCGGCTTTCCGGTGAAAATATTCTTTTTAATGGCATTCACACAATGTTTACGACTATTTTAGTCATTGAAAACAAAAAGGCCATTTACTTACAATATATTTACCACAAAAGTAGACAAATTCAACCCCCCCCCCCTCCCCTCCATTTATATGGATTAAGAAAAAACTGGATTATGAAAAACTTCTTAATTATATGTGTTGGCTTAGTACACATACATAGTGAGAATTTTCGGAAGTTTCTGATTTGGTGATATACCTCTGTAGAGGTTTCGAGCGGTCGTTTTGAATCCCGGCTAGGGCTCATCGTGTTGGGGTGGGGTTTTTCGAACATACAGAAATCTGTATTCGACCGCGAAATTATTGTAACAAATTAAATGAGAAAAAAAAACAAAATCAGAAATTGCAGACATTCACCATCAATCCACCACTATAAAATACCTACTCTAGCCCATCCTCAGCTTCACCTTGATTTAGCATGATTTGTTTAATAAATAATACAATCAAGTAATTAATTTGAAAAAGTATAAAATGCATATTTATTTAATATAAAGAAATATACGAATCAAAATAAAAAAAATTAACCGTAACAACTAATCTACCTAACCCCCCCTACTAGCTATAATATCTTAAATTAGTAATCGTTATCAAAACATTATGAAATTTAATAACAATAATTGAAAAATTAAATGAAATTAATAATACTAAATAAAAATTACAATAAATGAAATATAAAACGAAGAGAAAAAAAAATTATAATGTGTAAAAGACCTTACTCAATGTTGCATGATGTGAATGTTGAATGTTGTATGTTTGGTCAAACAAATGTTGAAGGATGTTGCATATAGTGTATTTATTAGTCACTTCATAACTCTCAATTTCTTTTAACTTTTAGTGTTAGTTTATTATGGCACACTAATTAGTTTGGATTATTATTAATTTTTGTTTCATGAACGATGATTTAGTGGTATCGATAGTCCATCGTTTTATCACTTTTATATGAATCCACACCACTTGATGTTACTTTTATAACTTTGGTATACTGTTTCACTTGGTATACAGTAACCACCTTCACAGCTGTTTTACTGGCGGTTTTTATTTTTGTTAATACGTATATACACTTATTAGTATTTAGCAGGTTTTATTACTTTTGTTAATTAACGTAAATTGAGACTTACTATGCACATACACTATATTCTAATCAATTACAAATATTTATACTATAGTCATACATGAGCCTTAATATGAGCCATTTCACACACTTTTTCTAGTCATTAATTATTAGGCTTTAGGCACTATATTCATTTTACACTGTATTCTAGTCCATTTGTAACCTTCACTTAACTTATTTATTTATTTCTAATATTTTAAGTAATCCAATTATACACTTAGGGTTAATTTCTGTTCATTATATCATATTTAATTTATAAGTTTATAGTTCATCACTTTTCTATGGTATAATTCCGAACATTTAATTTACTGTTAAATTACCAAACTTAAGTTAACTATTAAGATTATGAATTATAAATACTATACTAATTTATTATTTTATTTCATTTTAATTCATATCGAAACTTAAGTTTTACACGACCAATTTTAATTATTTAATTTTAAAGTTATTATTTTCCAAACACAAATCACGAGATATTAACCATGTTGAATATGACCTTACTCGTCGAACTCTCAATTAATTGTCCTCAATAATTTTTTCTTGCCGTAATTTACCAAAAAAAATAATTAAAATCATCATTTTCCTTGTTTGACCACATCATAAAATTATACATTATCCGCGCCAAAACAAACAATGAGTAGTACAATGCACCGAGGAGCATCAACGTTAACACTATGACTGTAATGGTAGGGAACAAAATTCATGATGAATATGTGGGAAATTTTACTTGTGCATGACAGCACAAATTGTGGGGACGTCCCACATCCCTTGAGAGATGTCTCAAAGCCGGGCATTAACTGAATAGAAATAATTAAGTCATTCGTGAATTATCCCAGAACACTGCTTATCTCGATGGATAAACTAGAGTTTTACGTTTTAAGATCCTTGATGGATCCTGATACGTACATGGATGGATCCTGATACGTACCTAACAGATTACCATTTTCGTCGGTAAGCTTAAACGCAACGTAATCCACGGGTTCTTTAATAAATGCCTTTTTGAATTTCGGCGCGAGCTTGGCCGAGAACTTCTGTGTTGCATCACTTTGACAGAAATTGCGAAGAAACACCTGTTGGCCTGCATAAAATTGACGACTTCGACTGCGGAGGTTGTATCGGTTTGAAGATTTCGCATGGGCGGTACGTAGGTTAGCAAGAACGGTCGTCTGAGAAAGAGTTAGTTTGTCAATATTGGAAAGTTGTACTTCATTGTCTTCTAGGCTGTTTAATTTCCTTAGTAAGTCATAAGAACGTCCATCGAGAAGATAATGTTGACCATGAACTAAAAAATAGGGTGATCGGTCTGTGCTTTCGTGAACTACATTTCGCAATGCACAAGCAATCGAATGAATATGAAGGTCCCAAGTAGTGTGATCTTCCTGAATGTAAGATCGAATGGCTGATAATATATTCCTGTTAACTCGTTCGGAGGCATTTGCCTGTGGCGAATATTTTGGTGTCAAAACATGTTTTACATTGTGCTTTTGTAAAAAATCATGGAACAACCGTGAGGTAAACTGTTTACCATTATCGCTCAGGATGTGTTCAGGAACAGAATAAAGATTAAATACTCGGTTACTTAAAAATTTAATAACATTAGCACTGTTTGCATCCCGCATAGGTTCGAGCAGTACAAATCGGCTAAAATGGTCTAAAAGAACGAATAGGTACTTATTCCCAGATTTAGATCTCGGATACGGTCCCATGATATCCACATAAAGGCGCTGAAAAGATCTGGATACTTCCGCATATTTACCCAGAGGTTGACGAGTTATTATATTTGATGCCTTACTAGCTTTACAAATTTGACAGCTACCCACAAACTTGTGCACATCGGCAACCATTTTCGCCCAATGATAATGCCTTCGCAAAATTTCGAGAGTTTTTCTTACTCCGAAGTGTGAAGCATTGTGAAGGAGGTGAATGCGCTCTTTCTAAAAGAATAGGAATAAATGGTTTTGGAACATAAATCTTCCAAGATGGAATATCGGTGGATAAGTCAGCATTAGGATTAGGAAGGATAAATATCTTACCATCTCTAATTCGGAAATTAGACTTAATCTGTGGATTTGATTGTATTAATGAAATTTGAGTCAGATAATCTGGATCTTGGAAATGTGCAGCATCAGTATATGGGTTTACAAGAAGGTTATCATTACATTCATCCAGTGTGAATGCTTCTGCCTGACGGGAAAGCGCGTCTGGCACCAAGTTTTCTTTGCCCTTGCGGTACTCAATTGTGAAATTGAATCCTTGTAACTTCAGGCTCCAGCGAGCGAGACGCCCAGAAAGTTCGCGTTGTCCCATCAACCACTTCAGACTTGCATGATCAGTAATGATAGAAACGGATAGCCTTCTACGTATTGCCTAAACTTCTCAACACTTAATACAGCGGCGTAACATTCGAGTTCGGTAACGCTATAGTTGCGCTGCGCTGTATTAAGTTTTTGAGAAATAAAAGCAATAGGACGTTCATCGCCGCTGGAAGACGTTTGAAACAAAACAGCTCCCACGCCTGTCGCAGATGCATCACACTGAATAAAGAATTTCTGATCCCAATCAGGATTACAGAGAACAGGAGCAGAGGAAAGGGCAAGCTTCAACTTCTCGAAAGACTCCTGCGCCATTTCATTCCACTCGAATTTATGATTTTGCTTTAGTAAGTTAGTAAGAGGGGTAGCCAAGTTTGCGTATCGATGGATAAACCGTCTATACCATCTTGACATGCCCAAAAATCTTCTAAGTTGACGAACGGTTTTTGGAATGGGATATGAAGTAATGGCAGAGATTTTAGACGGGTCCAGCTTAAGTACGCCATCGCTGACAATGTATCCAAGGTAGCGAATTTTTTTGAGGAGAAATTTACTTTTCTCCACATTAATTGTCAATCCGGCTTCTTTCAACAGTTTGGCGACTCTACTCAATATCTCAATGTGCTCATCGAATGTCTCTGCTGTTATAAGGAGATCGTCGAGATAAACGAAAACCTGTGTGTGTAGCTCGTGAGGTATCACCCGATGCATCAATCTGCACATAGTCTGCGGTGCATTGCAGAGCCCGAAAGGCATAACGGTAAACTGATATAATGGACGCCCTGGGACAGTGAAGGCTGTCTTATCCCTCGACCCCTCATCTAATGGTATCTGCCAAAAAGCATCTTTCAAGTCAAGGCTAGAAATGAACCTTGTCTTGTTAAGACGCCCTAGCATACCGTCAATGAGAGGCAAAGGGTAAGCGTCCTTCACTGTCACCGAGTTTACCTTTCTTGCATCAAGGCACAATCGGACTTTGCCATTTGCCTTGCGGACTATGGCAATCGGAGAACTCCACGAGCTGCCACTCTCCTCTATAACGCCCAATGGAAGCATTCGTTCGATCTCATAACCCATTTCAGCTTCAACAGCTGGAGACACGGCATAATATCTCTGTTTGATGGGTTTCGCATGGCCGACATCAATGGTGTGTTTTACTAGATGTGTGCGTCCCAAACCAAGCAGAGCAGAAGACGGGAATTGACGCTTCACTATATCCAAACGTTTCTGCTGACCCGACGTGAGTTGATGTAAAGATGGTTCACTATCACAAGTAATTGCTTCAGTTATAATATGCGGAAAGGAAGGAATTCGGGGAGAAGGAAATATAGTAAAAACAGCAGTCTTACAAGTTATTTTTAAATTGAACAAACGCCAAAAATCAATTCCAAGATACAATTCTTGATTTAGGTTAGGAGCGAGGTGTAAAGTTACATAATTAGTTTGCCCAGCAAACGTAATCGGAACTTTAATATGTCCTATTATTCGCTCACAGTTCCCGTTTGCCGTTTTAATTGTAGCTGGAAGATGTCGGAAATGTATCGTGAGGTTTTTAAGAATGCCTTCACAGTTTTTACCAAGAATAGACACGTTGGCTCCACTATCTAGTAATCCACGCATTTTATTACCCAATATTTGAATATCAGCATACGGCCGTCCGTCCGACTCTTCAGCGATAAGTGATTCTAGAATTTGTGATTTAAAAGATTTTCTTAGACGAAAGTATCGGTGAGATCGAGAAGTGCGATTGTTTTTAAAAATATGATAGTTTTGTTTTGGATACTGCGTTTGAGTTTGTGAATATTTTGATAAAGTAGATTTGTTATCTAGGCATGTTTTAGGATCGAACGATACCCTCCGTTCGTATTTTGCTGTATTGGTGATGTCTGTGTGTTGGGGGGAATCACCGTGGAAACGTTCGCCCCCTTCTTCTTCCAATTCGTCGATGTTGCTGAATTATACAACAGCGAGCCTATCTTGTAATCCGGGTCGCATATTTTGCATTAATATGAAAATGAGTTCTGAGTCGGGCATACGGACTTCCATTTGTAATGACATAGACAAAATATTGTTGTAAAAATCCATAAATTTTTATTAGGACGCTGTTTCCTAGAATCTATTCCACGCCGAATTTCCAAGTCTGTGCGCCTATCTGAAAATCTCTTAATTATCTCTGACTTAAGAAAACACCATTCCACATTTCCATTCCTTTGAATAAAATCCCAATACCAATCTGCAGCTACTCCTTTAAGAAAATAACTCATATCATTGGAAACTTGTTGTAAATGTATTCCATTTATCATTGACTGATGCTCCACCATCCGAACAAACCTTTTAACGGGAGTGCCTTGAGGTGTCCCATCGAATGAAATCGGCCATTTTCTTGGATCTCTAGTGAAAGGTCGATAAAATTGGCCTTGATTTTGATCAAAGTTGTGAGGATAAGCATTCGGTACCACATTGTTTACTGTTGGTTGGGGTGATGGTTGATTCAATAAAGATGATTCAAGATCATTTCTAGTGAAATTTGGGAAAAGCTCGAATTGTTTGTTTGATTTTGTAGCTATTGGGTTGGCTGCTCTAGAGGGAATAGTCTTTGTAGGAAATGATATTTGAACTAAGGTAACAGGATCGGGCGGATTAATCGATTTTGTGGCCTCACCATTCTGATTCTTTGTTTTAGAGGATGTCGGTACCTTATGTTTTTGTGCCATTGCTGTCTCTTCGAACATTTCAGTAGACGAATTTTCTGAGAGATCAGATGATTCTCCAACTGGTTTTATATTGTGTACAGGAGTATCGACGTCTTCCTCAGAACGCAAGTCAATAACCTCTAATTTCGAAACAGATTCGTTTAAATCGACATCTTCTTGCTCAAGTATTTGAATAAATTCGGTCACCTGCTTTAATTTGTCCTTCAGTTCAACTACAGCCGATGCCACCACTTTCGAGTATTCAATCCTATACAACCTGCCACTAACATGTAAAAGTCGGGAGCGGAATATATCTGTATCGAATCGGACATTCCCTTTGTTCTTTTCTGCTTCAAACGCATTTCGAATCTCAGAATAAATTTGCCTAAATTTAAGAGCAATCGTTTGCATTTTGCGTCGAGGATTTTTCTGAGCTACGCGTACTGGTCTATTTGGTATTAATTCTGGGTGTACTTTTTCATCCTCTAAACGCTTTAAAAGTTCGTTTAGATTACTAAGAGGGTTGTCCCCATTAATATTGCGCACCGCACACTCCAGCTCAAATTCGTCATGCGCTAAATGTTCTGGATTCATGTTAGTTATTTAATAATATTTTTTTCCCCGAAACCAAAACGCCAAGCTTCTCAATAACCGCCGTATGCTTTATAACAATATAAGATATAACCAAATGAAATTCGTGGGAACTATTTCCTAAACTATCCTACAACCAGAATTAGGATTATTTAGGAAAAACTTCACGTGTTTGGTCATGATAGTGAAGTATTTCCTAAACTTTCCTAAATATTCAAATCCGCCATTTTTGTTCCAATGTATGCGTAAAACTTCGTATAAACGAGTAAATTATAAATTAAGAAAAAATGCAAATAAGTACGGTGACTAAGTACTTGTAAAAGGTCAATTTGCATATCGTACGGTTTTTCTGAGCAATTTTCCCAATTCAGAAACACCGCTACCAAATACTAAGCGCACTATTGAGTTGTTCTGAATCAAAACTAACAGATAAACACCATTCCATCGAGAAATCTAGGGGCCCCGGGTGTTTTAGGAAATAAAACTTGTTAAAAAGGCAATTAGCATATCGTATGGTTTTTCCGAACAATTTTCCCAATTCTAGAAACACCGCTACCAAATACTAAGCACACTTTTGAGTTGTTCTGGATCAAAACTAAGAGATAAACACCATTCCATTGAAAAATCTAGGGGCCCCGGGTGGTTTAGGAAATTAAATTTGTAAAGATTTCAATTTGCATATCGTATGGTTTTTTCGAGCAATTTTCCCAATTCCAGAAACACCGCTACCAAATACTAAGCACACTTTTGAGTTGTTCTGAATCAAAACTAACAGATAAACACCATTCCATTGAAAAATCTAGGGGCCCCGGGTGGTTTAGGAAATTAAATTTGTAAAGAGCTCAATTTGCATATCGTATGGTTTTTCCGAGCAATTTTTCCAATTCCAGAAACACCGCTACCAAATACTAAGCACACTTTTGAGTTGTTCTGAATCAAAACTAACAGATAAACACCATTCCATTGAAAAATCTAGGGGCCCCGGGTGTTTTAGGAAATAAAACTTGTTAAGAAGGCAATTAGCATATCGTATGGTTTTTCCGAACAATTTTCCCAATTCTAGAAACACCGCAACCAAATACTAAGCACACTTTTGAGTAGTTCTGGATCAAAACTAAGAGATAAACACCATTCCATTGAAAAATCTAGGGGCCCCGGGTGGTTTAGGAAATTAAATTTGTAAAGATTTCAATTTGCATATCGTATGGTTTTTCCGAGCAATTTTCCCAATTCCAGAAACACCGCTACCAAATACTAAGCACACTTTTGAGTTGTTCTGAATCAAAACTAACAGATAAACACCATTCCATTGAAAAATCTAGGGGCCCCGGGTGGTTTAGGAAATTAAATTTGTAAAGATTTCAATTTGCATATCGTATGGTTTTTCCGAGCAATTTTCCCAATTCCAGAAACACCGCTACCAAATACTAAGCACACTTTTGAGTTGTTCCGAATCAAAACTAACAGATAAACACCATTCCATTGAAAAATCTAGGGGCCCCGGGTGGTTTAGGAAATTAAATTTGTAAAGAGGTCAATTTGCATATCGTATGGTTTTTCCGAGCAATTTTTCCAATTCCAGAAACACCGCTACCAAATACTAAGCACACTTTTGAGTTGTTCTGAATCAAAACTAACAGATAAACACCATTCCATTGAAAAATCTAGGGGCCCCGGGTGTTTTAGGAAATAAAACTTGTTAAGAAGGCAATTAGCATATCGTATGGTTTTTCCGAACAATTTTCCCAATTCTAGAAACACCGCAACCAAATACTAAGCACACTTTTGAGTAGTTCTGGATCAAAACTAAGAGATAAACACCATTCCATTGAAAAATCTAGGGGCCCCGGGTGGTTTAGGAAATTAAATTTGTAAAGATTTCAATTTGCATATCGTATGGTTTTTCCAAGCAATTTTCCCAATTCCAGAAACACCGCTACCAAATACTAAGCACACTTTTGAGTTGTTCTGAATCAAAACTAACAGATAAACACCATTCCATTGAAAAATCTAGGGGCCCCGGGTGGTTTAGGAAATTAAATTTGTAAAGAGGTCAATTTGCATATCGTATGGTTTTTCCGAGCAATTTTTCCAATTCCAGAAACACCGCTACCAAATACTAAGCACACTTTTGAGTTGTTCTGAATCAAAACTAACAGATAAACACCATTCCATTGAAAAATCTAGGGGCCCCGGTTGTTTTAGGAAATAAAACTTGTTAAGAAGTCAATTAGCATATCGTATGGTTTTTCCGAACAATTTTCCCAATTCTAGAAACACCGCTACCAAATACTAAGCACACTTTTGAGTTGTTCTGAATCAAAACTAACAGATAAACACCATTCCATAGAAAAATCTAGGGGCCCCGGGTGTTTTAGGAAATAAAACTTGTTAAGAAGGCAATTAGCATATCGTATGGTTTTTCCGAACAATTTTCCCAATTCTAGAAACACCGCAACCAAATACTAAGCACACTTTTGAGTAGTTCTGGATCAAAACTAAGAGATAAACACCATTCCATTGAAAAATCTAGGGGCCCCGGGTGGTTTAGGAAATTAAATTTGTAAAGATTTCAATTTGCATATCGTATGGTTTTTCCAAGCAATTTTCCCAATTCCAGAAACACCGCTACCAAATACTAAGCACACTTTTGAGTTGTTCTGAATCAAAACTAACAGATAAACACCATTCCATTGAAAAATCTAGGGGCCCCGGGTGGTTTAGGAAATTAAATTTGTAAAGATTTCAATTTGCATATCGTATGGTTTTTCCGAGCAATTTTCCCAATTCCAGAAACACCGCTACCAAATACTAAGCACACTTTTGAGTTGTTCCGAATCAAAACTAACAGATAAACACCATTCCATTGAAAAATCTAGGGGCCCCGGGTGGTTTAGGAAATTAAATTTGCAAAGAGGTTAATTTGCATATCGTATGGTTGAACACAGAGGTCGTGAGGTCGAGAAGTTGAAACACCCGGGGCCCCTAGATTTTTCCATGGAATGGTGTTTATCTGCTAGTTTTTATTTAGAACAACTCAAAAGTGTGCTTAGTATTTGGTAGCGGTGTTTCTGGAATTGGGAAATTCGCTCGGAAAAACCATACGATATGCTAATTGACTTCTTAACAAGTTTTATTTCCTAAACCACCCGGGGCCCCTAGATTTTTCTATGGAATGATGTTTATCTCTTAGTTTTGATCCAGAACTACTCAAAAGTGTGCTTAGTATTTGGTAGCGGTGTTTCTAGAATTGGGAAAATTGTTCGGAAAAACCATACGATATGCTAATTGACTTCCTAACAAGTTTTATTTCCTAAAACACCCGGGGCCCCTAGATTTTTCCATGGAATGGTGTTTATCTCTTAGTTTTGATCCATAACTACTCAAAAGTGTGCTTTGTATTTGGTAGCGGTGTTTCTGGAATTGGGAAAATTGCTCGGAAAAACCATACGATATGCAAATTGAAATCTTTACAAATTTAATTTCCTAAACCACCCGGGGCCCCTAGATTTTTCCATGGAACGGTGTTTATCTCTTAGTTTTGATCCAGAACTACTCAAAAGTGTGCTTAGTATTTGGTAGCGGTGTTTCTGGAATTGGGAAAATTGCTCGGAAAAACCATACGATATGCTAATTGACTTCTTAACAAATTTAATTTCCTAAAACACCCGGGGCCCCTAGATTTCTCGATGGAATGGTGTTTATCTGTTAGTTTTGATTCAGAACAACTCAAAAGTGTGCTTAGTATTTGGTAGCGGTGTTTCTGGAATTGGGAAAATTGCTCGGAAAAACCATACGATATGCAAATTGACCTCTTTACAAATTTAATTTCCTAAACCACTCGGGGCCCCTAGATTTTTCCATGGAATGGTGTTTATCTGTTAGTTTTGATCCAGAACTACTCAAAAGTGTGCTTAGTATTTGGTAGCGGTGTTTCTGGAATTGGGAAAATTGCTCGGAAAAACCATACGATATGCTAATTGACTTCTTAACAAATTTAATTTCCTAAAACACCCGGGGCCCCTAGATTTCTCGATGGAATGGTGTTTATCTGTTAGTTTTGATTCAGAACAACTCAAAAGTGTGCTTAGTATTTGGTAGCGGTGTTTCTGGAATTGGGAAAATTGCTCGGAAAAACCATACGATATGCAAATTGACCTCTTTACAAATTTAATTTCCTAAACCACCCGGGGCCCCTAGATTTTTCCATGGAACGGTGTTTTTCTCTTAGTTTTGATCCAGAACTACTCAAAAGTGTGCTTAGTATTTGGTAGCGGTGTTTCTGGAATTGGGAAAATTGTTCGGAAAAACCATACGATATGCTAATTGACTTCTTAACAAGTTTTATTTCCTAAAACACCCGGGGCCCCTAGATTTTTCAATGGAATGGTGTTTATCTCTTAGTTTTGATCCAGAACTACTCAAAAGTGTGCTTAGTATTTGGTAGCGGTGTTTCTGGAATTGGGAAAATTGCTCGGAAAAACCATACGATATGCAAATTGACCTCTTTACAAATTTAATTTCCTAAACCACTAGGGGCCCCTAGATTTTTCCATGGAATGGTGTTTATCTGTTAGTTTTGATTCAGAACTACTCAAAAGTGTGCTTAGTATTTGGTAGCGGTGTTTCTGGAATTGGGAAAATTGCTCGGAAAAACCATACGATATGCTAATTGACTTCTTAACAAATTTAATTTCCTAAAACACCCGGGGCCCCTAGATTTTTCTATGGAATGGTGTTTATCTGTTAGTTTTGATTCAGAACAACTCAAAAGTGTGCTTAGTATTTGGTAGCGGTGTTTCTGGAATTGGGAAAATTGCTCGGAAAAACCATACGATATGCAAATTGACCTCTTTACAAATTTAATTTCCTAAACCACCCGGGGCCCCAAGATTTTTCCATGGAATGGTGTTTATCTCTTAGTTTTGATCCAGAACTACTTAAAAGTGTGCTTAGTATTTGGTAGCGGTGTTTCTGGAATTGGGAAAATTGCTCGGAAAACCCATACGATATGCAAATTGACCTCTTTACAAATTTAATTTCCTAAACCACTCGGGGCCCCTAGATTTTTCCATGGAATGGTGTTTATCTGTTAGTTTTGATCCAGAACTACTCAAAAGTGTGCTTAGTATTTGGTAGCGGTGTTTCTGGAATTGGGAAAATTGCTCGGAAAAACCATACGATATGCTAATTGACTTCTTAACAAATTTAATTTCCTAAAACACGCGGGGCCCCTAGATTTCTCGATGGAATGGTGTTTATCTGTTAGTTTTGATTCAGAACAACTCAAAAATGTGCTTAGTATTTGGTAGCGGTGTTTCTGGAATTGGGAAAATTGCTCGGAAAAACCATACGATATGCAAATTGAAATCTTTACAAATTTAATTTCCTAAACCACCCGGGGCCCCTAGATTTTTCAATGGAATGGTGTTTATCTCTTAGTTTTGATCCAGAACTACTCAAAAGTGTGCTTAGTATTTGGTAGCGGTGTTTCTAGAATTGGGAAAATTGTTCGGAAAAACCATACGATATGCTAATTTAAAAAGGCAAACCATACGATATGCTAATTGACTTCTTAACAAGTTTTATTTCCTAAAACACCCGGGGCCCCTAGATTTCTCAATGGAATGGTGTTTATCTGTTAGTTTTGATTCAGAACAACTCAAAAGTGTGCTTAGTATTTGGTAGCGGTGTTTCTAGAATTGGGAAAATTGTTCGGAAAAACAATCTTAACAAGTTTTATTATAGTCACCGTACTTATTTGAATTTTTTCATAATTTATAATTTACTCGTTTATACGTAGTTTTACGCATACATTGAAACAAAAATGGCGGATTTTAATTTTTAGGAAAGTTTAGGAAATACTTCACTATCATCCAAATGAATAGGAATGACAAAAAAAAATTAATGTTAATATTTATAAATTTTATAGAAAAATGATGATGTGTATTATTCGAAATTAAGGCAAGAAATAATTAACTACTAAACCAAAATATTGGTAATTAAGAATACCAAAACTTATAGATAAATTTGGATTTAATCAATTAAAGATTCGTTTAGACTAAAATATTCCGATATTCATAAAAACTAGAGGATGGCCTAGAGAATGTATTTACTTCAGAATTATAGATTTCTTGATTTAAAATTATTGATATTAGGTAGATTGATCGTCGATGTCTGCAAAAAATTAAATAAAGGTCTATATTTAATATAAAACGAAAATCAGCTGAAGATCACAACTACTATAAAACAATATAATAAGACACTCGTGATTCCGAAACATTACCAATATTGACTTTAACAAACAAACCATATTGTATCCAATACAACGAAATGCTCTCAAAACATAATTATATAATTAATGGAAATAGCAAACGTGGATACAATTGGGCTGCTTGAATGGTTAACTGAGTACTAAAAAAAAAATCTTCACGAAATTCACAGTAAAACAGAATACCTAAGATATTCTAGAAGTTGCGAGATTCTTTTTTTTCCACACCAGCTACTCTACATTACATAAACAATATTTACATAATTACATAAACAAAAGAAGAACAATCCTGCAAAAAAAAATTTCAAGAATTCAAACAAAACTTAAGTTGGAAACTTGTCTGGTTTTGAAGCATTGTTCTTATTATTATGAAGGAAACAAAATTGAAATCTAAAAGTCATGTCATGTTCGAGTATTCGAATCAAAATCCAATATGGAGAAATAACGCGATAAACAAGACCGAAAGACTATCCTACGAACTATTGAACAAGTAGAAGTGCAGTATCAAGATCAAAACTATTATTCTACTTGCACAAAACTTTCAATAAACTAAAGTGAGTAAAAAAATAACTAGAAATAATTTAATAAAATAAACACTATCGAGTATTTTGAATTCACTGTAACAACAGTAAAAGCATGCATACTGATAAAAGAAATAATTATATATTATAAGACGTTAACTCATAATCGTTTACCGATTACCGTACTTTGGGCGCAACTGTAACGAGACACCAGTTAAAAATAAAACTAATGCCCGTTAACAGAATATTTCTGTAGAGGTTTCGAGCGGTCGTTTTGAATCCCGGCTAAGGCTCATCGTGTTGGGGTGGGGTTTTTCGAAACATACAGAAATTTGTATTCGACCGCGAAATTATTGTAACAAATTAAATGAGAAAAAAAACAAAATCAGAAATTGCAGACATTCACCATCAATCCACCACTATAAAATACCTACTCTAGCCCATCCTCAGCTTCACCTTGGTTTAGCATGATTTGTTTAATAAATAATACAATCAAGTAATTAATTTGAAAAAGTATAAAATGCATATTTATTTAATATAAAGAAATATACGAATCAAAATAAAAAAAATTAACCGTAACAACTAATCTACCTAACCCCCCTACTAGCTATAATATCTTAAATTAGTAATCGTTATCAAAACATTATGAAATTTAATAACAATAATTGAAAAATTAAATGAAATTAATAATACTAAATAAAAATTACAATAAATGAAATATAAAACGAAGAGAAAAAAAAATTATAATGTGTAAAAGACCTTACTCAATGTTGCATGATGTGAATGTTGAATGTTGTATGTTTGGTCAAACAAATGTTGAAGGATGTTGCATATAGTGTATTTATTAGTCACTTCATAACTCTCAATTTCTTTTAACTTTTAGTGTTAGTTTATTATGGCACACTAATTAGTTTGGATTATTATTAATTTTTGTTTCATGAACAATGATTTAGTGGTATCGATAGTCCATCGTTTTATCACTTTTATATGAATCCACACCACTTGATGTTACTTTTATAACTTTGGTATACTGTTTCACTTGGTATACAGTAACCACCTTCACAGCTGTTTTACTATCGGTTTTTATTTTTGTTAATATGTATATACACTTATTAGTATTTAGCAGGTTTTATTACTTTTGTTAATTAACGTAAATTGAGACTTACTATGCACATACACTATATTCTAATCAATTAAAAATATTTATACTATAGTCATACATGAGCCTTAATATGAGCCATTTCACACACTTTTTCTAGTCATTAATTATTAGGCTTTAGGCACTATATTCATTTTACACTGTATTCTAGTCCATTTGTAACCTGCACTTAACTTATTTATTTATTTCTAATATTTTAAGTAGTCCAATTATACACTTAGGGTTAATTTCTGTTCATTATATCATATTTAATTTATAGGTTTATAGTTCATCACTTTTCTATGGTATAATTCCGAACATTTAATTTACTGTTAAATTACCAAACTTAAGTTAACTATTAAGATTATGAATTATAAATACTATACTAATTTATTATTTTATTTCATTTTAATTCATATCGAAACTTAAGTTTTACACGACCAATTTTAATTATTTAATTTTAAAGTTATTATTTTCCAAACACAAATCACGAGATATTAACCATAAAAATATGACCTTACTCGTCGAACTCTCAATTAATTGTCATCAATAATTTTTTCTTGCCGTAATTTACAAAAAAAAAATAATTAAAAATCATCATTTTC
This sequence comes from Nephrotoma guestfalica, assembly GCA_963691935.1. NCBI lineage: Eukaryota > Metazoa > Arthropoda > Insecta > Diptera > Tipulidae > Nephrotoma > Nephrotoma guestfalica. The sequence continues at coordinate 121,145,596 of OY829914.1, forward strand.
CTTGTTTGACCACATCATAAATTATACATTATCCGCGCCAAAACAAACAATGAGATATGTGACTGTAATGGTAGGGAACAAAAGTCATAATGAATATGTGGGAAATTTTACTTGTGCATGACAGCACAATTTCTAAGAAACAAAATTGCTTCAATGATCGTGTCATGGTTTACCTGGCCAACATACTGAATTCGACTCTCACTATTTATTGTTGGGCTTTGTTTTACAAGTTAAATTTTACTCAAACCAAATATTTAACAATTTATTGAAGAAACGCCATTTGTTTGTACTCCATTGTCACAAAGTGTTACATAAATGCAAAATAATTCGCCAAATCGATAAGTTCATATTTTGTACCATAGATACAGAGCAAGAGTTGAATTTTTGCAGTTTGGTCGTTGCGATCTGATGAGTAGACCAACTTTTTGTCAGTACGAAAACAAACTGCCAAGAAGAGACCTAAGGCAATATTCATTTTTGTAACCATTTAGTACCCTGGGGTTAAAAATGGGGGTGTTTATTTTTTTTACTTTTTGTGGTAGATATATTGTGAGTAATTGGCCTCTTTTTTTTCTATGACTAAAAAAGCCGTAAACATTGTATGGATGTCATTAAAAATAATATTTTGTCCGAAGAGGCTAAAAAAATCTTAAATAAATTAATATCACGGACGAATCTGAAAAACTTCTTAAAAATAATAATATTTTGAAATGTTAAATTTATTTTATAGCAACATCCTAGATTCATGCCTCCCCACGGTGCTCCCTGGGAAATTCCATATAAATTGGGCGATGTAGTGGAGGCAATGCATGGCAAATTCGCCTTATAGTCAAGGACACTACAAGTCACGGTGAGGTACTGGCGCAGTAAAATCAATACCACAAAAACGCACGTTCTCTTGATTTAGGGCAGCTAAAGTTGGCTTCTATATCTCTTAGCAAGAAACACGCCATATAAACGTGTAGGACTAGAGGCCTTAAGATCTGTTACCAATACCTGATCCACACACGTACTCAGTAAGTTGAGCTGCGGGCCCACTAATCTAAAAAAAACATCAAGTTTTAAATCATTTTAATGCCTCGGATTAATTTATCTGACTCATGGCAAAAACGACCTAGGAAAATGTACGCGGACAACGCTATAAAAATGGGAACATGGCACGTGCTAAGCCTTTTTAGACCTAGAGACCTAGAGTATATGCACTACAAGAGCTTAAATGGTCTGGGAGTGGAATTCATAATTCTACCAATGGTTACACTATCCATACGGAGAAGAATTAAGAGCAGCATTATTTCATAGACTTCGCACAAAGAAATTCAATATCACGGCCTTCAATTCTCATGCACCCACCGAAGATAAATCAGGTGATGTGGAAAATTTATTATTTGTTGAGCTGGACGACATATCATGAAAACTGCTCGCACCATGATATTAAAATTATCGAGGCCGACTACACCGTAAAAACCGGTATGAGCACGGATACAACACTTATTGGTACGTACTGTTTCAACTAAATAAAAACAACGGACAATGCGTCACGGAACCGACTATAGAGAAAAACATAGTTGTATTGTCAAGTACGTTCTTTCAACTTAAGAAAATCCAAAAGGTCACATGGCGATCTAATGATGGAAAAATGGCAAACCAAACATCTGCATAACTGACGTTAGGTTTGATAGAGGCATCGACATGGACAGTGGCCAATTACTTGTTCTGTTCAAATATAAGTGCAAATTATCATCCACATTTCACAGAAAAGCCAAGAACACTGTGAGACGAATGAAGACTCTCGGAAAAGTTACCAATCTGATACCACTGAACATCTAAACCGGCACAATAAAAACTTCGAAACTGTACCAAACATTCAGAAGTCACGGCTAGCAATCCAGGCATCCTCAACAACCGCAGCAGAAAATACTATTGGAAGAAGATCGCCGCAAGAGCACGTAATGATTGGTTCGATGATCAGTGTCGTCAAATCATCGAAAATAAACGAAAATAGCTGGTAATACTCGAAGCACTCACACAAAGTATCTCCACGCCATAGAAGATGCCACCGAATACTTCCAGGAAAAGAAACGCGATTTTATGAGAATCTGTATCGAAAATATCAACTTCCAAGCGGAAATCAGTAACTTAAGACACTATTTTGCCAACGATCGAATTTTTACGAACGACTTCCATCCAAAATCCACAGTCATCAAAGACACAAATGTACATTGAGAACAAACATGGCTGATGTTCTCTCAGTAAGGCAATACTACTTATAAACTCTACACAATGGAAAAGGCGTAGTGACCCATATTCGAGTTATTGCTCTATCGGGCGAGGAGGTCCTGTACCCCACAAAAGGAAGGTCCTGTACCCCATCGAAAGGTATGGGTTATCCAATTCAAGCTTGATAAAGTAAACTTAAAAAAAACACAAAATATTCGTAATGTATTGTAATTTTTATTTCATTTTACAGATTGATCCTTGCCATTTTTAGTTAAACAAGATATCATTCAAATGTCCTCCACGGGACTTCTTACAGGCCTTGATTCTTTTGCGGTAATTTTCAATGACTTTTCGGCACATTTCGGGCGGTATCTCGGCCATTACCTTACGATTATTAGTTTTCAATTCGTCAAGAGTTTGAGGATTGTTTGCGTAAACACGATCTTTCGCGTAGCCCCACAAAAAGAAATCCAAAGGCCAAGCGAAAAATGAGCTTCATCACTGAAGAAAATTTTGTTCGAAAAATCAGCATCGACGGCCTGTTTTTCCAACACCCAATTTGCGTATGTTAAATGCTCCATATTCTTAAATGGCAGAATGTCAACTAAATAAATGACAGCGTACTTGACGTTTATCTTTGACAGATGTCGGTATACAGATTTCTACTTTATCAACCTCGAATTGGATAACCCTATATATGACAGCAACAACCGCTGTAACCTTTGGAATTCGATTACATAGAGACGAAGAGAAGTTTAACATGCGAACGCACTCAATAACAAAATAATTCGAAATACAAATATAATATACAAATACAATACAAATATATCTAGTGTAACATACAAATGTTAAAAACAAATTTTTACATGGCCGACTTTTATTTGAAATTCCGCATTTTCGCATTTTCACCCTTCTATTTTCAGGGTTGGTGCAATGGTAATTATATTCAAAGAAGAGTTTTTTACCTAGACATATACTTCTTACCTTTTCTTATACCTAAGTAGCAAAAAAATACTTTATTAATCGCAAAAGCAATAGTTTTATTAAATAAACTCTCATATTTTCCCTTGGGGTTCACATAAATGAATCGCCACTACAATGTTTTCACCTACGTAAATTTTGAATTACATTAGTAATTCTATTAAAATGATTTAAAATCCACTTGAAAAATTATATGCATATTTAAAATTTAATATTATGGTTTAATACGATACTTGCCCGTATCTAGGTTCGTATCAATATTTATATACCTGCACCACCATTATGATTTTCCACATTCATAGATTGTGATTATAAATTCATAATAATAATGCAAATAATTTTTTGTTGAATTTTTCAATTTATGCTTCGAGCGATTTTCCATCCAATTTTTTTTTTACTTTTTTTGTAACCGGATACTATGGCATAATGAAAATAAAAAAAATCGCTTTCCACTTCGTTTGATTTTTCAATTCTAGAAAAAAATATTAAATATGATATTTCTGTTCGATATATACCTTCAAACAGACAAACGTATCTACATCCATATATTCTCATATATTACGAACATAACGTATAGCTAGCTAGCTACACACATCAGAAAGATAAGATGATGATGCTGATAATATTACATTATTATGTCGTTACTGTGCGATTCGACTACAAACAACACCATCTAATCAAACCGTACATGGTAGATGGTTCAGAGGGTTAAGAATGTTTGATTAATTTTATAAATGTTTGCTGTAATAATTTATTATGATGAGACATAATTTTCTACATATGTTATGAATATTCTAAAATATTCGGAAGAAGAAAATTTTTGGAAATCGTTACTATGGTAATTAAAGGCATGATTTTATAAAAGTGAATACTGATTCTAGTTTGCATATAGGGTGACGCATAAGTAACGTTATGATTTATTTAATGAATAACTTTTTTGTTTTTGATTTTATTTAACGTTTAGTTTGGAAATATGTTCACATCATGTTTTGAAGATAATATTTATTTTTAAAATGGTGCCTACTGTTTGCTTCGACCTGACGTGCTCTTTCTAGAGCATTTTCCATAACTATTCTTAGAATTTCAGGTTTCAGCGCCCTCACTTTTTCTCGTATTAGCTTTAAGCTGTTGGATGGTTCTTGGCTTATTGGCATACACCTTACCCTTGAGGTAGCCACAAAGAAAAAAAATCGGGAGCCGTTAAATGCCTGATATTCTGAAAACTGCCTGAATCCTAATCTGCCTGAAAATGGGCCTCATCGCTCATTATGAGTTTGTGAATAAACTCGTTGTTCTCTAGAGATTTTCGTTAAATGTAACACCTAAATCTATGATCTCATTGACTCTTTGTAATACTTTGTTTTGACTTTGTATGAAGTAATTAACGGATTTCTCTTACGATGGAAAGACATAATTTTGCATTTCTTAATATTTAAGTAAAGCTTCGATCACACCACTCACTTAATCTATCGATGCCTTCTTGAAGTTTCTTCGTATCTAGCACTTCGAGTTTTTGATTATCTCTGTTATTTGCGCGATATGAAACCTCCGTGAAGCAAGCCCAAATTTTCAGCCTGCAATTTTAATTTTTTACTTATGGCAATACAACTTCTGTCATCACACAAATAAACGCAAATTATATCTATAAAGCAACCTTGAATTACATGCAAATTATAAGTATTAATAAAATGTGTATAAAATAGCTAAGAATAAATCGTTGCTTTTAAAATTTTAATTAAGTAATAAAACCAAATTATTACTGTAAAACATCAAAGTAAAAAACTAAAAAGGTTATATATTCAAAAAAAAAACAAAAATGCTTTCAGAACTATAGTCAGCTTGAGACAAATTTTATTGGGAATTACTTAAATATAATAATATATTAAATCAAATCTCATGTGCGATTCACGAACACATGACATGTACCGTCGAAATCGGTATACTTATGACTACAAACTGAGAGATACTCGTATGTAGAAAAACTCTATCTGGAATTATCTGGATATCGTCGTTTGAGTCTCATCTTACTGGCGATTCACAAGCACTTTTCATATACCACCGGATTCTTAAATGTTTTGACTACAATCAAGGAGATTTACAAAAAAATTCGGTTGAATCTCGATTCACAGGTGATTCACGAGCACTATAGGCATTTCGTTGAAGTTTTGTCTACAGACGCGAAGATTTATAGAATTTTTTTTCTGGAATTATCTAATAGTTGTTTCAATCTCGACTCACAGGCGATTAATTATGATTAATGTTGATGAAATGGACTTCTAGCAGTTAAATGAATACCATCTTGTTTGTTATTGTAACAATAGTTATCGTACTGGTGGAGTTTTGGTATTTTATAAAAGTAATTTAAATTGTTTTGTTGAACCTATAAACCTTGTTTCTGCGGATGTTATAAAGGTAAAACTTGTAATTGGCAATAACACGTATATTTTAATTTGCGTTTATCGGCTTCAGGCCGTTACGGAGTCAGTCTTTCTCGATGAGTTTTCTGAATATTTAAGACATATAAACAGTAAAAACCTCTTTGTTCTGGGTGACATTAATATTGATATTTTATCTTGCTCTACCGTGTCCGATAATTATATTTGTATGATATCGTCCGTTGGTCTAGCATCGCTGATTAATGATCCAACTAGAGTAACTGATACTACTTTGTAACGGAATTAAACCTAATTCCATTATCAACCCATCCCAACAAAATCTATTTCCTCATTGGCATGACCTCGAAGATAATATCTTCAACTACATTCCATTCAAACAAACGTCATGCCAGCCTTCTACATTTCTTCTTTGCCTTTATTTATAGTGGTATCATATGATTCATTCACTTTAGAATTTTTCATATGTGCCACAGTTAAGTAAACGTAGATATGTACATCAACGTAATTTGATTACGTTGCCTATGTACATAATAAATGTACTTGATCTATTTATTAGGTGAATGACAATGACCAATGCAAATATTGAAAAGCATTGTGGTTGTTGTTGTTCGAACTTCCTCAACGGATGAATTGAAGAAAAAAATATTTGCGCGTGGATCGAGTCAGCAAAATCGATGTCACGTTGCTGTACAATTTTCATAGGAATTTTTGTGATGAGATCGCATAAAATTTCCTATGAAACTCAAAATAGGTACAACATTTTTCTTGCTTGAGGCAGTCAATGTTTAGACAGACCAACCGGTGGTCGCTTAGTTTTTAGTTTTGCTAGACAGTAAGTTTTTAGACAGACCAACGTGTGGTCAAGTAATTTTTTTTTTTTTTGTGTGATTAAGAAGAATTGTTTTTTTGTGTGTGCGTTAAAAATAGATATTGGGAAATAAAATAGTGTACTTAAGTTAATGAAGTGTTTTTGTGGTTTTTTTTTTGTTTTTTTAATTGTGGATTTTGTGTTTTTTTTGGCATACGGATTTACCAGTTTTTTTTTGGTAAGTATATTGTTTTAGTGTTACTAACCTAATAAATAAAGATAGTGGGTTGACGTCGGCTGCCGGCGGAAAGAAAATTGTTGACGCTAAGCGGCTCTTTTTCTTTCTGCTGCCATCGATAGCATACCACTATCAACCCCCTACTAACACCACCTTTTAGGGCCTACGGGCCAGATAGTTTTTTTAAGATTAGGTAGTTTAGGGTAAAATATTTAGATAAACATTTTACCTATACAACCACGGTCAGTTTTGCCCAAGCGATGGGCTGGTAGGCTAACCACTACTTCGGGGTCCGATACCCCACTTTTCCATTTTTTATGTTTGTTTTTTTTGATGCGGTTATCTAGGCTGTTACCGGTGCATCCCCATCCCCACGACCGATTAACCTCTCCCGACTGAGCTACGGGTTAATGCCGCTGGGGATGAATACAGGTAGCGGCAAAAATCTATGAAACTGGGTTAACTTTAGCAGTAGCTAAAGTTTAACCCGTTTCAACTTCTACTTGTATTGATCACTTATTTTGCAGATTGCGTGATAATATATTGTCTCGCGTCAAGGTTGAATTATTTAATTATATGATTACTGACCATCACTTGATGCATGTTGTGTTCGAGATTAATCAGGTAAAAAGCAATGATAGATTACCTGTTATGCCAAAAATCATTCTATCTAAATTCTTATAATTGTTAAGTAGAGCTAGTTTCTCTCCTATTTACGCCCTTGATGATCCGTGTGCAGTTGTTGGTGTGTTTTTAACGCTTTGGAATGATGTTTTTTCAGCTAGCCTAAACTCACAAAAATCACGTAGTAATCGTCCTATTAAACCATAGATCTCTGAGGCCTTGTTAAACATGATCAAACGTAGAAAATGGTTATTGAGAAAGGCGAAACATGTTAGAACCAATCAACGTTTCCAGCAATATGTTCCAGCCTATTGTCAGAATCAATCATTGTACTATCAATGACATTTTAAGTAATAATTCGTCAAAGATTAAGCTCATCAATTCTATTAACTCATCTAATAATGATCTTTTAACTGGTGCGTCTGATATTGCCAATGAGTTCAGCAATTATTTTGGAAGTATTGCGCCAAATTTGAAGTCTAGTCTCCCATTAAATAATAGGAACTCTATGGAGTCTGACGGCGATTATTTTGAGCAATCTTTTTTTTCATTCAATTGACGATCTTGAAATTTCTAAAGCCATTGCTTCTTTAAAATCAAGAAACTCTTACGATATATTCGGTTGTAGCAAATACTTAATTAAAAGTTCCTTTGCCTTATATGTGCTCCTGTATGTCATATTTTTAGTTGTTGTTTTAGAACCGGTATTGTTCCTGAAATTTTGAAATCAGCAATTGTGCTACCACTTCATAAAAATGGTTCCAGATGCGACTTAAATAATTACCGGCCTATTGCTCTACAGCCAGTCCTGTTAAAAATAATGGAAAAAATTATTAAATTTAGAATGGTTGTATTCCCAGAGAAGCATAGTGTTATAAGTTGTTGCCAGCACGGTTTTCGCAATGGTTTTTGGAACGGAATCTGCATTAATTGAATTTTTAAATGGCGTGCATGCATCGCTAAATAATTCTGAATCTTGCGCTGGACTTTTTGTTGACATAAAAAAACCTTTGGCATGGTTGATCCTGATCTCCTATTGCATAAGCTTTCTAAAATTGGTTTCAGAGGAAACATTAATAATTGGATTAAATCGTATCTTGCAAATCGTAATCATGTTGTTAAGGTGAATGGAACTATGGGCAGCCCTTATGTCTTAAACATTGGTGTTCCTCAAGGTTCTGTCTTGGGCCACTTCTATTTCTGATATACGTAAACTCAATTTTTAGTGCAAATTTGGCAGGCTCTATGGTTACCTTTGCAGAAGATATGAGCTTATGCTATCGTGGGTCCTCACAAACTGAAGTTTGCCATAAAATTGCAGACGATCTTTTAGTTTTAAGGAAACGGTTTCACCATCATTTAGTTTGGGTGGCAGTAGTTTACATTCACCGTTAACGTATCATTCCAGTTTTTGTAATGCTGTTAATTGCTCCAGCTCGTGCATTTCCATTGGAACTGTTGAGAGCTTCAAGTACCTTGGAGTTATTGTTGATTGTAATCTGAATTGGAAGCAACATGTCGATGAAATAAAAAAGTCTCTTAGCAATGCGTTACGAACTTTATATCTATTAAGACCAGTAGCACCTAAATCGGTATTGTTAAAATTCTACTATGCTTGCATTAACTCTAGGCTTGAATATGCGTTACCGTGTTGGGGTGGTTGCTATCATTCAACTTTAAAAATTCTCATTTTCAGATATATGCTATTCGTATTATGTGTTTTAAGTCTTCACGGGTTTCTGCTTGGCCATTATTTTTGAGTTGCAAAGTTTTACCATTACAACATCTATATGTTTTTGAGGTTTTACATTTATTTGATTTGTGTAGTGGGCATCGACTATTGAGAGCAATTGTGCGATACAATATTAGGAACAATGATCGTTTCTTATTTGTTGTTCCACATTTTTTTAGTGTACATTTTACAAAATATTTCCTGGTAACTGCCCCTTCCTTATTCAACCAACTTCCATTTAGCATTCGACAACAAATTAAGACGAAATTATTTTTACAGGTACTTAAAGTTTGGCTTTTTAAGCACCCTAATATCGATTTTCTATTTAGAGTTTTAGTCTGATGAAGTTTAATTTTAGTTTTAATTCTATTTATCTTTTTATATTTTATATTTTTATTGTTATGTTTTTATTTCGTATGTTATCATAACCTTTTATCATAAATTGTTCTTTGTTAAAGGGTAGATCAATACTGCCGTTAAATCGGTGATGATTACGCTACTCATTTATTTCCATTTTGTATTTTATTATAATATGTCACAAAAAATTGTACTGAAAATAAATGATAAGCCTGTGTGCTTCAATAAAAAAAAAAAAAAATCACGAGCACTTGACATATACAACCGGATTCGTTGAAGTTTTGACTACAAACGAGGAGATTTGTAGGAAAATTCTATCAGAAATTATCTGGATATAGTCGTTTGAATCTCGTCTTACAGGCGATTCACTAGCACTTGGCATATACCGCCGGATTCGTTGAACTTATTACAAACTAAGAGATAAGTAGACAAATTCTATCTGGGATTATCTTGATGTGGTCGTTTGAATCTCGAATCACAGGCGATTCACGAGTACTAGGCATATACCACCGGATTCGTGGAAGTTTTAGCTACAAACGAGAAAATTTACAGAAATTTTTTATTTGGAATTATCTGGATATAGTCGTTTGAATCTAGTCTCACAGGCAATTGACGAGCAATTGGCATATACCGCTGGATTCGTTGAAGTTTTGAATACAAACGAGGAGATTTGAAGAAAATTTTTTTTTGTAATTATCTGGATATAGTCGTTTAAAACTCGTTTTACCGGCGATTCACAAGCACTTGGTATATGCAACCGAATTCGTTAAAGTTTTGACTACAAACGAGGAGATTTGTAGGAAAATTCTATCTGAAATTATCTGGATATAGTCGTTTGAATCTCGTCTTACTGGCGATTCACGAGCACGTGGCATATACCGGCGGATTCGTTGAACTTATAACTAAAAACTGAAAGATAAGTAGTAAAATTCTATCTTTGATTATCTTGATGTGGACGTTTGAATCTCGAATAACAGGCGATTCACGAGTACTAGGCATATACCACCGGATTCGTGGAAGTTTTAACTACAAACGTGGAGATTTGAAGAAAAATTTTACAGAAAATTTTTATTTGGAAGATTTACAGAAATTTTTTATTTGGAATTATCTGGATAGAGTCGTTTGAATCTAGTCTCACAGGCAATTGACGAGCAATTGGCATATACCGCCGGATTCGTTGAAGTTTTGACTACAAACGTGGAGATTTGAAGAACATTTTTTTTTGTAATTATCTGGATATAGTCGTTTAAAACTCGTCTTACCGGCAATTCACGAGCACTTAGCATATACAGCCGAATTCGTTGAAGTTTTGACTACAAACGAGGAGATTTGTATAATAATTCTATCTGGAATTATCTGGATATAGTCGTTTGAATCTCATCTTACTGGCGATTCACAAGCACTTGGCATATACATACCACCGGATTCTTAGAAGTTTTGACTACAAACGAGAGATTTACTAAAAAATTCGGTTGAATCTCTATTCACAGGCGATTCACGTGCACTTGGCATATACCGCCGGATTCGTTGAAGTTTTAACTACAAACGAGGAGATTTGTAGAAAAATTCTATCCGGAATTACCTTGATATAGTCGTTTGAATTTTGAATCACAGGCGATTCACAGGCACTTGGCATATACCGGCGGATTTGTTGAACTTTTGACTACAAACGAAAAAATTTGTAGAAAAATGTTATTTGGAATTACATAGATATAGTCGTTTGAATCTCGATTCACTGGCGATTCACGAGCATTTGATTTATACATATTAAATTAGTTTTTGTTGGTATAAGCGTCGTTTATTTTTGTTTACATTAGTCTGGTAGCTTGATTTTAGTTATCTTACAATTAATTAAGATTTGCATCAAATGGTTGAGGATAACGCGTAACCACACGATTTTATATAATCATGGAAAAATTACTAATCTTATTCTTATTTGTTAATGTTTTAGTAAAATGAACAAATTAATAACGTTTTTTGTAAACGATTTAGCTGAGAATTCACTCACACACTCACAAAACACTCGTAACTATAATTATTGTTTTCATCTCGTGGAGGATTTCATATAAAATAACAATTTTTGCAGTGCTATAAACCTGCACCGACCAAATTAGGCTGCTACAATTTATTACAATAAATCCCGATTTTATTACAGTTACCGTTTTCGAGGAACAAGTGGTTGGGTTAGCTTATAAGTAAACCTGTCCGCCAAAATTGTAACTTTTGATGTAGCCGTGATATCTGGATTGTTCTTGTACCAGAATTTATTACAAATTAATTACAATGAATTAGTTAGTTGAAGGCCACCCACCTTCATAACTTAACTAATGGTAAATTACATCCCAAACGATTACTTGTAACAAAAACGTAAATTTAACCAAGTGCTCGTGAATCGCCTGTACAGATAGAATTTTTCTACAAATCTCCTTGTTTGTATCCAAAACTTCAACGAATCTGGAGGTAAATGCAAAGTACTCGTGAATCGCCTGTGAATCGAGATTTAAACGATTATATCCAGATAATTCTAGATAGATTTTTTCTGTAAATCTTCACGTTTGTAGACAAAACTTCCACGAATCCGGTGGTATATGTCTAGTACTCGTGAATCGCCTGTAAGACGAGATTCAAACGACTATATCTAGATAATTTCAGATAGAATTTTTTTGTAAATTTTTTGAGACTCAAACGGCTATATCCAGATAGATTTTTTCTATAAATCTCCACGTTTGTAGTCAAAACTTCAAAGAATTCGGTGGTATATGGTAATTGCTCGTCTCGTAAGACGAGATTCAAATGACTATATCCATAAACATCAATTTTAAATTTCGCGCTGAAAGTTCTTGCTAGTCTCATATTGGTCAATCACTTAATGCTAATTAAGTTTCCGCATTGTCGGTTTCAGGTTAGGTTTAGGCTGTCTTGGTTTTCCAACAATTGGACAGATAATTTAAAAATACTTAAAATTTATATTTATAATTTCGGGCTGAAGGCTCTAAATATCATTACATATTATCATGCCGCATTTTACAGTCGCGACAGTGCCATTTTTTGAACTGGGATTTAAAATGTTCTCGATAGTTATAGTTTAATATTGCTAACGGGCTTTTCAACTGAATATTGGGCTAGCTTCATATAAATGAAGTCTGACTATGCCACCAAACATAGTAATATATCTTAAAAATACATAAAAGTAATTTAAAAGTTTCGTGCTCAAGAATGTTATAAATATCTTGCTATTCTATCATGATACAGAAGTAACTTTAATAACGTTTGATTTCTCATTTCCCATTATTACAAATTGTCGTCGGTTTGATAGATAAGACTTGAACCAATTTATGTAGTCAAGTGAAAACCCAAATGCGAATAAACTCCGGAGTGCTTTTTGATGGCAGATGGAATCAAATACTTTACTGAAACCCGTGCACGCTACATCAATTTGATGATGGTTTTCTATCTCATTAATTATTTTACTGGTGAATTCAACCAGATTAGTTGATGTGGATCGGCCAGCCATAAACCCATGCTGGTTTATTGATATATGACGTGCAATTGTGGATTTAAAGTTGTTGCATAATCCTAATTCAAACAATTCTGGAATTGATGATGTAGTTGATATTGCTCTGTAGCATGTAACGTTATCTCGTTTGCCCGATTTAAAAATTGGTGTAATTTTTGAAATTTTCCATTTTTCGGGAAACACGCCGGTGTTTAAGGAGTGGTTGAATAGGTAACATAATGGAATTGCTAAAATGTCAGCGTACTCCTTCAGAATAGAAGAGAGTATATTGTCAAGACCACAACCGTCTCTATATCTCTTTAAAGCCGATAAAGGGATTGTTATTGCTGTGTTGTTCGTACATTCCACTAGTAACGCTTGGTTTATAGACTGATTGGAAAAACTTCTCGAACATGTCAGCTATATCTTTGGAGTTTGAGAAGCTGGTATTGTTATAGGTCATATTTGCAGGGTATTCTTCAATTTCGCGTTTATTCTTAAAGTATTTTCAAAATTGTTTTGGATTTATTTTGATTAATCAGCGAATTTGATCGAAATACGACCAGTATTTTGATTTGAAGTAAATTTCAAACTCGTTACTATATTGTAGAAACATTGGTTTGTTGGCTTCTAACTCGCTTTTCAACAATTTGGCATACGCTTTCGACTTCCGATTTTTTAAGTTAACTCGTCTATTATCGAACTACTGAGGGTGAACATTTTGTTCGAAGCCTTGCTGCATAATGTCATTAAATTTATTAACATTTTCGTTTATATCATTGGAATTGAGAGTTGTTTGCCTGTTGATGGTTTCTAGGTAACTTTGTTGCCCCGCACGGGTGATTTTATTGAAGCTGTATTTGATTAGTTGTAGGTGTTCTCAACTCGTCATTAAATTAGTTGAGTCAAATACGATGTCCAAAGATTTGTGATTGATATCATTTATGACAAAAGGTAACACGGATTCTTAAATTTTGAAAATGTCAATATCGTTGCTGAAGGGGCCCGTGAAGTATTCCATAGATTTTTCCATAGATTAAAATCATATACGTATACAAATCCAATTGGACTTTTGCAAATTCCAATTGAAATTTTAAAGCCTTTCTATGTAGTTGTGTGGAGTACACTGTTATGATTTTTAATTTGCGAAATCGTCAATGAAAAGTAAAATATTATGTTTGATTTTACATTATTTTAATTAGTTTAGAAAGCATAGAACCCATTTTTAAACAATTTACAAAATTTCTACATTATTTTAATTCAAAACATTTAAATAAAATAAAAGTGAGATAAAACAAGAGACAGATATATATTCATTGAATTGACGATATTTAATAAACAAGCATATCAAAATCAGTTTAACGAAATCGAGCAAATTTTATCAGTTTATTTATTAGACATATATCAAATTGTCTTAATTAAAATGGCAGAAAACTATTGTAACTTGTAACTAAAGTAAAAATTAAAATTTTAATTGATAAATCACGAAGAATAAAATATTATAGTAACATAACCCTACATTTTCAATCAAAAGTTTGAACTAAAACAGTCGAGGTACAAACCAAATATACTGAACTCAAACCATTTATGAATTTTCCACTAATTTCTAATAAGAATATTTTGAGTTTCATATGAATTAACAAAATTTCCAGAGATTTTTCCAGAGATTAAAAAATATACTAAATCAACTTAAGAATTATCTACTTTTAAGCAAATAAGAATGTTCTTTTGCAGCAGTAAAACTTGACGATAAAAACTCGTAGCAATAAACCTGAAGCAGGGCATTATTAAAACTAGATGTGTTTAGGTAGATGCCTATCAACTACTTTACGAATTAGCGAGAATTGAATCACAATCTCCAGATATGGTTGTCAATGGCCATCACAATTAAGTATAAAAACCAAAATTCATCTGAATCACGATCTCTGGGAATGTTATCAAATTTGAGTAAAAGTGATAACAGTACATCTAGAAGATCAAAATTCGTAGCAATAAACTCGTAGTCGCGCATTATTAGCACTAGGTGGTTTTTGCTAGGTGACTCAATAACCAACTTTATACACTAGCCAGACCTGAATCACGATCTCTGGGAATGGCCGATAATGGCCATCTAAATTTGAGTAAAAATGACATCGGTACGTCGATAATATGAAAATTCGTAGCAATAAACCTGAGGTGGTACATTATCAGTACTAGGCGGTTTTAGCTAGGTGACTCAATGACAAACTTCATGCACTGGCCAGACCTGAATCACGATCTCTGGGAACGACCGATAATGGCCATCTAAGTTTGAGTTATAAAGACATATGAACAGCTGGAACATCAAATTTCGTAGCAATAAACTCGAAGTAGCGCATAATTAGCACTAGGTGGTTTAAGTTAGGTGACTCAATGACCAACTTCATGCACTAGCCAGACTGAATCACGATCTCTGGGAACGACCGATAATGGCCATCTAAATTTCAGTTATAATGACATATGAACAGCTGGAACATCAAAATTCGTAGCAATAAACTCGAAGTCGCGCATTCTTAGCACTAGGTGGTTTTAGTTAGTCAGTCGTGATTCAGATCTGGCTAGTACATGAAGTTGATCATTTAGTCACCTAACTAAAACCACCTAGTGCTAATAATGCACGACCTCCGGTTTATTGCTACGAATTTTCATATTATCGGTGTACCGATGTCATTTTTACTCAAATTTAGATGGCCATTATCGGTCATTCCCAGAGATCGGATTCAGGTCTGGCTAGTGCATGAAGTTGGTCATTGAGTCACCTAACTAAAACCACCTAGTGCTAAGAATGCGCGACTTCGAGTTTATTGCTACGAATTTTGATGTTTCAGCTGTTCATATGTCATTATAACTCAAACTTAGATGGTCATTGTCGGTCGTTACCAGAGATCGTGATTCAGGTCTGGCTAGTACATGAAGTTGGTCATTGAGTCACCTTACTTAAACCACCTAGTGCTAAGAATGCACGACTTCGAGTTTATTGCTACGAATTTTGATGTTCCAGCTGTTCATATGTCATTATAACTCAAATTTAGATGGCCATTCTCAGAGATCGTGATTCAGGTCTGGCTAGTACATAAAGTTGGTGATTGAGTCACCTATCTAAAACCACCTAGTGCTAAGAATGCACGACTTCGAGTTTATTGCTACGAATTTTGATGTTTCAGCTGTTCATATGTCATTATAACTCAAATTTAGATGGCCATTATCGGCCATCCCCAGAGATCGTGATTCAGGTCTGGCTAGTGCATGAAGTTGGTTATTGAGTCACCTAACTAAAACCACCTAGCGCTAAGAATGCGCGACTTCGAGTTTGTTTCTACGAATTTTGATGTTCCAGCTGTTCATATGTCATTATAACTCAAACTTAGATGACCATTATCTGTCAAAACGGCTAATAGTGTATGAAGTTGGTCATTAAGTCACCTAAATCAACCATTTGGTGTAAGCACCAAGCATGCTTGAATTTGTTTTTTTTGATAAAAATTTTTATATTCTAGGTGTTCTTATGTCATTTTAACTCATATTTGAATTTAAACCTTTTCCTTGTTTTATTAAAATATTTATTCTATTCGTTTTAAAGTTCTAATCTGTTTTAATAGAAATCTCGATAATTTCTACACAATACGTGGTTGAGTTTGTTCATAAATTTTTATTTTAGAAAATATTGTATATTTTTTATTTAAATTGAGGTTTGAGTCATTTTCTAAAAAAAGTCTCATACTTATATGATTGTACTAAAATTTCCAATACGATTAATTTTTTTCCTATTTGAATTTGAATTAACAGTGTGATACTCATACATACATGACATCTATGGAAAGTCTGGAATACTTCACACCCGTTGCTGAAGACAAGATGCAGTATACTATAATGAAATAGTAAATAAGAATGGACTGACCATTTAATCTTTATTTGATCAGAGAGGAGACCATCTTTGGTGGCTGCCTATGGTAGGAGCATACAGATTGAGTCATTGGTAAAGTGGTTAGAGTTGATTTTGATGAAAGACTCGGGTAATCTCGCTCGTCAAAAGTTTGTATGGGAAAGGTATGCTAACGAACGGGGGGATATGGAACAAAATACCTTGGCTAAGATATATGAAGGCTTCGTAGTTGCATCCAAGAGTTATGGCTGCGCCGGATGGGCGGAACGAATAGACTGCAACCATCAAAGAACACTAATGAGCGCACAAGAGGCATTTCTCTTTTATATAACTAAAGCGAATAGAGCGGTTACTGTCTTAGCTGGAGTCATCACAATCGATATTATGTTGGGTGAACGATTGGCTAGTTATAAAATGAAGAAACAGCAAAATGTAAGATACGGAAACGTTCAAATTGATTGTCTAATTCTCGCAGTCTACATGCATAGATTTGGATTATCTGATTCAAGCAATTGCGAACGTGGTAGTAGCCCGAAACGGATGAGCGAATATTATATTTTAATTTATTTTAAATAATGGGTTGGGGAAAAAGAAATCCATTATTTTTTAGTAACGTATATCTCGGGATGTGTTTGTCACAGTGGGCCATACTCGTTAGAAAGGGGGATTCATGTACTAAAAAATTATTTTATCATTGTTTTGATTGATCGATTCAGTTGTGAAGTATAGCGTGTCAAGGATGACGGTAAACAAAGATTCGCCACATTTTCAATTTTGCTTCGATAAAGGTTAAAACGCAAGTCATGCGGCTGAAATTGTGAATGGTGCCTTTTTTCCCGATAATGTCATAGCCAGTCACACGCAATTTCATTTTGGTCGATTCCGTTCTGGTAATTTCGATATCAAAGAAGCACCACGCACTGGAAGGTCTATCGTCGAAAATGTCTCTAAAATTCTGGAAATTATCGAAGTAGACCGGCATGCAAGCTGTCGTAGAATCGCCCAAGAGCTGAAGACCGGCCTCAAAACAGTTTTAAACCATTTGAATAAAGCCGGCTTCAAAAAGAACCTTGAAGTTTGGGTGCCACACGAATTGAAGCAAAAAACATTGACGGGCTGCGTTTCCATCTGCGAGTCCTTAGTCAAACGGAAAGAAATCGAGCCATGTCTAAAGCGGATGGTGACTGGCGGCGAGAAATGTGTTACATACGATAATATCAAGCGGAAACGATGAGCTGCAGCCCAATGGTCAAACGCTCAATTCGGAACTCTACTGCCAGCAATTGGGCCATCTTACAGTCCGGGCTTGGTACAAAGCGATTATCATCTTTTTTGTCCATGGCAAATGCTCTTGGTGGTGTAAAAATGGCCTCAAGAGAGGCTTGTGAAAACTGGATATATCACAGTTTTTTCTAATATGATCAAGGCATTTTGGAAAAGCAGCATAATGAAATTGCCTTTTAAATGGCAAAAGGCGCATATTTGAGCCAAAACAAATGCTTAGTGTAGCCATGTTAAATAAAGCACCGAAATAAACGTAAAAATACTGGATTTCTTTTTCCCCAACTTATATTTTAACAAATTTTGACGTAAGGAGTTTATTCTATAGCATTTTAAACAGTCTAGGAGAGTGCAAAGCCTGTGTTAACCCACAAAACATTTGTAATGCAATTATAATTTGTTTTCAATTTTTATTTACAACAAATAAACACTTAATTTTTATAAAATAAAGAGTTTTGTATTGTGTTTTATGTAAATAAAACACAGAATAATTGAGACCACCGCGAGCGATCGATTATTTGGAGATAATTTTCCATCACTCACTTTCACACATATCGACCGGAACGTTGGCAATTTCGCGTTCGACATTGTCTCTGAGCTCCTCTAACGTTGTTTTCTTGTTGACATAAACCAACGACTTAGTGTAACCCCATAAAAAGAAATCCAACGTTGTTACATCGCATGAGCGAAGTGGCTGAGATCATTTCTCGAAATTACACGGTTACTGAACCTCCCCTTCAATAGATCAACTGTTTGACCAGCTGTGTAGCATGTGGTACCATCGTGTTGAAACCACATATCACTGATGTCAAGTTCATTCAATTCTGACCAAAAATAGTCTTCCAATATGGCACGATAGTGAACTCCATTGACAGTAACATGGCATCAGTTTCATCGACGAAAAAATATGGTCTAATCACACCTCCGGCATAAAATCAACACCACACGGTCACTTTTTGTGGTTGAAATTGAGTCTTTTCAAGCACATGTGGGTTTATTGCTGTCCAGTAATGCATATTTTGATTATAGGCAAAGCCATTAAGAGGGTCTTGTACCAAAGTAATGGTATATTGTGCAGGTTCGATAAGTACTTGTGTGAACATTTTCTTCTAGAATTTTTTTATATTCATTAGATAACATGTAAAACTCGTGCCTAGTTTTTCAAGTTTTTCCAAATTTTCTTTTAATATTTTGTTATTAGCTCCCAAACTTGGACAAGTTGTGCAGGTTCGATTGGAATGTACAGCTACGGTAGACAAAAAATTCTTTCACAAGAATCAAATAGGATTCTTAATCTCGTGCCTAGTTTTCTTCTTTTCTAAATATTTTTCAATTTTAATATATAAATTATAAAAATAAAAATAGTTTATCAAAATTTTTGATGAAAATAAATTCAGCAAATTTTCGATTGGTGGCTATTTTTCGTTTGGTATGCACGTGCACATGAAGCGAATCAAATGTTTGTGTATGTGTAAATAATTTTACACAAAGAATGGAGAAAACAATGGAGAAGAAAAAAGTACGTAAATGACTGAATTTCTGGTAGTATTTCTATTATTCATTCGAAACCAACACTAATTTATGCTACATAGAATACTAATGTACATATTACTACATGTAGAATACATTAGTGTTGTTTCGATTCGATTTAAAAAAAATCTGATCAATGAAGACACACACTCGAAGGGGATAACGATGTAATTTCTGACACACATTGGGCCTATTTAGACGTGTATGCACTACATGATGTATTTTCCTCGCCTCTTACCGCCCCGCAACACAAATATCACCACTCCAAAATAAGTTTATAGGCGAAGAGGTAAGAGGCGAGGAAAATACATCATGTAGTGCATACACGTCTAAATAGGCCCATTATGTATATTTTTATTTATTATGTACATGCTTTGATATTTATGATTACTATTTGTCTACTAATTTATTATTATACACGACATTATTATTTATACAAATTGTAAAGCCTAATATGTATATACCTATAAGAGAAATTAATTTTAAAAGGGCTTGGGAATTTGTAAGTTTTTTGAGATACTTAGCTTGGGAACCATGCAAGAAAGAAAACAAAACAAGGCGGTACTATGAACTATTTATGAGCTCTAGAAATCTCCAAACTAATCATCCAAATTAATAATTTTGAGCTCCTTGTGAGCTCCTCCTCCTGGCCTCACCTCTAAAAACATTATTTTGAGTAAGGATAGGTTCTGGTGGTGGTCTGGTGTAATATTATTGAAGTCGCTAAAGTCGGCATTTTGGTACGTCTAATCTGATTGATCTGGTCTAAGATTTCATTGAGTGGTTGATGATAATAACTGTTTTGGGATGCAGTTTGCCATTAGGCAAATCATAGGGGTGGTTTTCATGTAATCACTGAATTGTAATTATATTGCAATAATCCTGGGAACCACTTTGATATCATTGGTACATCAGAAGTTACAATTTTGGCAGAGTATAGGTTAAACGTAGGCTAAACACTCGTTAACGATAACTGTAATAAAATCGGGATTTGTTGTCATAAATTGTAATAAAAATGCAACAAATTATGGTATAGGTTTCATTGAGGCGGCCTAATTTTGTCGGTGCCGGTGTAAAGCACTCTCTTTTTCCCTAATTTCAGAATTTCTGAATAAGCTGCGTTTTTTGAATTGTAAGACGCGAATTTTGATCACGACTGGAGATGCATCTTCAGGCATCCATTTATATAGCGAGCCACTTGATACAAGACAAATGCGTCTAACCATATAAAGAGGAAACAGATACTAGGAACATTTAACTCGGTAAATCTGCAAACATGGGTTCGAACATTATCATAATTACTCTTTATTACTAAATGTAAAATAAAGATGTTTTCGAATAGGCATATTTCGTGTATATCGGGGATCTACAATTTCTGGTAGCAGAGATTTATAATAAAAATTTATTAATTTTTCGCGCATTTCATTTTCATAAAAATATATCATCTCTCTTAATTCGCTCTATCTTGATCTTATAATTCGGTGATGTCCATACACATAAAAGGCAGTAATCTCTTTGAGTTATGTGCAACTGTCCTTGCACTTGATAATAATAAGGATGCAGTTTATTAATAGCAATTATCTGTGTGTCTTTATCGTATTTGAAACATCGTATTTGACCCAACTTGATGGCATCTACTGGATCCATATCTCGTGAAGCATATGCACATTTTACTTCAACGATACCTTTATCATCGTCTAACAATCCATCTGGTGAAGCAGCTAAGCACACATCGGTTTCATCGATAAAAATTCCGGATGGATACACTTTTACATTTAGTTAGGTCTCTAATTGAGCTATTGCAACGTGCTCATTTTGTCTCCCAAAGTCAATAGCTTTTGAGGATATTTGCGTGCGATATAATACATCCTTAACTTTATTAGGATAACTGTCGACATTCCTAGCTCTACAAATCGATCCAAAATTAGATGCAGTTATTCTAAGCCGACGAACATCATGCCATCTGACACAATTTCCCTGTGCAATCGTTTCTCTCTCTATCGTTACTCGATTTTCACGTTCAGATGCAAGTACCGACAGAATTCTTTCCTTTTCACTATGGGTTTCCTCTGGGCTCAAATCTGGTTTTTCACAAAATTCGCCATAATTTGAATCTGGCCCCAAAATTTTCCGCTTTTTTAAATTCTTCGGAGTGGATCACCTTTTTTTGGTCTATGCAAAATTTTGTGGTGGCGTCTTTGTTCCACAGCAATTATATGGTACTTTGGATTACAATTCAATACCCATTTTTGTAGTCTATAATGGGCACGAAGCGTGCTGTGCTGTAACACAGCAAATTGTGCTCTGCTGGTACATGATTGCTTTTTAGAAAAATTTATTATCTTTCCCCCGACAGTTTTAGCAATTAGCGAATGCAAATGCTCAACTCTATTGGAATCAACATCGTAGATAAGGCTTTTGGCATTAATACGCAATCGACGAATGACCGAGCAAATCTTTTCAAAAAATCCGGACTTCTGCATCTCAGGCACCAAATTTTTTTCACTCACCTTTCCTCCATTGCAAAAGTAAGCATCACAACTTGTATGCTGCCCAAACACGTGGAATGGTGCATTATCAAAGTCTTTTTGCAATAACACAATTTTTCCTTGCAAGGGAACATTTTCCATAAGTTTACGGTACTGAACAGCTTTGATAAGGCCAACAGAGAGTCGCTTTATATTTGCTCCCAAAACTTTTCGTAATATTATTGGAAATGCAGTGTTAGTTATCAGTTCCCGAATTTTTTTACGAAAATTGCGTAACAAATGGTTTCGACATTCAATCTTTTCGATGTACGTGTTTTTATAAGGCCTAGAGTCAAGTATTTTTTTATACACGCTACTGTCTCCATCGGCTATTAGTTGATTGTAACGAACACCATACAATTTCTCGCTGTTTTTGAAACCATCCACTATTAATTCGGCTTCCATGCCAGTGGAATAACCTCTGTAATTGGCATTACAGTCATGTTTAGGTGCCGTTTCCAATGAATGTAATGAGCATACATAACAAAATTTGTTTGCCACTTTGCTCCAAATTACCTTTCCCGTATCATGTGCTATAATGGATGCAACTCCTGATAAGGACAAATAATCGCTGCTACTACCATATGTTCGTTTCGAAAAACAAGCATCGGCTGATACAGTCAGCAATGGAACACCATCAATATCTACACTACCTTTTTCGATTGCAATATCTTTTGCTTCCATAGCAGCTACATGCATCTCATCGTTGGCAGCAGAGGAAATATCAATTTCGACATGATTTTTTACTGCAGCAAATGTTTTAGTAGACATAAATGGGATATCCAAAACTGCAAGAAATTCTTCAGACTGCATAAAACCTATTCCAGTTGCAATGCCACCGGAAACGGATAAATAGTTTAAGTTTAAATTTGAGTTTGAATTGTCTGTAGTGTCTATGGAGAATTGTGCATTACACAAATTACACTTCAGTAAAAATTTTGAAATTAGGCCACGTCTGTGTTCTCCTAATAAAGGGTGATTTTTTTGTGGTTAGGATTTTCATGCATTAGTATTTGACAGATCACGCGGGATTTCAGACAAGGTGTCAAAGAGAAAGATGCTCAGTATGCTTTGACATTTCATAATGAATAGACTTACTAACGAGCAACGCTTGCAAATAATTGAATTATATTACAAAAATCAGTGTTCGGTTCGAAAAGTGTTTCGCGATTTACGTCCGATTTATGATCTACATAATCGACCAAGTGAGCAAACAATTAATGCGATTGTGACCAAGTTTCGCACTCAGTTTACTTTATTGGACATTAAACCAACCACACGAGTGCGTACAGTGCGTACAGAAGAGAATATTGCGTCTGTTTCTGAGAGTGTTGCTGAAGACCGTGAAATGTCGATTCGTCGCCGTTCGCAGCAATTGGGTTTGTGTTATTCGACGACATGGAAGATTTTACGCAAAGATGTTGGTGTAAAACCGTATAAAATACAGCTCCTGCAAGAACTGAAGCCGAACGATCTGCCACAACGTCGAATTTTCAGTGAATGGGCCCTAGAAAAGTTGGCAGAAAATCCGCTTTTTTATCGACAAATTTTGTTCAGCGATGAGGCTCATTTCTGGTTGAATGGCTACGTAAATAAGCAAAATTGCCGCATTTGGAGTGAAGAGCAACCAGAAGCCGTTCAAGAACTGCCCATGCATCCCGAAAAATGCACTGTTTGGTGTGGTTTGTACGCTGGTGGAATCATTGGACCGTATTTTTTCAAAGATGCTGTTGGACGCAACGTTACGGTGAATGGCGATCGCTATCGTTCGATGCTAACAAACTTTTTGTTGCCAAAAATGGAAGAACTGAACTTAGTTGACATGTGGTTTCAACAAGATGGCGCTACATGCCACACAGCTCGCGATTCTATGGCCATTTTGAGGGAAAACTTCGGAGAACAATTCATCTCAAGAAATGGCCCGGTAAGTTGGGCACCAAGATCATGCGATTTGACGCCTTTAGACTATTTTTTGTGGGGCTACGTCAAGTCTAAAGTCTACAGAAATAAGCCAGCAACTATTCCAGTTTTGGAAGACAACATTTCCGAAGAAATTCGGGCTATTCCGGCCGAAATGCTCGAAAAAGTTGCCCAAAATTGGACTTTCCGAATGGACCACCTAAGACGCAGCCGCGGTCAACATTTAAATGAAATTATCTTCAAAAAGTAAATGTCATGGACCAATCTAACGTTTCAAATAAAGAACCGATGAGATTTTGCAAATTTTATGCGTTTTTTTTTAAAAAAAAGTTCTCAAGCTCTTAAAAAATCATCCGTTATTACAATATTTAAAAGGTTACAATTAAAAAAACTCGAGTGCATGCTTATATTTTTTAATTGTTCAAAAAAATGATGTACCGAAATTATTCTGTTGCCCTCAACACAGAAAAATGATTCTGAACTATTTCTGGAAATATTATCCTCTAATAATTCTGTTTGTTCCGAATCTAAACCAATTGGTTCAGTATTCTCAAGTTCGTTAGACTGAGAGGTAAAGTCAGTTAAATAATTGTTTGGGGAGGTTGACAACTCCGGTTCTTTACAATCAGGTTTTGGTAAATGCTTCTTACGATTTCGTTTTGTCAAAGCAAAACGCTTTCTACCGAAAGTAGAGTCACCCCGTTTTTTTGTTCGCCCCATTAAAACTGTAACGTAATTCTAGTAATTTAATTAAATTATTGGCGAAGATCAACTCAATATTTGAACAAAATGTATACCACATCCAACTAATTATACAATAATCCTGTGAATTGTTTTTGAAAATACACAAAACAACAAGAATTCAGGTGAAGAAAAAGATACAAATTATTATAACTTTTAGTTGCGTGTAGGAGGACTAGACCGAGTTATTTTCGATGGTTTTGAGTATGAAAATATTTAATATTTTTCTATTTTGTTTTGTTTATAAATTGAATTTGGATGTTGTATAGCTTATATTCTTTTCAATGGATATTTTGTATATTATTCATATTCTTTTTTCACTGTAGTAAAGAATATGCAAGTTCATACGAAAATAAATTTAATTTTTACTAAATTTTATTTATTTGCTTACACATTTTGTTCGCGTTTCTATACCTATCAATCGTGTTGATAAAGTCACTATTAGTGCATTTTGTGTTTACGCGAGATTTCTTTATTATTAAAAACATTTCCATGAAAATTAGGACATGAATGCATTAATTGACTTCAAATTATTTACTTTCAATACATGCATACTGCTATGTGTTTCGTTGTTATTCCATAAACCAACAACGCTACGCTATTGTAGATATTGTTTTCATTCATAAAACAAAACTGAACAAGAGATCAATTGACATTTGTCATAAAATGTTCACAGACTTCTGGTGTTATTTTTGCAATTTCGTTCCTAATGTTTTTCTTAAACATCGAGGTTGTGGTTGGTTTATTGGTGTACACCTTGCTCTTCAATTGCCCTCGCAGAAAGAAATTGGGAGAGGCCAAATCAGGGAATCGCAAGGGTCAGTCGATGTCACCACTTTTTGACATTATTCAGACAAAAAAATGTCTCTCAAAACTTGCATCATGACGAGCTGTTATAATGGGGCACCGTCTTGTTTGACCCATATGTTCAAATTAATCCAACTCGAGAACCAAAAAGTTTTCCAACATGTCCCGATAGCGGTCACCAGTAACTGATACGGCATTGCCTCTGACATGCTCAAAGGAAAATGGCTCAATGACAGAGGCCCAAATAACACACCATACTATTTCTACGGGGGTGTTATGGTCTTTGGAATATCAATTGAAGGTTTTCTGTGCCAATAGCGGCTATTATATTAATTAACGAAGCCAGCCAAGTCGATATGTGATTCGTTGCTCATGTTGATTTTTTGTCAAAACTGCTACAGTCGTATAATACCAAATTTACTCGAGCGCTCCAATCTCGCTGCCGTTCATGGTCTTTTCCTGCAGCTTTTGGGTCAATTGAATTTTAAAGAGTAAAACTACAAATCTTCATTGTATGCAAATTTTTTAAATTATTCATTACACGCGGACTTGCTCGGCACATGATTAACACCAAAAAGTCGCGTAATTTTCTTCCGCGTATTCACAATAGAATAATAATTTAAATAAAATGTTTTCCTTAGGTCATACTGAGACTACGAGGAAAGTTTGGAGAAAATTGATGGATTAGAATTTTCAATATGATTTTTTGATTTTCTGCGGCCATATAAGTTATTTTCAGTTTTTGGCTCATATCTCAAAAACTTCCACTAGTATCTAATACTTTCGGTTGTTTTTCTAATAGCTTAGGTCATACTGAGACTACGAGGAAAATTTTGGGAACATTTATAGATTAGAATTTTCACTATATTTTTTTGATTTTCCGCGGCAATATAAGTTATATTCTGAAATTTCCACGAAGTCTCAGTGTGATCTAACCTATTAGAAAAACAACCGAAAGTATTGGTTACTAGTGGAAGTTTTTGAGATATTGGCCAAAAACTTGGAATAAATTAATAAAAAATTTAAGTTTTCAAAAGTATTGGTTATGAAATGGCCAAGTATAGTCCAGCATAAACAGATCCTAGAATGTTGTCCTAAGTTTTGGACTCCTGGTCAATACTATTATTCAAATTTCAACGTAAGTCTTTTAGAATGGCGGAATGACGGAATATTGTTAAATTTCAAGATTTGATTTACCGAGTTCCTTTACTTCGGAGATCAACCAATTTGTCATTTTAAGGATCACTTTTAATATTTTATTCCGCTGGAATGTTTTATTTAGTGAAAAAAAGATACAAAATGAATAAAAAATTGCAGGTGGTAATTATATAACAAAATAAATTCTCTTTTGTGATGGTGCTGTCACTTGCAGCGAGTAGCGAAACCTCTTATTTTCCGCTGACAAATTTCCGCTATCTTATACAGTATAGTGGAGTAACTTTGCACCATCAAAAATTCGAAAAAACTTTACTTGGCTGTTTTTCTTGGAAATGAGCTCCCCTATCACAATGCTTCGTTTGATCGTTCAATTCTGGGACACCCCGCATATAAAAGCTTTTAATCCTTCAATTTCTTCGAGATTTAATGAAGGAATTTGATGCAAATTTATACGTTTTTTATACATTTTCAGATAAAAGCAACAAATTTCCAAATACAAATGTAAATAATACTCTAAACCATAGACTTTACGCTACAAGCTGTTAAGTTTAACATTTTTAACATCCTCCTGGATTTGAAAATTATGTATTTTATGTTTCATTTTCAATGTTTTAGTCATAAAATATAAATGTAATATCAAAAGTGTAAAAGTACTTCATTGTTTATTCTCTTTAGATGTGAGTTTGCAAAATTGAATTTTCTAGCATCCAAAACTAAATTGAATACAGAGCGATGATGACTAAACCAGTCAAGTTGTTCATTCATACGAGTACGTCACCAGTAATTGTTGCTACTTTTGACATTTATTTTTGTCGTATTGCAGACTATTACGTATGCAATGTACCGATCGGTCTTTAGTGTTGGCGACATCCAAAATTTATGCTATACATTAAACGAATGAAATATTTAAAGTTTTGTATATTTTAGTAAACAGAAACATTTTTATAAAAATTTTGTTACTTTTTTAAAAGTTTTCCTGGTGGTATTCCAAAAAATATTTATTTTTCCATATTTATGCTTTTCCATACAATGTATATTCGATGTCACACCAACATTAACATTTCAACAAAATTAAATTATAATCCAGATTTGTAATATAAATTTAATCATGAATATTATATCAGTTGTATACCATGTGTGTAATCCTATGTCATAATAAATGTAATCTCATAGGAAACATCACAAATTCATTCACAAAAAACTTTGGTTTTGATCTTATTATGATTGATTTGATAGCATTATGTTAATTTAATGTCATGATAATAATGGTGGGAACGCTCTAAGTGGAAAATAAATCTTTATGAATATCAAATTAGGGTAGTAATGACATCAATATGTATAGTGAAAAGCCCTTACATAGTAAAGCATTGACTTTTATAAAAAAATTTATGAAAATGTGTGGTTTTGGTTTGGTGTATGTCACACGGTGGAAAAAATACAAACTAGTCATGCACAGTGTGGAAAAATGTAAAAAATTTAATCGTTTTTCTTAATTCAATTAATTTAAGCTATTAATCCTTCCCTCCTATAACACACCGAAAATAAATGTTCGCAGAATCAACAAAAGAAATATAATCAGCTCCACAAAAAAATAAAAATATCCAATTTTAAAATGAAAATGGCGCGCAACGCAGAAAAGGAATACTTAAATTAAATGGTTAATTATTTTCATTTACATTTTCTTATTCACCATTTTGATATATTTCCCAACACTTATACACACAGACACAAAAAAATATCGTTTTATTATTTCAAATGAAAATCTGTGACATCTGTCACTGTTATTTTGTATAATTTTCCATCATAAACCCAATCATTTTTTTTGCGTTTTTGAAATGAAAGGAAATTTTCTTCTGTGTGCTATTCATCTTGTGTGTTGTATTTCAGTAATGAATGGTTGGATATACGTTGGTAACATTCAATTTAGAGATTTGTTCTTTATTTTTATTTTCAGTTTGTAAAATTTAATGAAAAAGTAAAAAAATCTGAAATTGCCTGCGGGTTCGTTATACTCGTAATTCGTACTATATTCATTATGAAAAACTAAATTTTTTGTTAAAGTATGAGTGAATTTTTAGTAATATTTTCCTATACATTTTATACACGAGTACGCTACAGTGAAAGGTAGGGGATATTAATTCCGTTACCGCAAATATTTTTCGCAGAAAAAATTCGACCGATATAAAATTGTGCATAACTGAGGGATAATGTTTTTGGAATTTCATTGGTTTCCATGCAGACTCACCTCAATAAAATTTAATTAAATGAGCTTTGTTGTTGGTTACATTGGTTACAATAATAATTGAAATGGATATTACGAAACGTTCTAATCAGAAGATTAGATAGATTAGATCAGTTTTGCATGTGCTTACGTGAAGACCCATTTCGGCGGCAGTCAGATGTTTAAGGGGCTGAGTAACCATGAGAATAAAGATTATGCATTATAAAGCTTAATGAAAGACGATTCTAAGAGCAATTTTTCAAAGATTCCCAAAAGTTCAAAGATAAACTTATTAAAATCTGCCAGATTTAGGTATAAAAAAACGACTCAATTAAATGTTCACGAGCAATGATTCACAATGATAATATTGTGCTGTTATTGACAGGAAAATTTCCACCGGTACATTCTGCTTTAATCGGTGCAAAGGAAAAACAACTTCAATTCAGAGCGCCATACAACAGATTACATCATCGAAACCAATTATATTACCAACCTCATTTTTGTTTAGGTTAACTTGTCGTTAGACATACGAGGAAGTTGCAATCTTAAATAATCATTTTAATCTAATAATTTGCAGAGAGTTTTTTTCAGTTTCTCTATAGTTTACCACAGGTTTTTACCTTGAAGTACTAGACAGATCTTTGTTCTGATCATTCTGTATAAACATTTAACAGCAACATTCCAAGGAAATCTTTAACCCCTATCAATCGAAGTACAAAAGAGATGCAAAGGTAACTCGATAGTTTCACGAAGTAAAGTCCCCAATCATATAATGTTTCATTATGATCAAGTTTTAACTCTGTAACAAAGACTCTCTCTCAAATTTATGATGAGTAAAGGTCTTGAAGGATTTTCGGCCCACTCGGAAAACAATAGCTTGGGGTTGTTTCTCTACCTTTTTTCAAACAACCTTCCAAATTTAAGATAAAACGATGGTGCTCCTGTACATACGGCACCGCAACATAGTTCCTTTGGTGAACTAGGGAGCCTGTGCTTAATTAGAAGATATTATTCCTTACAGAATGTAGCAAGCTTTCTCTCGTCCAGTGAAAAAGCTTGACTAATACCAGGCCGCCAGGAAGGACATCGTATACCATTGCATGCTTAGAAATTCGTACGTTCTTATTTGGGTTATGTTCCACGTTTGACATTGCATTGGGAAGCATAATTGACATACAAATATTTTAATCGTTCCGAATATATGTACCATAAAAAAAATTAAAGAGCGTAATTGTGGTGGCCAACACCCGACTTTCATTTGCCATAAATAGATACATATGACTCGATTAAACCATACTTAATTTCTAAAGCGAAAAATTGAACATACCGGTTTTGTCATAAAAGGTGTCTAGTATAATAAAAATCATTGTTCCTGCTTAAGTTTCAAAAAACCAACAAGGTCAACGACTATTAAAACATTTAATCTTCATTGCAATAATTGAGAAAGCTCCAACAGAAGCTGCCAGTTCTGGTACACAGATGTACACCACATTTTGCATTCATCTCCCAATTAATGGAAAAACTTTAGTATGAAGTTTTATACCGAATAGTAAATCCGCCTGGTCTGTATAGTTGCCGAATTTTAATGAAATAAAGTTTTTTTCATCAAAACTCATCATGGAGAACTGGAAGGCCTCATTTTAAGTGTCCAAAAAGCGGCCTATTAAAGTACTCCTGATCAGCAAGAAATATTACAAAAATGTATATACTATCCAGTTGAAGTGAGAGAGTTGGTTAACGTAAAACGAAGAGCTCGTAAAGCTTAGCAAAGAACTAGAGCCCTGAAGACAAAACAATCCTAATCAATTTGTGCAACAAACTTATACTACTTATAAAGGAGATAGCTTTTTAAGTAACCTAACAGGTAAACCTGACACGAAACATTCCATGTGGAAAGCCACCAAAGGTCTAAAAAGGCCTAAAATGCAAGTGCCACCCTTAAAATTTGTTGATGGAACCTGAACAAACCACCAACTGGACAAGCGGATAATAAATATTTAACACCAATAAGCAAAATAGACGTGCTATATGTGTTACCAGTTACTCTGAAAGAAACCAAGCAAGAAGTAAAAAACCACAAAGATAAAAAAGTCCTGGATACGACTTGATAATGGCACAAAAAATCAAAGCCTTACCCGAAAAAGCACTAAGGAAACTACAGCACATAATCAATGCTATCTTCAGAATAAGTTATGTTCCGAAACAGTGGAAAGTAGCAGAAATTATTATGATTCCAACGCTTAATAAACCGCTAAACGATAAAACACTGTATCGGCCTATTTCTTTGCTAAAAACCATATCAAAGATTTTCGAAAGACTGTTTCTCAAGAGACTAAAGCCAATTATAGAGAATAACCTTATATTACACAGAAATATCGGGATATGTATGATGGAAGAGGAAGATTTTATGTGATTTATGTTATTTTTCAGCTTTTGTCGATGGGGTGGAGTCGAAATATAGTTCCTCAAACTCAGCAATCATACTGGGCCGCACTATCGGCTTATCTTTGGTGGTACAGAAAGGTTAAAAGTAAGTTCTGTAATTTTCTCTGAATTTGCCTATAGAGTGGAGTAGAGATATAGTTCCTCAAACTCAGCGACTATTCGTTGGCCAAACTATTGGCTTAGGTTTAGTGTTGGAGGAAGGTTGGAAGTAATTTCTGCGTTTTTTCAGAATTTTTCTGCGAGGTAGAACTGGGGAGCACCAAATCTTGCATTCCAAAACCTTGCAAGTACAAAATCTTATATTTTTTAAAAATCTTGCAGTTACAAAATGGTGCAAGTGCAAAATGTTGCAAGTACAAAAAATAGACTTTTGAAAAAATCAAATACATTTTATTGAGAGTGATACGATATCTCGCATTATAAAATCTCGCAATTGGAAATTTAAAATTTCGCATTACAAAATCTCTCGCACACACACACACACATACACACATTCATTACAATTCCACATTTATGTGATTACGCGCGCGTGATTACATAAATGCGAAATTGTAATGCGAGATTTTGTAATGCGAGATTTTGAAATGCGAGATTTTGAAATACGGGATAACATACCCAACCCATTTTATTTGACAAAATAAAATAATTTTTGCGCGGTTCTCTTTAAAAAAAGCAGTCTTAATTTATCTGGATAACCCTTTCCGGATTTCACTTTTACGATTTCAGTTTTTGCCACAATTATTTCATCTGAGGCTAGCCCCTTAATCTTGCATTACAAAATCTTGCACAAAACATTTTGCATATCTGAATTTCCCGCGCGCGTGATTCTATAAATGTACGGGAAATTCAGATATGAAAGATTAGTTCAAGATTTTTTAATGCAAGATTTTGAAATTCAAGATTTTGAAATGCATGATTTTGAAATGCAAGATTTTGTATTGCAAGATTAAGTGGCTAACCCGAGGAGTTGAGATACATTCCCAAAAACTCAGAAAATATTCGATGGCCGGACGATTGGCTTATGTTTAGTGATGAAGGAAGATTTAAAGCAATTTCGATAAATTTCTCATACTTTTTCTGTAGGGTTGAGATGAGAAATAGTACCTCAAACTCAGCAACTATTCGTTGGTCGCGCTATTGGCTTATGTCTAGTGCTGAAGGAAGATCAAAAGTTCACAACTTTTCACAATTTCACAAGTTTTCACAATTTCTCAATGGGTTACAGTTGAGATAAGGACCCTTAAACTCAGCAACTTTTCTTTAAGTGTTCATCACAAAACAACTTCCTTCATCACAAACCATAAGCCAAATAGTTCGGTCAATGAATGCTGATTTTGGTGGGCATAAACTCAACTTCATCTCTTAGAAAAATTTTGTAAGCAAATACGGAAAATTTATTAAATCTTCCTCCATCACTAGTCCCTTCCTCCCAAAAAATATTAGTCGAGAACATTGGTATCAGGCACGTTAATTTTATATTGCATTTATTCTGAAATTAGCGTGCCTGATACCAAGTTTTTCAAAAAAGTTTGTTAGAAAAATCGAATCATATACATATTACTGACATCTACTGACATTTGGCCAAAATAAACAAAACATGAAATTCAATATGTTGTTCACTGAAAAGGTAAAAATTTCTTTCATAAATTAATTTAATAGTGCAGTTAAATACCAAAATATTCCATAAAAATCCAAACTAAATGTGAACTATAGGTATATTGATTCTGGGGGAGACTGAATTGACTTATGGGAACGGATAATGTTCAATTTTAAGTGTGTTCATGATGCTAATTATGCACGATAAGTACATAGTTGAAGTGGGGTATTCACTACAATGACACGATTAACCGTGATTGTTGTAAAACCGAGTGTTTTTTACCCATGAAAATTTAGTTTATCGGCCGGAACAGTTGATGATCGCCTATTTAGCGCATTTCTATTATCTTCCGCGACGTGGTAAGCCAATTATTTCAATTGAAAGTGGTATATACAATTAAATTCAATTCACGGTAATATTTTAATGTCGATATATTATCATCTATCTGTCGATATAGAATCATCTGATAAATTAACTTTAAGCCTAGTTGCCCCATTTAATTTGTAATTTTGATTTCTTGGCTTAGAAATCACCAATTTTTTCGTAAACGCATGGTCCGCGCACCAAACATCCTCACTCACCTGACGATTAAAGTCAAATAAAATAACTATAGCGTTATAGCCCAAAGTTGATAGAATTTAGAAGCCGTGTGACTATGCTACATTTAAACCACCTAAAAATTGATGGGCCTAAAATGGTATTCAACGGCGGAAAGAACACTCGAGTGATGTTTTGATCAAAAAATGTTTCGATTATACTTCTCTAAATCGCCTGACATCTGCATGCCAAATATTATACCTTGTTGAATACAGGTACGATAAATGTTGCATCATTTTATTAAAATTGTCGGTCTGTCAAAATTAGCAAAGTTTGAAAATATTTTAAAACTCCTACGCCATGGAGAAAGATATGGCGAACACTTTAAAGTTATATTCAATTTTTACACGACACTCAAAGATTTACTTCAATCGCTAAATTATTCACTAGAACTATTCGAAGCAACTCAATGCTTTTTTTTTTTTTTTTTATTATCGCTGCAATCTGCTCTGGGGCCAAGGCTCTCCCAACTCTTTCGCGGTTAGCTTTTTCCGTCCTTACTTTTACGCCAGTGTGTAGGCCAATTCGAGGACGTACGGTCATAGGTCCGATTTTGTTACCATCTGCACATTGCATAGCTCCATGCCAGCCTATACTGGCGTGGAAGATGTGTCGGCCCATGAGTTTTGTACTCCGATAGGGGGTCATAGATGTGTTCCATTTCATCACAGATCGTAATCTGTTGATGAAAATTCCCTTTGCATCCTGCCCCTATCGGGATTCGAACCCGGTACCTCCCGATCCAAACGCCAAAGCTTTAACCACTGTGCCATTTGGTCGGTAATTCAATGCTATAATGATGATAGGCCCAAATAATTGGAGAAATCAATCAACAAAATATAAAATTTTATGTGTTTATTTCATTTGTTAGGTTGTCGAAGTAGTCCATTTTATCGACGTCAGGGGCACTAAAATCGCTATTTTAATAGTTAATAGTGTCCACATCTACCATTTATCGGTCTGTTCAACGAAACAGACAAACCAGTTCTTCCGATAGGAGGCGAGGCCAAGGCCGAAAACACTATGGCTTTAAAGATGACCGTTTCATTATGCTTGAAACTTTGAGAAACCGACATCAAACAGCAACTCAAACCGAAGACGGCAACCGACAACTGTGAGACGAAGGTTTAAAGCACTGCACAGAAATCACCGAGTTTAGCAAGATTGAGTTTCGCTTAAGATCACCGATTTTGAACATCGACCCAGTGGGATCATATTTTGCTCACAAACGAGAGTCGTTTCTTAGTGAGCTCGATCGATGGAGCACAAAGAGTATGGAGACGACTAGGTGAGCAGTATTCTCAATGTAACATTACAACAACCGTCGCTTATGAAGAAGGTTCAATTATAGTTTGGGTCTGTATTTATTTAGGTGCCCGCACAGATTTAGTGATTATTGATGGCGGATCCCTTATAGCTGATCGATATGTTAGAGATATTCTGCTAGACCATGTGGTACCATTTGTCCCATTTATCGGTGACACATTTTGTTTTAACACAGGATAATACTCGGCTGCAATGCTCTGTAACGAGCTTTTTGTCAGGTTGGAATAAACAAATTATACTGGCCTGCATAGTCTCTAGATTTGACCCGATAGAGCATGACAGCAGTTCGAAGCACAGAAGAACTTCGAAATGTACTTTTGGACGAATGGGAAAATTGACGATCGACGCAATGTTATCGAAAGCATGACAAGACGATTGGAGCAGTTGTGAAAGCTCGTGGAGGTAGCACCCGTTACCGAGGAAACCGATTGGTTACAAAAATGACTTGTCATTTTGATTTATTTGGTTATCTCAATCAAAGGAAATCTTTTCAAAAAAGTAGCAAGCATATTTCCTTTATCACTGTTTTAAATTATTTTTCAACAACATATTAGAATTGCTTTCCTGTATTTATATGTTCATTCTATCACCTATCTTAGATATAAATATCTAATATAAATCAAATTTGATTTTAAACATCTTTTTAAATTTTGTTTTGTTCCCTAATTGTGTCGCTGTGTGTAGTTGAAATGCATTTTGTTATTTTAATAATGGCGTACTAGTTTTTTATTCATAAAAAAGTTGGTAATGTAAACAAAAATTAAAAATTAAATAATTTAATCTAAATTAAATGTTCAACAAAAGTGGACCTTTACCAAGCCAATTTCACCAAAAATCCGTTAAGTTAAATTTATTCGGTTTAGAAATCAAGTGTTGTGTATTCGAATTCTATGAACACATTTGTGATAAAAGAAAGTGTTAGCCACAACATATTCACCCCGCCGCTGCCTAGCGGAAAAGATTTTAGCACAGTTTGAATCAACCAACCACCCTACAGCGTAAGTCATAATACTTTTCCAATTATAGAGAATTATAAATGTGTGTCATCTGAAATGTCACTGGCACAATAAATTATAAACCGCAAACCAAACAAGCAAATTAAAAATTTGCCCATTTGACATTTTTGTTTGTTGTATCGGGAAAATATTGCTTAATTTAAAAAAACAATAGTAGTAGCTACGCAAAGTAATAATAATAATAAATCCAATAACCAACATTTTATTGATAAAACACGCCAAAAATATTATTTCGAGTTATTTTTTTATTTCGCCGTTCGCTCGTTATATTTTTATCATCAAAGTTTATTGGTTTCTGATTTTGAAACAAAACGAAAACAACAAAATAATAATGATATCGCATACAACACATAAAACCAAGACGAAAGTCAAACACAAAGATGAAATAAATCTTCTATAAATAAACCGAAGAAGCTGAGTGATAAATATGAAATAATACACGATATGTTATGTATACCGAAGGAAAATACCTAGCTGTATGGAAAAAATGTGCGGGTGGAAAAATAATATGAAGCTCGATAACACAATAATAATAAATACAAGTATAATACTAGGAGCTTTGTTCAATACCACCACGATAGCGAAAAAGCTCTTCTCATTTTCAAAAGCCATTAAATAAAAAATTTCAATTCGCAAAGAACGGGATTTTATTATTTTATTTCTCTCTGTTTGTTACGTCAGTACATGGTGTCTGTGTGTATTTGAACTTCCGATACTTTGCCAAACGTTTTATTATTAAAGATGCTTATTTATTATTTCTTTATAAATAAATAATACATAAAATATAATAATAATAATAATAAGAAATATAAAGAAAACTGATAAATAAATAAACGGAACAAAAACAAAAACAACAACAACCAAATTATTGATAGCAGTAAGAAGTAAAATAATAAGAAAAACATTTTCATTTATTTGATGCTAAAGCTGATGCTGGTTTCTTATGGTGCACCTACCCTCCCTTTATGTCAGAAAATAAATTGTATATAGCATAATAATAATGAATTAAGATGTGATGCGATTTCATAACAAAAATAAACTTCAATTTCGTTTTTTTTTCTGTATATCTGTAAGGATTTCAACCATCTTCCTTTGAACACTTTGTGTCTGCGCTACTCTTTGTTTCGCCCGAAATAAATTAACAGAAGAATTCGAACACTTCACGATGATGAGAAAATAATTATTGAGTATTACCAAAGAAGTAAAATAAAAATTTAATTTTTATTTTAATGGAATTGCTTCATGATTTGAATTATTATTATTATTGTAATGGGGGTGAGCATTTTTCGTAACTGAAATAAATTATTTTTAAGTTCGTTCGTTGAGTGGCTTTATATGGAGATCTGTGTATAAATACCTTCGGGAGTGTATATGGATGTGCAAACAGATCAGAATGGATATACGAGTAAATGTATATTTAATTTAATTCATTCGTTTTTTTTGATACGGTTCGCGCTGGTGAATTTTAATGAAAAGCCATTTTCATAAATTATTTTGGCGTGAAGAAGTGGAGAGCTTTTAGTTATATTGTTCGAGGAATATTTGGTCTGTATATTTTGTACTCGTATATAATATAATAATAATATCATTAAATATGGATTTGGTAGTGTATCGTGCGTTTAAATCATACAGAATTGTTTTTTTCCATCTTTCGGTTGGTTAAATAATTTTGTATCCTCTAATGGTCAGGAATATCAATTATGCATTTACGATGAAAAATTAGGCGGT
Organism: Nephrotoma guestfalica; assembly: GCA_963691935.1. Lineage (NCBI taxonomy): Eukaryota > Metazoa > Arthropoda > Insecta > Diptera > Tipulidae > Nephrotoma > Nephrotoma guestfalica. The sequence continues at coordinate 121,183,241 of OY829914.1, forward strand.
ATATTAAATATATTTCGTGCAAAAACCGCACAGACAAAATTTATTAGCTTCTAAAATGTATTTAGGTATTAAATTGAACGTAACATATTGGTTCAGTTTCAAAGCTCTTAGTTAACCAAGAATCCCAAAATTTTATAGTAAATCAAAATTCCGCATATTTAAATATTGGAAAGAATAATTTAGAAAATTTCGGTATTACTTAAAGTGCATCAAAAATTACGGGCAAAGTTGGATTGTAGTATTTATAGTATGAGATTGGTATTCTTTCAAGTATTTTGGAGGTTCTTTTAGAATTTGGCCAAATAAGCAAACTAAAATACTTATTTTAGACATAATTCTAGAATTTAACCTTGCTGAGTGGATTTTAACTATTTGCTAGTGAATAGTTCATGTTGTTTGGTCAATACAAATTCGCAGTTATAATATATTAACCGAACTACCTTTATTAGATAAACACTAATTTTTTTTGTGCATAATTTTATTTACTTTTATTTGTGTTCCAAAATCGCTTGTGTGTAACCTCGTTCGCAGCTGTTACATGATTTGTGTGGTTTTTTGTTTTGTCTACAAAAATGGTACAAAATGATATCTCGCCTTTACATAATCCCGGCCTTAACGGAAACCATTAATCTTCTTTGTTTGTTGGAAATGAACACAGTTCATTGGGTCGCTTTTATATGTAGTTTGCAGTTTTTATTGTTGCTGCCCTGGTGTCTCCATCATCGCCTCTATGAACTTCTACAATTCTGCTCAAAGACCATTTGGATGGAGATAAGTTTTGATCTTTTATTAACACGACATCTCCAGTTTTCAATTTTTTCTCTTAACTTTTCCATTTGTGTCGCTGCTGCAGATGACAAAAATATTCCTACTGATATCTTTTCCAAAAGCCTTGCATCTTGAAAGGCGATTATCTGGTACTTTAAGTAATTCTTCATCGGGAATAGAGTATGGAGTTGCACCAATCAAAAAATGGCCTGGTGTAAGAACATCGATACTGGATTCGTCTTCACCTATTGGATATAGGGGCCTGGAATTTAGTATTGCCTCTATTTGGCACAATAGGGTGGCCATCTCTTCGAAAGTAAGTTGTGCATTTCTTGTTTCAATTAACAGACGAGTCTTAACGGATTTGACCATCGCTTCTCATAGACCACCGAAATGAGGCGCAGTTCGTGGAATATTATGCCATTGTATACCCACATTGGATAAATATCCTGGAATTGCATTCTTGAAGTCATTTGCCGCCAAGATTTTCGTCATCTCATCAAGTTTTGTTCTGGCTCCCAGAAAATTAGTCCCGTTATAGCTAAATATATGAGCAGAAACCCCTCTTCTCGCTGAAAATCTTCTAAGCGCTTCAATAAACACTTCTGTAGTTAAGTCGCTCACAAGTTCCAGATGCCCTGCCTTCGTCACCACACACACGAAGACAGCGATGTAAGCCTTAATAGATAGGCCCCGCATAGTCCACGCCGCATCTACTGAATAGCCTGGAAGGGTTGATTCGCTCCGCTAGTAAATTTGCTATGATCTGTTGGCTTGTTATTGCTCGCATTCGGTTACACATTACATATTTTCGTAATATATGTTGCACCATATTTCTTATATTGATTATCTAATACTGTTGCTTGACTAAATGTGACGTCAACGAAGAACCAGCATGGAAGTTTCGATCATGAACGTGAGCGATAATCAGTTTACCCAATTTATGAGATTTGGGTAAAATCACTTGATGCATTTGATTGTATCCAACATTCGGCTTCTCCAGTCGTCCACCAACTCGCAGTACACCATCTCAATCTATGAATGGACTCAATGATTCCAGTTTACTTCCTCTGGGAATACCGCCATATTTGCAAAGATGATTTAATTCAGGTTTAAATTCTTGCCCTTGAACGCATTTAAAACATGCATTTGCCGCTTCTCTCAGCTCTTGGACTGAAAGGACACCTGATTTTTTTTCAGAGTGATTTGTCTTCGCATTGTGAATAAACCAGAACATGTACGCCAGGACTCTTCGCAATTTCGGGAAAGACGACATCTCAGGAATTCGGTGCAATTAACCCTGTTTGCATCATTGCATTACAGTTCGCCAATGGATAGTTTTTTGTTGTTATTGATGTAATACGGCCCCTAGTTTACAGATTGGCTCTTCTCACCATAATTTGGAGCTTCCAAGAGCTGTGGGTTGTGATCCTCTCAATGCAAGATCAGCAGGGTTTTGTTCTGATGGTACATAATTCTAACTGACCGACGGTACACTTTCCAGAATTTCACTGACTCTATTGGCCACAAAGCATGATCTGTGAGTCGGACCAAGCATACACTTTGGTTTTTTTATTTATAACCGCATTCAAGCCTTGGGAGCGTAATCTGTTTTAACGGTGCTACTTTAGTTTTCGTAGCTACGATGTTAGTATATACTTGCCCATTTTCGTCAGTTGACCTTAGATAGACTACCGCTGCATATGCTCTCGCACTCGCATCGCTAAACCCATGAAGTTCTACTTTGGTATCATATTTAACTCGTCTTGGTATTTTGATCTCTTCTAGCTCGTTCAACTCACTTCTCACTTCAGCCCATTGTTTCGCCGTTTGATCTGGTAAATGATCATCACAATCAAGCTTTTCCAACCACAATCGTTGAAATATTATTTTTAATGTAATCGTGACTGACATGAACTCAACAGCATCTTCCTCTTTGTAGGTACCGACTCAGCTAACAAATTCACTTTAAATGAGAACACATAACAAGACAACCCATAATGGATTCCATTAAAACCTCCCTCTTTCATTGCTTTAATCTTTTCTAATTTTAAATTTTGAATTTCGTCAACATGAGCCGCGCCGAAATCATCCACATAGAACTCTGTTTTTAAAGCGGATGAAGCTAGGGAATGTATGTGTTGGATATCGCTCTCCAACTGATGGAGTCTAATAGCCAAGAATGGTGCTGACGCTGTACCGTAGGTAACCGTACTCAGTTTGTATATCACCACTTCTTGATTTAAGCCTGATCGCCATAAAATTCGCTGGTCGTTCTGGTGGCTTTCTGCCATATTGACCTGCCAAAACATCTTCTCGATGTTTGTAGTCATCACAAATTTGTAAGTTCGGAATCTCGTTATTATATCCCACAATGTCACTTGTATGGTTGGTCCCACTCGCAATTTTTCATTTAATGAAACCCCATTCGAGGAGTTGGCAGATCCATCAATAACCTCTCTTATTTTTGTAGTTTCTTTATCTTCCCTTATCACAGCATGATGTAGCAAGTAGTAACACTCCTCTTCAAGTAAATAAACTTCAATTTGCATCAATTCTTTTCATATGACCCTGTTGCACGTATTTCTCTATGAACCGTTTGTATTCCGCCTTCAGTTTTGGATTTAAATTCAGCCTTTTCTCCAATGTGTAAAACGTCCGTAGAGCAGCATTGTGGGAGTTACCCAATTTGGGGGACTTTCCTTAAACGGTAATTGTACCGTGTATCTACCGGAATCGTCTCGTAGAATCGTTGAAGCAAAGTGTCTCTCGCATGCTGTTTCACCAGGAGTGTAATGCTGCTCCTTCCTTGGTTCGTCGAGTTCCCAAAATCGTCGAAGAGTTTCATCAATATTTGTCTCTAAATCAACTTTAAATGTCGTCGCTAAACCATAGTTATTTTCGGCATTCGTTTAAGAACCTCCTGAAATAACCCAGCCGAACATAGTGTTCTGTGTCAATAGATTACCGAACCTCCTGATATTTTGCATTTATCCTTCTCTTAAAATTAGGAAGATAGCTTCGGCTCCAATGAGAATATCTATATCACTTGTTTGGTTCTATCCCGGATCAGAGAGTTGGAATGTAGATGTAACTTCTTCATCAACATAAAAATCGGCACTGGGTAACTTTGGCAGTTTGTTTAATATGAAGGCTTCTATTTTCAAAGCTTCATGAGGGTAAACTCGCGATTGAAGCCCCACTTCCATTGTACCTTTTGTTGTGAGTTCAGAATTGGAAATTCCCCAAAATGTTCTCGTTTCTTCTTCTGAGTTTTCGCCGCTGGGCACATGACTCGGTGATGAACGATCCCTGTGAATCCGAGTCTAACAATATACGGCATTCAATCGATTTCCCAAAGTGATCGGAAATTGTGACCACGGCATTCGCTAACAGCGCATGGAAAGTAGAACGCTCAATTACACTCATATTAGTCTTAATGTCACGCGGACCTTGAGTATTACCACCACTTGTGGAGGACTACTTACAATCCGTTGGTATCGAAGTCGCTTCCAGTCCTTCCTACCTGTTCGGTTTTGGCTAGTGTAACAATGTGTGGTGTCGCGTCCTACATAAACTACATCTCAACTTAGATCGACAAACAGTTGAAAAGTGTGTTTGGCTGAGGCAGTTGAAGCAACATCGCTTTTCGGCAATAAATCCTCGTCTTTGGTCGGCAGTTAGTTCCTTAAACTCTGGACATTCGTAAATGATATGTTCTTTGTCGCATTGCAGACATACCTTGGTATGACGTTTTCATTTTTTCCCAAGCTTCAGCGTAGTTGGTTTCAGTTATCTCAAAATGTTTCGCTGAATGAGCTGCATCATCTTTAAGAAGATTCTTCGAATATTGTAGTTTATGCATTTGCGGAATTTTTGGGTTGTTTTACACCGAAGAAAGATGGGAAATCCGAGTACCGTCCAGAAAATGTAGGAATATTTACCTTTGGTAACCGAACTTCAGTTACCCCTGCTCTTCCTATCGTTGACATTTCTTCTAAGAATGTCTTCTGGTGTTCCAAGAAATCTACCATCGATACATTGTTGTAATTTCCATGAGGCTGCGGTATTCGTGTTTGTTCCGCAGCTAAAACAGCTTTTTTTAATTTGAAATAGCTATCTTCAATTTTAGTTTTGAGTTCCAGGTTTTTTTCTGATTCCTCGATCTCATCACATATGTTATTGTATTCGCTCCATTCATTATGAAGCATTTTTAAATTAACAGCAACATCTTCAATCCCGGTCGCATCTTTTATTTGATTCACAAATCCGCTAATAATCACAATGTTTTTATGAATACGTATAGTGCTGCGTATTTCGGCCATATCGTATGAAATAGTAGTTTATTGCACGGTTTACATTTTCACAAAATTCACACTAAAGTCGCGGAACGGAACTTTCACAGTTATTTGACGAAATCAAAATTATTTACTTAACACGAACCATCCAGAATTTTGTCACAATTTAGCACCAGTATTGCGGAATGACGCTATCTATCACTTTTAGTTAACTCAGTTTTTTTTTAATTTTGATTGTTAATGTAGGTTTCCCGGATCAATTTAGCTATCCGGCTGCAAATTCGCAGTTATTTATTAACCGAAATATTTTTTTAAATTTTTTTTGTGAATAATTTTATTTACTTTTATTTGTGTTTTATCACCATAATCGCTTGTGTGTAACCTCGTTCGCAGCTGTTACATGAATTGTGTGGTTCTGTCTACAAAAATGGTACAAATTTATAATTGGTACAAATTGATATCTCGCCTTTACAGCATCTAAATTATGGTAAAATCCAGTATTTATTTGGTGTGTAAGTAGAAACTGCTTTTTTTGGTCAAACTTAATTTTATTGAAAATATAATTGTTACAAAGATTAATCGAATTATTCTTCATTAATATCAACATATCTATTTAGCAGGTAGATGAATGATGACAGGATGATGAAATGCCTTCACGATAGAAACTTGGTGATTTCGAAGTAGAATAGTCATCGATCCATTTTTGCTCATTTCGTGAACCGCTGGTTTTTCAAATATGATGATACCGATCTGAATAAGTGATGATCAGAAGGAGCCCAGGAGTTCCTAAGTTGATTTTGATATATGTAGATGAGCGTTGTCATGCAGCAATACCACCTTCTGTCTTCTTTGGCCCGTAAATGGCCTTTTTTCCTCCAGAGCATCACTTAATTTGATCAATTGTATTAACAGTTTCAGCTAACAATTAATCTAGATTTCAGAAGCTCGTAGTAAATGACTCCTTTCCAATCTCACCAGATACACAGTTACACTTTCTTGGCATGAATATTAATTTTTGCAACTGATCTTGATGGCTGGCCTAGATCAACCCATGCTTTTCTGAGTTTAGGATTATCGTACAAAAACCACTTTTCATCACTCGTAATGATTTTATGCAAAAAATTCTTTCTTTTGTACCGAGAAAGCAAATTCAGGCAGACGTCAACTCTTCGGTTTTTGTTTTCTTCAGTCAGTTCATGAGGAACCCATTTTCTTACATTGCTTGGTGAATGTTAACCGAACTGTTCTGCAATCTCTTTTTGAGTTTGACACGGATTTTCATTTGGCAAAACTTCTTCTTCTTCAAATTGTTTCACTGCACCTGGACGTGGATCGTCATCAAGACTAAAATTGCCATCACGAAAACTTGCAAGCCACTTTTTTACTGTTGCATGACTCACAGAATGTTTACTCAAAGTCGCATTAATAAAGTGCATAGCTTGAGCAGCATTTTTTTATTTGAAAGCAGAATAGATAGAATGCAATGACGTAAATGTTGCTTATCCATCTCTTAAAATTGATGCACACGGAACGACAGCTTGTAAATGATTGTGAACTTATATCATAAAAACAGCAATAACTAGCTACATATATTCAATATGGAGGGCGATTTTGATGTGTTAAAGAATATTTTAATGCAACCAACTTCAGAGCCGAGTTTCTACTAGCACATTCATCTAGATTTTTATGACAGTCGCATAACTAATTTTGGAAAGTTTTTTGATTGTATGATGTAAATTGTAGACGAAATATTCAAATTTGGCTTTGCTGAATGGAATTTCGATATTTCTTAATCAATAAAATTTTTATTTTAGGGCGGGAATTGTATTAAAAACTATTTATGATAAATGTCCTGGATGGAGAACCCACGTCATTTCAACCAATCACCTAGCCAATCACCTTCGGTAAAGTAGGAGATGAACAAAAAGGCAGAAAGTCCATTTTCATATGTTCTGGAAAACAATGCCGATGATGACGGTGCTGAGAAAAAGATAATTGACGTCGTTGACCAAGAACAATGAACGCGCTGTACAATTCAAAACAAAAAAGAGAATATGCTAAGCATCCATATCAACACCATAATGGACCTCGTAGGTTCTTAACGATGCAGCAAACTGTAGTACGAGATGAAAATGAAGTTACGGAACGCTTCTGTGAAGTTGTTTGAGATAGCTGACATCTTACAGGGGTGCCGCACCGCACGAGTTCACATTGGATCAAAAACAGCAACGCATCGATTATTCAGATCGTTGTTAGAAGCTGTTTAATCGTAACAAATAGGATTTTTATCGTTGATATGTGTCAATAAATGAAACATGGATACATGTGGATACATGTGAAAAGTACCCGAAGCATCAAAAACGCAAATGTTGGCCGGTAAGTTTTTCTCCTTCATATTTTGTGATTCGCCAGGTATTTTATCCGTCAACTATCATGAAAAAAAGACCATCATCGGCGAATATTGCATCGCGTTATTGTTTCGTTTGAAAGAAGAAGTTGCCAAAAAACGACCCAAAATGATAAAGAGAAAAATGCATTTTCACCAAGACAATGCACAAGTCTTTGGCTACGATGGAAAAACTGCATGAATTAAAGTTCGGAATGCTTTCCCACCTACCGAATTCTCTGGATCTGGCTCCTGGCGATTGGAAAGAGATTGGCGTCAAATGCTAAAGTTGTTTTGTTCTACAAAAAAGACATGGAAATATAAGAGAAGCGTTGGAATGAATGTGTTGCCTTGGGGCTTATTAACCGACCAGTTATGTATAGAACTCGGCCAATAAATGCACTGCACATACATATTTTTGTTAAAAACTCGACTCCGGTGCCAACTACCCAGTTCATTTTCTACGTATAATTTTTTCCACAATACAAATCATATTGAGAATATTAGTCAAATTGAACCATACATTTGAATTTTCGACCTAACATTGTACTAGCGCCACCTAATGAACCCACAAATTTTTTATATAACAATTTATTTACGCAGTTAATTATAAATAAATTTCATATTACATCACTTTGATATTTTCACACAGTTTACAAAATTATTTTTAATAAATAATTAGCAAAATAATAATTTAACGAGAAAAGCCAATTAATCAAACAATGCAATGTTATTTTAATCCAATTTTATTTTACATCGCCAATTATTTTTAAATTAATTTATGATTTTAATGACAGTGTCATAATTTAATATTATGGTAATTTAATAATCAATCCTTTTTTTTTAATTTATTAATTATATATTTTCGTAGATTGAGTTAAACATGTTACCATTTATGTAATTGTGTAAGTGCATATTGCCATTAATGTAGTGATATTTATCTTAATTCTAGAGATGTCAAATCAGTTATTCTCAGGAAATTTTTTTATACCAATAGGAGGTCAACATTAATTTCAGAATCATAACGAAAAATGTGTTTCTAATCGGATTAGACGAGTGGCGGATGACGTTTAAAATAAGTTATTACAGTAAATTAAAAAAGGTTAATTAAGATCAACAGCCCTAAATACTAAATAATTTATAACATCATTAGTCATCACCATAATAAATATTGTTATCATCAGCATGGTCTGTTGGTCAAGTATATTGACCTAATTCATCGCCCACGACCACTTTGTTTTATTAATTATAACCATAAATTACTAAATTTTCATAATGTATATAAACAATGACCCAGCCGAAATTAAGTACCTAACCTTCACACAAAACATAAAATCATACTAGAACAAAAACATTGTAATTAACAAGAGTGACAATCAACGAATAATTTTCCTTGTCACCAACCCAGCCCAATCGGTATAATTGGACACAATTTATTATTAAAAACGAAACTTAATGCTAAGCATAATGAACATGGAAAATGTGCAGTGATATTCTATTTTGTAAAATTTTTTAATTATTATGAATTAATTGGGAATTAACCGCAAAATATTTTTAGCGAACATTATTGGCGTTTGTTTATTAATTTATAAACTAATTGAATCCAACAGAAATCAATATTAATGAAATAATTTCTGCACTCTGATATTAATGTGATTTTATTACGTTTTCAATTAATTGTCATTAAATTGAATTATATTATGTGTTACAATTAAATCATTTAATTTGCCGGGTGATTCGCGCCCAACCATTCACACTGAGTAATTAAATAGCTAAATATAATCCTTATAATTCAACTAGTTTTATTAATAATGGTGTAATGAATTGTGTTGCATACAAATATAACACCACCACGTGATACCGTCTCACAGCTGTTTGGTTCGAGTCCAACTCGACGTAACAGTTTTAGTGAACAAGTATTACTCTAATTATAAGACGATATTACCGCATCCAGTATTCCTCCAATAATGATTGGATATTGGTTTCTTGAATGACATTTCATTTGGATATTGGTTTTTGGAATGACATTTCATAAGGAGGGGAATATCAAAAGCAATTGTACACGATGGCAAGAGTTACCATACAGAATACTGGAATTAACAATGGAATTAATCATCACAGCAGGGGAACGGATGGCCGGGAGTGTTCGAGAATACAATTACATACAAGTGATTTACAATTGCATCGTGATACAGTTGTGATTTAATAATGAACTGGAAAAGGTTAACGGTATGGAATGAAATAGTTGCAACTTAACAGTGTATAGTAGAAGTTCAGCAGTAAAACGTGAACAGTGTCCAGTTAAAGTGAAATAGTAAACAGTGATAACAGTTAAAAAGTGATAAATAGTGAAATAGTGAATTTGACGCAAAATTTATATAGAATTTGTATTGAACGCAGGAATTTGTAACAATATTTGTTGAAAAAAGGTAAAGTAACTTAAGTCGACTTAAGACATTTTTGATTTTTTTATAAAATAATACTCCTTGAAAAATAAGCTTTTTTTCAAGCTAATTGGCATGTTTATATCGATCGTCTAACTACAGTTATTTATATTTGTATGTTTTGTATATGATGTATATGTATATGATGTATATGTATGTGTATATGTATGTATGGGTATTTAGGTATGTATATGTATGTGTATGTATGCATGTACCGGGATCCCTGCTTAGTCTTGGCCGTACATTCTAATCAATCAATCAGTTTAAGTTACCTGATCACTTTAAAATAATAGTGGAGAATATGAATATGACAATTGTATTAATTGGAATGTATCCAAACTTATCCAAAAAATACAACAAATATTAGCTTATTTTAAAAAGATTGGTGAAAATTAAACACATATTTTTTATATATGAGGCATCTTCTGGGTGTGGTGCTATGCCTCCATCCTCGGATGGCGCTCCGCTATCGCCCATATATTTTTTTGTCTCTGTAGAGTTACATGAGCTTATACATAAAAGTAAGATAACTAACCCAGGCTCATGGGCAATTTGTACCAGAATAATTTTTTCCTATAAACTAAACTATGGGGCAAACTCCAATAGAAATACAGAATTTTAATCACAAATATTTTTTTTTATATATTTATTTATTACAACTGATTTACAAATCATCTTGTAATTTATCTTTCATAATTTATATTCTTGTTTGTAGGGTTGTAGTCCTTTGGCGAGTCCCCTTTACAATTTTATTATATTTTTAGTTGATCCTGATTGGATCTTGTAGATCATGCGGTTTCTTCCTTCGCAGCCGTCTTACTGGGTTTGAATCATTCAACATACGACGTATCTCAGCAATTTGGTGTAGACTAATGCGTTGCATGTGTTTTCTCGCATGTTTGCTTTATCTTCACTGACGAAATCCATCTTCAGATCTCTATGGAGGTTGTCATTCCGTATGTACCACGGTGCATTAACTATTCCACGAAGGACTTTACTTTGGAATGACTGGGTGGTATTGACATTGGTTATCTTTGTAGAGCTACAGAGCTGAATACCGTAAGTCCACACAGGTTTTAGGATTTGCCGGTATAGTAGCAATTTATTATGTAGAGTAAGCTCAGAATTTCTTAGTAAGGGTCTATCCATCTTACTGTATTTGGTGTTTAACTCTCTTTTCTTTTTTACATTCTCTTTCCATTTTAGTTTTGCGTCTAGAAACATGCCTAGATATTTTGCCGTGTTCGCATAGGGAATTTGCTTAGAGTTCAGTTCTACTGGTATCCAGTTGACGTTCTTGTTGGTAAAGTTCACGTGAACAGATTTTGTTTCATTAAGTTTTATTCGCCATCTTTTGGTCCAGGTACTGACAATATTAGTAGCTCTTTGCAATTTGCTTGTACATTCTTCTGTGCTATTAGCAACTGACGTCGCTATGTTAATTTCCTCTATCGTTGGCAGGTTCGAGGTGTATAGAACATATAAAGTTGGTCCCAGAACGCTACCTTGTGGTACCCCTGCTGATATTTTCTTAATATCTGAGTATTCGCCATCTAATTTAACGCGGTTAGATATGTAAGATTTTAGAATTTCATAAAACTGTTTTGGTAAGTCTCTTTGTAATTTATATTTCAAACCTTTATGCCATACTCTGTCAAAGGCCTGTGCTACATCCAAGAAGACACTTGAACATAATTTTTTTTTTCAAGTACGCCTTCAATTATGTTTGTAATTCGGTGTACTTCTTCTATTGTTGAATGGTTTAAATTAAAATGAATAAAATTTCGTTCCACTATTATTGGTGTCAGTCTTTTTATGAGTAATTTTAAAACTATTGGAAGTAAGAAAATCGGCCTATATGAATTTTTATCATTAGCTGGTTTATTTTGTTTAGGTATCATAATTACTTCTGCTACTTTCCATTGACTTGGAACGTGTTTAAGTCTGAACACTGCATTAATTTCTCTGGTAGAGCTTTTACTATTTGTCGTGTCATTAAGTCAAATCCTGGAGATTTCTTTGTATTTAGGTTAAGATTGATTTCCTCTTTTAATTCTTGTAATGTGACAGAAGATATGTTGCAGTTGTCCATTTTATATACTGGTGGTATGTTTTCTTCTGCAGTTCGTCTAGATAGAGGCTGGGACGTGTTCTCGAGGTGGATTGAAAACAATGAAGCTTTTTGCTTTGCGCTTATAACCCATGTGCCATCTTCATTTTTTACTCGTGAAATTTGTAGGAGTACTCGTTATCTTCTTCCCCAGTAAGGCCACTCAAGTAATTACTAATGGATTCGTTTTTGATTTCTTTAATTAGCAACTTTAGTTTATTGGATAAAAAATTTAGAGTTGTTTTATATTCTGGCGCTCGACTTCTTTGCCAGGCCTTTCTTGCTTTTCATTTTGCTGCAACCAGTTTCCTAACTTATGTCACGAAATACGTTTTGACTCACTAGATTTCAAACCAAAATTTGTGATTTAAAGCTAAATTTGGATCCCTTACAAAATTTGAATCGATCCGGAGCAATTGGTGCTATGACACACAGAAATTTATAGTTTGCATCAAAATCAAGGCATTTAGCTAAATTTATCTTTAATGCACACCATCGTTCTCAGTTGTATTGTGAGCATATTGTTTCCGTTTCAATATCAAGATCATATTTATAAATACAATATCTCATATGAACAACCTTCCCTTAAGAAATTCAGCTCTAAAACAAAAATTAATTGATTTACTGAATCTATCAATGTTAAAAAGCAAAATTGAGTTGGATATAACTGGCCTTATATACCACTAGTTCAATTTATCTTCGGTATTGGTTCCACAGAATTTTAAAATTTATTTTCATCCTACTTAGATTATACAACAACGTTTACATAATTCGTCATGTAATGAAAATAAAATGGGGGGTTTCACTTTTTCCAAGACCAAGCAATTCACGAAAATTCCAGGTTTCTTTTCAAGCCAATATACCTTCAAGCCCATTTACTTTCGTCGCGAAAACTGATCGGTACCCTCAAAATATGATTTGTGTACAAGTGGTTTATGTCCTAAGTGGTTATATTAATTATACTAACCAGTCTCGCGTTGCTTCTTACAAATTATTTATAGGTTAAAACCTATTTTACCTAAATTAACCATTTACCTGGAATGATGACTTCGGTCTGGAAATTAAAAATCTTAAAAAATTCTCTGAAAATTAGAAAACATCGCAAATTTTCAGAATGAAGATTGGTCGCAAACTTTTTGAAAAAGAGGCCGTTTTAAAAGTTTTTCATATAAATAATGAATTCTGATTCCTCGTTGAAATTTAAAAAATTTGTTTTTAAAAATATCATGTGATACTATACTACTATTTTATATTCTATACCTAAGGATTAATTCATCACCACCGCCAAAGCGATGAATTTGTGAAAAGTTCCATAAAATGTTGGAAAATCCTTCTCAAGGACTTTCAACATGAATGTTTTATTCATTCCAGCCCCACAACGAAAGTTTTGCACTAACATGCTTCAATTTATTTTGTGACATTTTTCAAGATCTTTTCAATGATACGTATATATTATATACAAAAGTAGTAATTTGCCATCGTGCTAAATTTGTCCTCATCATATATCAGTAATTTTGAGTACTAATATTATTCAGCTACATTTGTGACATTACTCAAAACCTTTACATTAACATGCCACACTTAAATATTGTAAAACAAAGCGGTAATTAGCTACCAGCAACAAAACGGAGGATTTATAACTAAAGCGCTGATAAAAAAATTGTTGCTTTTCCCAAGACCTTTGAAATGATATAATGTGTTTTCCAATAAGAGTGATATGATCCAAACTTTTCTCGCTGTTTCGTTCCAAGGGGTAAGGTTCCGGATAAATATCCGGCAAAAACTTGGTACGAAAATGAAGTTGCGACAAATTGCGGGTTTTGTGCGGTTTTACCAATGTTGTGAACTAGGCGCGGTAACACGAGCAAAAGAAATATCCAGTTCACAAACGGTCACAATAAAATTATAATGTTGGTGTTGGTTGTTCAGTAAAACCACAACTCAAGCTCTTGATTTTATTTTAATTTATTTAATTTATTCACAACTTGTCGCTATGGTGGTTGTTGACAAAGAGAAATTGTATTTTGTTTTATAAAGTTTAGTTACAAAATATTATCTATTTACCACAGAGGGTGTCCATAATCATGATTCAATTGCCGGTAGATGGCATTACATATTTGGAATTAAACGCACTTCTGTAGCACAGTTTAAGTTAATTTTACAATTACATTTGTATTGGTAAATAAATGTCAAAACAATAATACTAATTGGTAAGAAAATAATTTACATGATAAAATTGAATTTATATTAATTTAATATTATAATTTTAGGTAAATGAGTATATTCAATATGATTTATAGGTAAGTAATTACTTTATCGTAAATACAAGTGAAATTATAAGACAATATTTGTGTTCCAATATGCTTGACATAATTTGTTTTGGTTACCGAATTCAAGATCAAGTTCAAGGACAAATTATGTTAAGTATATTGTTTACATATGATTTGGATTATTTTGTACTGATAATATTTAAACTAATTTTAGGTACCAATTGGCGAATTTGATTGTGATGAATAATTACTTATGTTTATTTTAGGCTATACGATGTATTTCAGGTGAATTATCTGTTTCAGGGAGAGAATTTGTTGGCAGGTGAGTATGACTTGACCCAAACGCAAACATACCGGCGGCCTTGAATCAGTTGATTCAAATAAATCCTTGAAGTAATCAGATAATTGTTTCGGCCACTTATATAACACGTCAATACCGGCTCGACTCCATTTACTTTAGAATTCATTTTATTTGCTCGATCGCTTACTTTTGTAAAATATGAATTTTGTTCTGGAAATTCACAAAATCCGACTCGTGGTTTAACTGCTGGCGGTTTGGTTCGATCAAATAATGTTGTTGAACGCTTGAATATTAATACTTGTGTAATGTGTTGTGTTTGTTGTGATAATCTGGATGATTTCCGCAAATTTGTGAGACGTAACGATTTAAATGGCGATACGGCTACGATATGATTTTGTGTGGATGAATACAACTTTCCATTTAAGAATCCGTGCCAATACTCGAGATTTGATACTGCATTAATTGTTGGTCTTGCGTTAATATTGACATCAACAATGAAATAAAATTTCCCCATGACTCGTTTTAAACGACGTTTGTAATTCCGAGCGGCACACTTGCATAGACTTCGAATTGACGGTGTTGTACTGGAAAAGCCCCATTGGATTTGCTCTGTAGCGAGAAATAAGAATTTATTAGAAATATTCTTAAACGTTAATTTATTCTCCGATATTTTGTTATCGGTGAAGACAATGTTTGAGTGTTGTGATGAAGGAATTTTGACGTTGAACGATGGATTGACAATTAGATTTTGCTGTAGTGCAAGAATATGTGTTACAATTGCTGTTGTTGATTCTTTTGCCGCGTTGGATTTGATAATCGGTAATTGCTCATTAAAGGCTGATGCTTTTGTTCTTATTTGGATTAAAGGCGGTTTCTTAATCGCAACTGCTTGTGGATAGTGTCTTGTATTTAACACTTGAACTCTGGCTAGAGTACACATTATACGGTTTCTGATTAAATTGCGAATGTTTACGGTATTCTGAACTCGAATCAAAAATGGGTTTTCAAATGATGATTTGACATTTAGCGGATCTTGTTCGATAACCGTTAAGTGAAACTTTCTTTCTTTAGTACGGCTTGATATATGCAATGAACTCACGATATTGATATTCCAGTCAACAGGCTCAACTGTCGATCGTAGAATTTTTAAGTTTCTTGTTATTTTCGGTAAATAATCATCGGTTATCCGTTGGTTGGAATATAATAAAAACTTATGTTTGATAATCTTAGATAATTGAAACAATTCATCGATAAGTTTAGATGAAGACTCCATCGTGAGTTTATATTGTTCTGCCGATTTGACTGCTACACAGAGACGATCTTGGTTTGGTGTCACAATATCCATGGTTATTGGTGCTAACAATAAAGAGGGGTAATAAACTTCTTCGGTTCTCTTTATTGTTTTTGGTATCGATTGTAAAGAGGGGTAATACACTTCTTGGGTACGCTTTATTATTCTTGGTAGCGATAATAAAGAGTGGTAATGATCATCTTCCTTTCTCTTTATCATTAGAGGCAGTCTTGTTGTAACTCGTTTGACCGTAGGATTTATCTTCATGACTGGTTGGTAAGTATAAGATGGTGTTCTGGTAAACTTGATCTCGGCAGCTGTAGAGCTTCTGGTGTCCCTTTCAAGAATGGTTGTTGATAGGCTTCGGCAGCGTTGATGAGATGGATCGAGCAGAAAATGGTTTTCTTTGATAAATTCTGTTTCCTTCATTGATGCAAAATAACGGTTTTTGCTTGGAAGTAGGTCAAATTGATTCGGTTGACTACCTTCAGGTGGATATTTTATGTGAATCAATTTGGGTAACTGATGATGGTTGTAATTTAATTGGTATTCATCCATAATGTTCTTTGATTGGTATAGCGTCACTTTAGGTATGCAATTTAATTGGTATTCATTGATAACTCTCTTTGGTTGGTATGACGTCACGTTTGGTATGCCAACGTTATTTACACTAAAAATACTTTGATTTGGATGACACGGCTTGATATAGGTAGGTATGCATATACAGGGTCCCGTTATGGTTTGGTTTATTCCAGATATTTCGTTGATAACAGTTGATGGTTTCGATTCCATTTGATATTCATCCTTAACGTCCTTTTGTTGGTATGACGTCACGTTAGGAATGCAATCGTTATTCACACCCAAAATAGTTTGGTTTGAATGACACGACTTAATACAGGTAGGTACGCATATACAAATTCCCGTTATGTTTTGGTCTACTCCAGGTATTTCGTTGATAGCAGTTGTTGGTTTCGATTCCATTTGATATTCATCCGTAACGTCCTTTGGTTGGTATGACGTCACGTTAGGAATGCAATCTAATTGGTATTCATCGATAACTCTCTCTGGTTGGTATGACGTCACGTTTGGTATGCCACCGTTATTTACACTAAAAATACTTTGATTTGGATGACACGGCTTGATATAGGTAGGTATGCATATACAGGGTCCCGTTATGGTTTGGTTTATTTCAGATTCGTTGATAACAGTTGATGGTTTCGATTCCATTTGATATTCATCCGTAACGTCCTTTGGTTGGTATGACGTCACGTTAGGAATGCAATCGTTATTCACACCCAAAATAGTTTGGTTTGAACGACACGACTTAATACAGGTAGGTACGCATATACAAATTCCCGTTATGTTTTGGTCTACTCCAGGTATTTCGTTGATAGCAGTTGTTGGTTTATATTGCAGTTGTGGTTCCAATTGCTTACATGCAAGGATTGGTTTTGGTTTTGCATCCGCCTTTACACGATTTGACTGCTTTTCTGTGGATGATATAGATTCTTGATGTGTAGTTACATATTGGTTTAAATTGGATATATCTTGCAGATAGGTAACATATATTGATCATTTGGCAAATTGTGACGTAACCACATGTCTAGTTTGTTAGTTGCACGGTAATACAAGATTTCAAATTCTTTCATTTCGGATGGTTGAGAAGCATCTAGAACAAAAATTTTCTTTTCGATTTCAACGAATGATTTAAACTGTTCTCTTGCATGTGACCCTCGTATTTTTACCTCCTCTTCACAGGTTTCTGAGGAAAGTGTGGTTGCAAAAATATTCATTCTAGTTAATGATCCGATTATAACACTTCGTCTCTTAAGTAGCGCATTCATTCTTAATAAATTAGATTAACAATTTAACACACCACTTAAAACGGTAAATTAACGTACTAGAAAAACTTGCTATAAACGTACCCGAAATACCTGTACCGTTAATAACTGTTCTAAAACTTTGTAAGCACCACGTGTACCGGTTTATCACAAATTCAATTTGATTTAATTAATAATGGTTATTTAAAATGTCTACTCATCTGTTCGCTGGTGTTTTATGCAACTGCATTCCGTATGATCCACTTGATATGCTGATGTGTATATCCGGCTGATATGTTGATGCGTAGACCCCGGTGATATGTTTATGCGTAAATCCCTTCTGATATGTTGATGCGTAGATCCCGCCGATATGTTGATGTGCGATCCGGCCGATATCTTGATGCCGGATCCGGCTCGAAGGACCAGTGTTTCGTACCAAGGGGTAAGGTTCCGGATAAATATCCGGCAAAAACTTGGTACGAAAATGAAGTTGCGACAAATTGCGGGTTTTGTGCGGTTTTACCAATGTTGTGAACTAGGCGCGGTAACACGAGCAAAAGAAATATCCAGTTCACAAACGGTCACAATAAAATTATAATGTTGGTGTTGGTTGTTCAGTAAAACCACAACTCAAGCTCTTGATTTTATTTTAATTTATTTAATTTATTCACAACTTGTCGCTATGGTGGTTGTTGACAAAGAGAAATTGTATTTTGTTTTATAAAGTTTAGTTACAAAATATTATCTATTTACCACAGAGGGTGTCCATAATCATGATTCAATTGCCGCTAGATGGCATTACATATTTGGAATTAAACGCACTTCTGTAGCACAGTTTAAGTTAATTTTACAATTACATTTGTATTGGTAAATAAATGTCAAAACAATAATACTAATTGGTAAGAAAATAATTTACATGATAAAATTGAATTTATATTAATTTAATATTATAATTTTAGGTAAATGAGTATATTCAATATGATTTATAGGTAAGTAATTACTTTATCGTAAATACAAGTGAAATTATAAGACAATATTTGTGTTCCAATATGCTTGACATAATTTGTTTTGGTTACCGAATTCAAGATCAAGTTCAAGGACAAATTATGTTAAGTATATTGTTTACATATGATTTGGATTATTTTGTACTGATAATATTTAAACTAATTTTAGGTACCAATTGGCGAATTTGATTGTGATGAATAATTACTTATGTTTATTTTAGGCTATACGATGTATTTCAGGTGAATTATCTGTTTCAGGGAGAGAATTTGTTGGCAGGTGAGTATGACTTGACCCAAACGCAAACACTCGCTATAATTCAATTGTTGCACTTGCTGTGTGGCACGTAGCCCCGTCTGTGTGGTCAAGATCAACTTTTTCCAATTTCGGTGATAAAATGCTGGTTATCATCGATCTATACCGATCTCCATTGACAGTAACGGTGTTACCAGCTTGATTTCGATAAAAATACGGACCGGATACGGACCGATGATTCCAACAGACCAAAAACCACACCAAACTGTCAATTTAGGTGAATGTAATGGTTTTTCATGAATAATTTGTTGGTTTTCTTCGCACCAGAATCGAAAATTTTGTTTATTTACCGCACCACTCAGGTGAAAGTGAGCCTCATCGTAGAAGATGATTTTTTTAAAAAAAATCGTTATCGTTTGTAATTGCAATTTGTAAACATTGTTCTTGCGTATATCTCACCATGATGAAATTGTAAACATTACTGAATATACAATGAAACAAAAAATGACAGATCATGACATATTACAAATGGCCGAAACGTCACTTAAAAATCATATCATTCCTATTGCAAAACCCTATACAACATGATTCTATGGGAATAATAAAAGTTCTAAATAGTTCCAGCGCCATAACGGTAGTTTTATGTACCTCATTGTTGAGAAAAATTTACGGAATTCTGCAAGACCTTTTTAACGATATACAAATAATTAGTTACCAACCCGAAAACGATGGATTATGAACTAAAGTTGTATCGAAATTGTTTTCTGATCCAAGACCTTTCAAACAATATACTACACGACTATATGGAAAAACTTAAAGCAATATCATGGTATTGGGTGGTTTTATTGTGATGATTGCCTATGGTAGGTACCCGACCCGCTTTAAGAAGAGACCAAATCGCATAAGCCATGTATGAGATATCATTGGTACAAACCTACGGACAAGCCTTTTTGCATTTTCTTTATCAGGGACCATCAAAACGCCGAGAAAAGTAGCTTTGTACCAGGGTTATTTTTCATCATTTTTATCTGGATTTCATAAACTTGGTTTTACAGAACGAAGTTAAAAGTTTGTCCGTCCATCGGAGTGTCTAGATGCAAACAAAACTTGTCCGGAAGAGAATGAGCACTGGCATCGTCTACTTTGTTGGCACTTCCTAAAGAGTATGAATTGAATCCATGCCAGTGATCAAGCAACAAAAGCAGGATGATGTTCTGAAAGCGGTTTTATCATCCCAAGACGAAAAGTTGCATTCTTAATTTAAATTGGAATTTAATGATTTACCTTGTTTTATATAATATATGTATATGAATGTATGTTTTACATAATTATGTGTAAATGTGTTTTAGTTTCTATTTAGAAATGGGTTTTATGCATTAAATATATAATTTTTGTGGGTTATTTATGTTTTAATGCATTTGTTTTATATTTCTGTTGAGATTTGTACTTAATTCAATTTGGGAATGTAAAATAATGGTGTTGTGAATAGTAAGCGACGTTTAAAAGAATGTATTAAATCATCTTTATATAATTAATCGGTTTGGATCCAATTTATTATAATTTTCATTAATCTTTCCTTGATGCTATAACCACCATGTATCCGGTCATGTAACTGCTGTGCACATCTATAGCATTAGGCGAGATTAATGAGATGAATTTTAATTTGTATAGTACACCGTAACGGTGGTAATTTGTTAGTAAGAATTAGTCTATCTTAATAAATTGCGATTCATAAAGCTAATATGTTGTAGAAACATTTATTCACTTTATGCCCCACTTTGCCATGCGGGGTTAGTCGCCTGATATTAAGTAGACGGTACCTTATTGTTAGTATGATGAATATACTTACCAATTTCGTTTCTCTGGTTCTGAAGAATACACTTATTTGTACGATCTTGGTTATTACAACTTATGAATATAACTATATTTTCATGAATAAATTTTTAGATCTTATATACTAATTTTTTAGTAGGATTCTACCAACAATTTTAATATTGAAAACTCAACTGTTTTAATTAATTTAGGTTTAACGACTTTACATTTTGTACTTCGACAAATTTTTATTTGTTTCGATTTTACACGCGTGATTAATATTTTGTGAAGTACACCAATTTTCCATCATCGAAATTTATTGTTTTTAATTAATTTTTTGATGTCGATGAACGATATGCAACAATATTGTATACTTGCAATGTATTTTGTTGTTGCTTTCTCTAATTTTATGGTAGCATGCGCACGCACAGTGTGTATGCACTACATATGTTTTGTTTTGTTGTTGCTTTATCGCAACATTTATAATTCGGATTTTCGTTTTGCGTATATTTTGTATGTACGTAATACGTAAGTAGTATACATAGCTACTTTGTTTTGTTGTTGTTTTGCTACGACATTGTTTGGATTTTCTTTTTGTGTGTTTATATATACGTATGTATGTTATATCTAGTATATACTCGTATATAATTTTATGTATATTGCGTCGATCGCAATTTTGTATGATATTTTGTATATCACATATGATTTATATTGTATTTTTGTTGTAATAAAATAGGTCGTTAGCCTACATTGTCAATGTTTTTCGTTGTCGTTTTTGTTTGATGGAAAATTTGTGTAATTATAGTGGAGAATGGGATTGTGAATATCACAACAACCTTCCACGAAAGAGCAATTGTGGTGTGAAATTTAAAGCTGGAAAATAACGTCTATTTATACCTGCAGTTGTGAGGAAAGGTACACACGACTAATTGCATAATTTATCTCTTTTAGGTATTTCTAACTGTATTTAAATAAAAATGGCGCCGAATGAACAAAGATTTGTGTATCAAAAATTAAAAATAAATTAACCGGCACATTCGATCAGGACTTGGAGCTTTTAATGTTCCTCAAGATTGTTTTCGACACATCCATTTGGATTTAGTACGTTCTCTCTGCCAACATTCAAAAGGTGCTCGTGTGTTCTAACCATAGTAGTCAGATTCACAAGATGATCGGAAACCTACCCAATTCCGAACATGTTTGCTGGTACAGTAGCTAAGACGTTCATTTCGCACTACATACCTCGTTTTGAAATTCCTCAGGAAAGTACAGCAAATCAGCGCCTCCATAGAAATACTGAAACCCTCGCTAATCGCGTGGAAATACAACGAATTGGTAAGATGCAATTCCTTGGTATTACTTGGTTTACGTGTTAACGTCAAGAAAATATAAAACATTTACCTGCAAAACTCGCATTCGGCAATACTTTAACAGTTTCAGGAGAATTCTGTTCAAATGTAGCATTATCGCCTGGCCCAAATAATTTTGTTGAAATTCTTAAAGGAAAAACGCGAGAGGTAAACTTTTCTCAACCTCGGCTATCAAACCAATCTGTTTTTGTTGCTGTCGATCTCAATTCAAATTAATATTTTTTGTAAGAAATCCGAACATGTCTAAATCTATCTTATAATTGTCCGTATATAATCATTAAGCGATTCAAAAAATATATTGTAGTCGACATCAAAGCTGAAAACACATCAGTGTCAATTAATAGATTGAAACCAGCCTATATTTCGGAAATAAGGGCTAGTTTAAATGAATAAGGTTCTTGTAAAGTTGTTTTATCAATAATAAAACAAAAATTTGCTAATTGCAGCGCGTCGCTGGGAGGGGGGGGGGGGGGCGAATGGTGTGTAGTGACTTATCGAATTAAATAATAATTATCGCTCTACGCTACCGATATAATTTTAATTGCTACTGATTAGCTTGAATGAGAAAATATGAAATACTACTTCTAACGAATATATTATTACGATTTCGCCTATTGAAAGTAATTCATCCTAAATTGGTTTAAGGGTATTTTTTATGGAATTAGTGACATCTAAGTTTAAGTATCAGTAGTTTTTGAACAGTTTAAGGGTATTGCAGGTTACAACAGAATTAGTGTGGAGCTGAACCGAATGTTCGTGTAGAATCTGGAATATTCAGCCTGCTACATAGATACGGGTACAATGAATACAATGGGCAAGTCACTCACATGATTCGGTACGCGAAAGACTTAAATAAGTTGTGTTAAAGTGGAAATAGTCATGTCATTAATAATAATTGTAAATATTTTGTTCGGCGAATTAATAAATAATTGTGGAAATTATTTGTTGTTGTGTGGGAACGTTTCTAGTATATTCGGCAATACGCCATTTAGTGGTAAATGTTATGTAAATATTAGAAAGTTATTCAAAAACTATCGAATTGTAAGAATTGTGGTTGAATCCGTCTAATTTTATAGCTGTAATCACAATCTAGTGATACGAACCGGATTTGAGAGGGCAAATTCTTAACAATTGGTGATAGTGGTAGGATTGTGAATATTAGAAGATGGGTGTTAAGGATTTAAGGGTTACGGAGTTAAAATTCCAATTAAAGCAGCGTAATCAACGGGTGGTCGAAAAAACGAATTATTATTGCGACTACGTGAGGCTGTGGATAAGTAAAAGTAGGACTAGGATAATAACGAGTTCAAAGAGATAATACAGGAAAAACATGATGATAGGCATGTGGTGGTGGAAACATGTCCAGGGCCACCTGGAAATTTCGATATGGTGCAATTATTGGGTTTTACAACAGTAGATTAGGAGTAGATGTTGAAAATGGCTGTGGACAATAAGGTAGAACCGGATGATGAAGATCATGAAGTAGGTGCCATTAGTCGAGAAGATCCATTGGGGTGAAATCGAATGGTGGTGAGGAGACTGCGGATAAAGAGAATCTGCTGAGCTCGATAATGATGTACAATTCAACCGATATATTGCCACTGCTCAAAAAGAAAGAAACGCAAACTAGCGAGTTCAACAAGCTAACGGAGAACAACAGTAACCCAGGGTTGTGCAGCAAACTTGATAAAAGTGATAACGCTGATGCTGGAGATGTTGAGGTGATGGAGACAACTTACCACGGATTACAGCGCGCAGATTATGTAGGAAAGCATGACTTAAGAAAAATTAAAAACTGAGCAAGAACAGTGTATGTACTGCAATGGTCCGTAAACGGAAAAATAGAACTGCGCAGAAGTTATTGTACAAAATTCAGAAAATGGTTCTGCACATTATTCACGGATAATTAACATGTTAATCAAGGTGGTTGGAGAAACTGCTGGAAAGTATGGACGAGCAAAAACCGTGTGGACAGAGATCGGCATGAAAGACGGCCTATGAAAGGAATGCACAGCCGGGCAGGAATTAGGAGGAGCGACAGCGATATTCAATTGAACGGGCTAGGCCCTGTATCACTAAAATTCGAGAGGGTGAGGCAACGACGGTAAAGATCATTATACATTGCAGTATGGACAGATGTGGGAACATGGCTGATGATTACGATGTTGTATGGCGTCGAAAGTCCATGAAAAAGATTTTCATCTGAACTGGTTGGAGCTGTACGAACAAAATTTCAGAAGCGACAGTTTTGATTATGTCCGGGACGAATAGGCTTAGTTAGTTTGGTGTGTTGTTTTGTGCACGCCCACGGATGTTTCTGAGTAATTCAACCACGACTGGACGCTGGGGTGTATGGGCCCCGATTTAATTTTTTTTAATATTTCAATTTTTATTTAATTTTTTGAGTGAATGAGTTTAGGAAAAGGGTCCTCTGGATCAAATAGACGCTTCTTCTATATTTCAACACCATTTATCCAATCGAATTCTAATTTTGCATGGGTATTTTATATCAACATTAGCAGGTTTTACATAAACTGTATAGTATGACCAGAACAAACCTTACGATATTTTTGAAGGGGTTGGACCAATGGTATAAAATTTTTCTAAAACTATTTTTTTAAAATATTTTTCTGAGAATGAATTTAGAAAATGCATTATATTAAATTACTGGGTTACTCGAATCAGAGGCCTACGTCCCATGGATTCGGAGGGTCCTTCTATAAGTTTCCACACCATTCATACAACATGATTTAAATTTTTTTAATGGATTTTATAACCAGACAAGATGGTTTTCATCAATCGAAACATTTAGAGGTGAATTAAAGTTAGCAGCATTCAATTTATAATTTTTCCCGTAAAACGCCGGGTAATTCAGCTAGCGTAAAATTAAATCTAGGTGGTTATTTGTAATTTAATCCACTAAATATTTGCGTGATGAAATTATATTACACATATAATCTTAAAACTGTAACTTACACATATACCTAAACAAATCATTCATATCAAAGTCTAAATTCTATCGACCACCAGAAATATTAAATTAATAAAGTGAGTTAATTCGAAGTAGTCGTATAAAATAAAATACATTTTTATAATAAAGAGTCCATTTTGACTGATTGTGTATTGCCGTGATAAAGTGTTTGTTTTTTGGAACGATTTGCCTTAACAGATATAACGTATAAATAAACTTCTACGTCTGTATCCTCTACTTATCACTCCCCGGGCCGTTAATCGTTTTTGTTTACAACAAGCTTTGCAATACACAATTCGACGACGGATCGTTCTTGTTGTCAAAACGGTGTTGTTAATGCCACAGTGTACAATTAAATTATGGTATGCAAACAATTTAATTACGTATATTACAAAAATTATTAATCGATTAAAAATTTTCGTTAATCCTTATATTAGTTTTTCCCATTTAATTTAATTTTGAAAATATAATTAACAATAATTTTAACTTACCACATAATATAAACCAAAATGGTGTTAATAATATTAAACTGTATTCCATTGTTATAAACGACCTGCCACATAACATTTTTGTGCTATATAATATTATTATAATTTATTTGATTAAAAAAATTAGAATTTTTATTTAAAAAATTTAATTTATACGCGAAAATTAATTATTATATTTATTTACAGCTTAATTTGTCTGCAAAGAGAAATAAATTAAAAAAAAACAGCATTAAAATCACAAATGTAAATTATTTTTTAGTATATGCACTATAAATATAATTAATTTTATTTATGTATATTACGTATTATTTTATAAAGAATAAAAAACTAAATAGGTATTATTTTTATCATTTAATGAAATAGTTTAGAAAATTGAATAATTATAAACCGAATAATAAATTGGAGCAATAAAAAACTATGTGGTGGCTTATCAAGTTATATGGAAATGGGATATAAAATTTATTATGGTTTAAATCTGATTTACGATTATACCACCAGCAAAAAAGTGCATAATATAATTAAAATTTTATGCTACTTGTGCTTTGTAATTGCTACAGGATTGTTTATAGTTTATTAGAATACTTAACATTTAAAATTATTATAGTGGTCGACCTAACATACTTTCAACCAGAATAGATTTCCCTAAGCAGATTTCATTTATTTATCAACGTTTCAATAACGGAAACAATGACATTAGTTTTCAGTAAAATAACAGAGAGTTAACACTGATCTCTTTGGAACTCCCACATTTAACATTTAATGGTCCCTCAAAATACAATTAATTTTTATCCTCATCATTCAGTTTCTATATTAAGGAGCAAACTATTTATATGAAACTCCTCTAAGCCCAATATATGAAGGAATGAATAAGATATGTTGATGGTAAAAGCTTTAGCAGCACGAATCCATGATGGTAATCACTCAAAATGATAAACCGACAAAAAAACATCGTAACTCTATTTTAGAGCTGGGTAAACGAATTTAGATATGGCCTTCAACGTATAGTTCTTCCCCTTAATAAACACATTAAAACACTTGTTTATTATTTCGCACAAAACTTTTTTTTTTTTCAAAAATGTTTAAAAAATAACTCGATTAATTTCGACTTGTTAGGTCATCATCAGGAGTATCTACTGATTGGTAAAAATAAAAATTTAGTTATATATAGTAGAAATAAGCAAAATAAAATAAAAGAAGGGGGGACAAAAAATAGGCAATAAAAATTAATCTATTGATCGTTCCAACCATCTGTTGTTTACACGGAAAAATTACAAATAAAAAGGGGGGGGGGGGGTGGAATAGCAGATAAGCGATTCAGCGATTAGTTATCGGTTGAGTAACAAAATTCAAGGTATATTGAAGTGCACTTAATTACCCGACGTATTAGTCATATTATTAAGAGCGTGAGAATAAAACAGTGCGGGATCTGTAATTGGTGAGAAACGGATTTCTCTCTGTTCGTTAAGGATATTTTGGTTTAGGAATATGGATTTTCGAATTTCGTAAGATTCTAAGGTATCTAAACGTCTGCTTTTAGGTTGTATATGTAATATGTCTAAATTGTTTTAGAATATTATTTAGAATATTTTAAATAAAGTTGGTTCTAGCTAAGCCTTGGTAATTGAATCTCATTGGCGAGGTAGCCGTTCTTTTTAGAACCTCGAAAACTTGACGCAAGATGACATAATATGATCAATCTTACTCCACATTTATAAAACTAAAACTAGTTACTTTTATCACTATGCGCCGTAGGTACTTGGCGAAACACATTAACACTTAATAAACAATTAGTTTATTATCTCGCAAAAAACTTTTTCTTTTTTTTTCAAAAAATTTCTTACAGAGGTATCCGAAATTTCACATATTCAATATGTGAAACAAAAAGCTAAGCTGGATGTATTGCGAGATAAGGCTAATCCATTTAACCGTAGTGGTAATAGTGGTTCGTCTGGTTTCCAATTTCATCCACGTTTTAAAAACTTGTCCTCAGTCGGTTTCAGTAGCGCAGAGATTCAAATGCTGAGTAATGGAGTTAATTTTGCTCCTACGCCAAATAAAATCAGCCTTCAGTCATTCGAGAATCTTGCTGAAGATGCTGAAACTACCTTATTTGACCAGCCGACCCAGCTAAAATCAGTATGTGCACTACAAATAAAGAAAGATATTGATTATCCTTTTTTTCTAACTCTTCTTCTGCTGCTTCTCTCGCTCTTGCTTCTCCTAATACTAACCTCAAAGTGATTAGTGCGATAAAGAAAAAGCTACGTGACCATGACCTGATAGCATGTAAAGCGGATAAAGGCAATGCAATTACTGTGCTCGAAAAAGTGGATTACTGTAATAAAATTTCTGATTTTATTACAGAAAGCAAAGCAATAGTGCTTGGTAGGGATCCAACTAGGTCTTTTAAGACTTCTGTCAGTAAGTGTATCAACCAATGCCAAAAGTTGTTTAATGGAACTGGTTGGAAGTACTCTGCCATGAATCCATCTGTTCCGATTCTTTATGGTTTACCAAAAATCCATAAGGAGGGCATCCCGATTAGACCAATAGTTGCGTATTGCAATGCTCCTGCCTACAAGCTATGTAAGAGTTTCATAAACTTTTTCAATGATCATACTAATTTCTTTTCGGCTTACTCGGTTAAGAACTCGGTAGAATTGATTAACAAAATTCAAGACGTCGACATTCCACTACCTTCAAAACTAGTTTTGTTTGACGTTGTCCGTCTTTTCATTTCAATTCCAATTAAAACTTTATCTCAAATAGTCTGAAATTACTTAGATAGGGATGTTGTAGATGAGGGCTTACGTCGTGAACTGAAGTTGGTGTGTTGGTGTTTGGGACTTGTATTAAACAAAACTTTTTCTGCCTTGATAATACATATTTCAAATTCGCTGATGGTCTACCCATGGACTCCCCTCTGTCACCTTTGTTAGCTGAAATTTTCATGAATTTCTTCGAACAAACGATTTTATCAAACAACAATCCTTATTTTCGTCATATAATCTTTTGGTATGGATATGTTGATGACATACTATGTCTATGGAAACGAACTAACAGACTGTTAAACTCATCCCTTATTGGTTAAATTCTCAGTATCCCACCATTGATTTTAGGTTGGAAAAGGAAGAAAATAAATGTATTAATTTTCTAGATATAACAATAACCAGAATTAATTCTTCTTTAGACTTCAAAATTTATCGGAAACCCAAGTATACATGCGCTATTATCCCTAGTTCTTCAAACCATCCCAATAATATTAGACTAATAAACATCCCTTTGACAAATTCAAATTATGACATGGAGCTTAATATAATTCTACAAAATGCAACGAATAACGGATTTTCAACTAAGACTATATTAAAGTTATTAAATAAAAAGCTAAAGCGTAAAGCTCTAACGAGTATTTATCCACCGGATAATCCAACGCAGGAAAATTGGCGTCGCATTAGTTTTGCTTTTTATAATAATAATACAATAAAGAAAATGGTTTTTAACAATAAACCTAAAGTTGATCGTCTTTCCAAGTCTGATGTTTATAAGATAAATTGCAATCATTGTAGTTTCTCCTATAAAAGACAGACTGGGCGCAGTTTTGAAGTTAGAGCTAAAGAACATTTATCTGGTTGCAATCAATCAACATTCCATAATCATTTAACTTTAGAAAATCATACAGCTAGCTTTAACAATTTAGATATATTTACAACCTAAAAACAGACGTTTAGATACCTTAGAATCTTACGAAATTCGAAAATTCATATTCCTTAACCAAAATATCCTTAACGAACAGAGAGAAATCCGTTTCTCACCAATTACAGATCCCGCACTGTTTTATTCTCACGCTCTTAATAATATGACTAATACGTCGGGTAATTAAGTGCACTTCAATATACCTTGAATTTTGTGTACCAATATCTTGACTTGAATACCGATGACTAATCGCTTACCTGCTATTCCATCCTCTTTTTTTAGTATTTTTTCCGTGTAAACAACAGTTGGTTGGAACGATCAATAGATTAATTTTTATTGCCTATTTTTTGTCCCTCCTTCTTTTATTTTCTTTTGTTTACTAGTAGTATACAGGGTGGCTGAGACCAAATGTTACTGACTTCACTCTGCCGCCATTTGTGTAGTTGTCATTTTTTGACAGATCGAAGTTTGGTTACTTGTTTACATGTGGTCAACAAATAACTGTTCTAAATTAATATCTTCATAAAAAAATCGTAATGGAATTCAAACGTAATAGTGTAATTGCACTGTATTTGGGTGGAAATTCACAAACAGCAATAGTTCGTCAGCTCCAGCATTTGAATGCGAATAAAATGTTTGCGTATCGAACCATAACTCAATACAACGAAACTGGTAGCATCGCTAAACGCAACAAAGGCCGTCCTAAAAAGACAGCAACATCAAAAGAAATGATACGAAATGTGAAGAAACGAATCCAACGAAACCCTCGTCAAAGTTCCAATCAATTAGCCACACGTCTACATGTTTCACGATACAGCATTCAAACCATATTGAAAAATGAACTACACTTGAAGCCCTACAAGATACAAAAAGTTCAAGATCTCACGGAGGCACAAAAAAGTTAGGCTTGAAAGAACTCGAGCATTGAAGGCCTTGGCCGAACGTGATGAGATTCAAATAATTGTCTTTTCTGATGAGAAAATTTTCACCATTCAACAGTATGTGAATAAACAAAATGATCGTGTTTGGTTAGAGCACAAGTCCAATGATAATTTGGACACAAGAGTTGTCATGCGCAAGTAATCACCAGCTTATGTTATGGTTTGGGCTGCAGTGACTGCAGATGGACGCACTCCTCTGGTTTTCATCGAACATGGAGTCAAAGTAAACCAAGAGGTGTACCGCCAAAAGATCCTAAACGATGCTTTGCTACCTTGGGCACGTAAACATTTTGGTACGAACCGTTGGACATTCCAACAGGACTCGGCACCGTTACACAAAGCTCGAGCGACACAGCAATTTTTGCAAAATTGCGTTCCGCAGCTGATTTCGTCGAAAGAATGGCCACTATATTCACCAGACTTGAATCCCATGGGTTTCTCCATATGGTCCATTTTGGAGAGTAAGGTGTCCACTAAAAAATACGAAAGTGTTGATGCATTGAAGTCAGCTCTTGTTCGAGAATGGAATAAAATTCTGCAAGCTCACGTTCGGTCAGCATGCAATGCTTTCTATGGAAGACTGAATCAAATAATCAGAGCCAAAGGAGGTCATATCGAGCAGTAACATGTTTTTCATAAAATGTAATATGTTTTCAACATATTCCACGAAATTTCAATAAAAAATAATCAAAATTAAAAAAATTACAGCGTTTTCATTTGGTAACACTTGGTCTCAGCCACTCCCTTGGTCTTAGCCAGCAATTATGTATCATCCAGCAGCAGTTTGCTAAGAAAGTAAAATCTCAATGACGTTTGTCCTTTTCCATCACCAGTCATTTTTATTTCAATTTCTAACATAATTTAATAAAAAGAGGAATAAAAAATCTTTATTTAAATATTAATTTTTAAAACTATCCTGTGGGATAATCTATAATACGTCCCAATTGCTGTTAACAAACAGGAGATCATCCACAAGATCAGTTATCGGTTATAATATTGCCTGGTGTAGAAAAAGAGCAAATGATTAAAGTCAGCTCTACTGCAAATTTTAACCAGTTTGTAGTATACAATAGGTTTATCCACAACTGTGCGGATAATCCACATCGTGCAGATAATCCAAATCGTGCGGATGAGATTTCTAAATCCGCACCCGACAGAAATTAATGCAGATAAATCCGCTTTAATCCACGGATAGCGGGTAATTGCGGATACCCGCGGATATTAACATCCGAATCAAGGTTATAATTTGAATGGTATGAGTCATTATGTATTGTCTGATCCGTTTCTGGGGCCTATATATTTTAAAAGCGAGTTTATGCATGTTGTTTATTGATCTAATTGACTTTGATGCCCTTTTCCGTCTCTATAGTGTAAATTTTTTGTTGGGTTGTGTATTATTTATGTTTTGGTGTAATTTGTCTAACTTTCTTTGGACCCTTTGAAAAATAAAATGTATTAAGTATTCTTATATATTTTGTACCTGACCTGGCTGCCCATAGATAATCCTTCGTTTTGTTTGTAGTATTCGTTATTATAAGTAGTTTTGTTTTCTTTTCTCATTAGCTAACAGCCGTTTGAGTCCGTGTTTTGTTAATAGTTGTCTAGTTATATTTATTGTGGTGCCCATGGGAATGTTAGTATACATGTTCGTGATGTCAAATGATGCTAGTTCCACGTTATTCGGTGTTTTAATGAATTATTGGTGGTACGTTGTACTACTTCAGTATGACTTGATTTGTTTGGCCATCCTGAAAGTTAGCGCTGTGGCAAAGTTGATTAACAGCCATTTATTAGCATATGTTATTAGTGTATTTTGGGCAAGGCTGTTATAGTTGGTGCTGTTGGCTTGCTCGCTTTGTTAAATTGGTTGCTTTTGTCCCTTAAAATATGGATGTTAATCTTCAGTGTATTCTTTTGTTGGATTCGCAAGTACCTTAATTTGTACGCGTTATTCTCAAAAGAGTTTTAAAGTTTGGTATGATATTCGATTTTATTGATGATGTTTATTATGTGGCATTTGTCGGCTTTTGAAACGATGGTGTCTTGTTGTTTATGTAGTTTATGGTTTATGTTGTTGATTATTTTTAAATCGAAGACATTTATTATGTTGTTTTGTAGCACTGTTTTGTTGAAATTCATTGATGATTCTTAGAATCGTATAGTAGAATATAACTAAATTTTTATTTTTACCAATCAGTAGATACTCCTGATGTTGACCTAACATGTCGAAATCGATCGAGTAATTTTGAACAAATTTAAAAAAAAAAGCTTTTTGCGAAATAATAAACAAGTGTTATAATGTAAAACTATTTAAACTAAAATAAACTATATTCGATTGATTATAAATTAATGAATCTCTAGGCTACATATGAATCTTAGTTGTCTGGAAGCAATGGATATGACCGTCAATAAAAAATTCCTTCCTATACGCCTCTTCAATAAAGCGCGTTTGTCACCACTATCACATAATGTCAAATTTTAATCTGGCAACACAATGCAAATATCCAAAACTCACATGGTACTGCATTTACAGCGGGAAAAAATAAATCGGTTGTGTTGTATAATCAGCATATATATTTTATAGCCACATTTAGCCTTGGGCAACGTTATGTTGGTCGATGAACCTCATGAAACAACAATAAATGCCAACATTTTAATAATTGCCAGCTCGAACAACGCCGAATACAAACTAATTGTTTATTTATTTTATACTGGCGCTACGTGCCATGTAGAGGACGCCATGCAGAGAACGCCAGACATCATGGCCAATTGTGTGCAAATCCGTTTAAACGTCGTCCACCCACTGAGTAGGTGAACTTCCATGAGGACTTCTTTGGTGTCGACTCCAAGTCCTGCTTAGTGGTTCGGTTTTGTGTTCGTATATGATTTTATGAATAATATTAGAACTTCTTTTATGATCTAATTTTGTAGCACACGATGCATTCGTAATCTGTGGTCACCGCCTTTTATTGGCCAGACAACTGCCGATTCTGATGGCAGAAGGATTTCTTTCATGGAAACGATTGCCGTGTTTTTTTATTAGTGTCCAACAGATGTATCCTCAGCAATGATTTTTCTTCTAAAAAAACATGATTAGAACTTGCTACTTACTGAACAATCAGTGTTTTTAAGACTAACCTGCATTTTTTAATTTGACTATGTATCCAAAACAAAGAAAAGCCATGGTAGAAATTTATTTAGCTCCACATAATTAAATGTCAATTGAGATATTTCAAATCATTAACAGCTCGCTTAGTGGAATTAAAATTGAATTGGAAGTTTTTGGGACTTTCCTCAGTACATTAAAAATGTAGAGGTATAACCATTATCACTATTATTTTATTATAAATAGAATTAATCGATTATTATTTGAGCCAGTTGTAAGTCCTTTTTTCACAACAACACTCAACAAAGACACTATCCTCGCTTATATCTCAATTTTTATACTGATTTCACCCTTCTGCTACCTACTTTGTTAAATGCCTATTCTATCTGATTCTACCTATCTCATTCTAACTATAGACTATTAACCCTAACATTGATATTGTAAACTTTAACCCTAACATTGCTATTATAAACTACTACCCTTATAACATTAGTCTTTGTTGATGTGCTTTGCCAAGTGAACGAGGTCACCCTCGTCATCTTGTACAACTGACCCATTCGACATGATATTCACGCGATGCCAGTACCAGCAGGGACTTTGCTCACAGGCTACGTGGAATATATTCATTACACGATCGCTATATTAATTCTAAACCCAACATTCGGCCTTTCCTGACTCAACACTGCCCGCAGTGTTAATTGCTAAAACTACTTATGAATCCGTTACGAACGATACTAATGAATATTCCTTCGTCTGTACGATGTACAAACAGGCCTCGTATTGCGACCTCAACTACTCTTTCCATTCACTCGGATAAGGTAACCCACCTTCCGAATACTCGACTTTTCATCACTCTTAACAAGGTAGTTTAACACCCGGTCACTCGACCTTTTGTCACTCCGGACAAGGTAGTCTACCACTCGATCACTCGACTTTTTGTCACTCCGGACAAGGTAGTCTAACACCCGACTACTCGACTTTTTGTCATTCCGGACAAGGTAGTCTAACACCCGACTACTCGACTTTTTGTCACTCTGGACAAGGTAGTCTAACACCCGACTACTCGATTTTTTGTCACTCCGGACAAGGTAGTTTAACGCCCGACTACTCGGCTTTTGAATCTCCATTTCCATGAGCGTATTCTTATACTGGACTTCTCAGTATAATATCTTCGAGAGATGACTTTCTCATTACAAAGCGCACGAATTTCATTTCGGTTTCACATGTAATTTAAACAAAAATATTTAATCATAATACCATAAGACAAAATTTCAAAAGATTTATTCATAAAGTCAAATTTACTGAAAACAACAATCAAATCATACTAAGGAAACTCTACAACGATACAAAACCACTACTGCAGCAGAACCATTTATATGTTATATATATATATATATGTATATAAATTTAAAATAAATAAAAAATATCTATGGTAAACAAAAAACAAATCTGTTTCAATACATAGAAATAACCATAATTTTACATCATTTCAGGCAAATTCATTCATCACTATCATCCTGATCCTGATTGATTTTGAACATATCATCGTCCGTTAGTCCCCACCGCTTCATGTTATCCGCTGCGTATATGGAACGGAACGGTTTTTGTGTAATTTGTATTCCTGGTACATCAATTATCTCATAACGATCAGCGTCTAGTACTTTATTGATAAAGTATGGACCTCTATATTTCTGCATTAATTTTCGTGAACTACCCGTAGTTGGTGGATCATATCTTATAAGAACTAATTCTCCTTCATTATACTTGGTAGGTGATAGATGCGTTTCATTATATGATTTCGTTACTTGTTCATTCTTATTCTCTATACGTTCAATGACAATTTTACGTATTTCATCCACAGGCTCCTGATCAACATCATCTCCTGGAGAATTCATTAATGCGGACAATAGTTTATTCCCCAAAACATTACGAGGATTAAATCCAAATAACACACGTTGAGGTGTCTCACCAGTCGTTCTATTAACTGAAGAATTCATAGCCCACTGTATCGTACTTAAATGGATATCCCAACTCCGTTCATTTTCTTTATTACACAATGTTTTTAGAGATTCTCCTATCAATCGAAAACATCTCTCTATTTGTCCGTTTGCTCGTGGTGTCTTTGCTGCCACCAGTGAATGTTTTATTGAATTATATTCACAATATTCTTTAAATGTTTTTGATATAAAAGCAGTCCCTCGATCCGTTACCAACACTTTAGGCATACCGAGATATTGTGCCACTTCATCCAAAATAACTATAATGCCTTTAGTGTTAGCTGCTCGCACTGGTTTCAACACAACAAATTTCGTCAATCGGCATATCACTGCAACAATATACCCATTCTGTTTTTTACTCTTAATAAGCGGTCCATAAAAGTCTGCATGGACCACTTGATACGGTATTGTTGGACATGGTATTTCATGTAATTGATATCTCGTTTCATCTTTTCCTCTTTAGTATACATACATGGAATACACTGTTCGATATATTTTTCACAACATTTGTCATTTTTGGAAACCAAAAATCGTTTTGAATATGCTGTTTGGTTCTATTTAGCGCAGGATGTCCTAATTTGTCATGCGCATATTGTAATATATATATTCTTGCAATGGACGGGACGGCAAATTTTATTCCATTATCAGTTTTCCTATATACCCTGCCATCCTTTAGTTGATAATCTGTTTTTTTGGACAGTTATTTTTGATATTATTGACATCTCCACAGGTAAAACACTTTCTTTGGCTTTTCTTTGGACATTTTGACATTAGATGATCGTTATTTCCACATATAAAACAATTCCGGTTGATATCAATATAGTTGCGTTTTCTATTACGACGTTCATGCTGATCCTCATCTTTTGAGTGGCTTATTTCAACCATAAGTTCTAATAATGACGGTAATGTTGACGGTTTTGCAGCAATAATTACACTTCTGGCGGTATACGATGTCATTCCTTGGATAATGTATTCTTGTATTGTTTTATCATCCAAGTCTATTTGGCGAGCTAATCGTACGGTTCGATGAAAATAAGTTTCAATTGACTCATTATCCATTTTTTTATTCCGATCCAAATTTCTTAAGATCTTTATACGTTGGTTATGATTTGGGAAATTCTCTTCAATTTGTCGTTTAAAATCTTCCCCTGTTAAAGTTTGGGTCTGAGCACCCTCGTACCAAATTTTTGCCGGACCATTCAGTCGCATGGTCGCGTTAATCATCTGGCGAAGTTGGCTCCATTGATATACTTGTCCGAGATTTTCGACTCGTTTTATCCATAGTGGATAATGAATTATTGTTGTCTAGATCAAACATTGGTACGATTTTTTCTATTTCATGTGCTCACAAATTAATTGCCACATTTTCTTGTGGAATAGAATTGCTAGATGGCAATGCTGTATTTTTACTTGATCCATTTCTTTATCTACCTGACATTTAAAACAATATTAACCGTATCTATATATATGTGTATTACAGAATTTCAAACAATTAGTTATTTTACTTGTACTGTTTTGTTTTTATTGCACTTTATATCAACCACGCACAAAATTCAAGATTATTGAAAAGTTATAAACACGACAAAAAAAATGGCGACGATGTATCGAACATGATCAAATCACGAATACAACACGCATGAATAATTTAAAAAAAAAATAAAATAAAACAAAGACGTTCGGAGTGTAAATGCTGTTGTCCCTTTCCCACACTATATACCTATGCATGATGGAATTTATTATATACCGGGTGTTTCTTTTAAACTGAGACGATCAAATATCTCGAAAAATAGCCACTCTACGGAAAAAATGTCCATAATCAAAATTTAATCATACCGCGGGGGAAATACATTAGTGCAAAAAAATAATCCCCCACCCCCCGCTTTGTAGTTGGGGCGGTGGTAACTTTTAAACTAAGATAGGAAGCCATATTTTTTATTGCAGATACGGATTCTACGACTAAAAGTACATATGATTTGAATGAAATATTTTGTTCGGTTCATGATAGATGGCGTTGTAATCGACGAAATTCAATTTTTTTAATTTCTCCTTCTTAGAACACACGCATTCGATTCTGCAATACGTTTGAAATAAAAAACATCACGTTTTCATTGGAAATACTCGAAATTCGTCATCAAAACAATTTATTAATGTAAATGGCAGGTGAATAAAATAATTTTAGCTTAAAATAAGTGTTCAAAATGATGGCCTGCGACTTCAATGCACTTATTAATACGCATTTCAAATGACTGTACACAACTGAGAAGTGTGTCTGGTTGAATTTCAGCACACGCATTTCTGATTCGCTCAATCATGTTCTCACGATCAAGTATTTCACGTGCCACTACCGAATAGTGTGCAGGACAACCATCATGTTGAAACCACATGTTCCGTCTCACTTCTAAGCTCAAATTTTCAAGTAATATTGGCAGTTCATTTTCCAAAATGTTTCGGTACATTTGACCATTCAAGTGGCTTTCAATAATGTGGGGGCCTATGAGTTTGTTGCCAATTATTCCACACCACACGTTGACAGTCCAGTGCGGATTTGTAACACTCCAATAATGCATGTTGTGTCGATTAACCGTTCCATGGTTGTAAAAGACGATTCGTCAGAGAACATTACGCAACGAAAAAAATGGGGTTTTGTTGTATTTGCTAACGTGCCCAATGACAAAAAGTTACCCGATTTTGGAAATCAGCGCCATGAAGATCTTGGTGTAAAGACACATGATATGGATGATACTTGTGCCGTTTTAAAATTCTCCAAACACTGGTGAGGGACAATCCGGAATCGCGAACTATTTCTCGTGTACTAACATGAGGATTATGAGCCACTGCTACCAATACAGCAATTTCATTATTTTCTCCAGTGACTGTTGCTATACGGGTCCTCTTTTTCGGTTGAACATTTCCATCAGTAATAAATTGTTTGATAGTACGGCCAAATGAAGCACGTGAACGAATCCTATCCGGAAAACGTTGAGCGTAAATAGCAACAGCATTTTCAAGATTTCTGCCAGCTTCTCCATAAACCAGAACCATTTCAGTTTTCTCTGATACAGTTAAACGCTCCATTATAAAGTATTTTATCGTTTATTTTGCAATTACGAAAAACATGAAGAAAAGAAATAACACAAACGTTAATTTACAAAACTGAATAAATTGTTTTGATGACGAATTTCGAGTATTTCCAATGAAAACGTGATGTTTTTTATTTCAAACGTATTGCAGAATCGAATGCGTGTGTTCTAAGAAGGAGAAATTAAAAAAATTGAATTTCGTCGATTACAACGCCATCTATCATGAACCGAACAAAATATTTCATTCAAATCATATGTACTTTTAGTCGTAGAATCCGTATCTGCAATAAAAAATATGGCTTCCTATCTTAGTTTAAAAGTTACCACCGCCCCAACTACAAAGCGGGGGGTGGGGGACTATTTTTTTTGCACTAATGTATTTCCCCCGCGGTATGATTAAATTTTGATTATGGACATTTTCTCCGTAGAGTGGCTATTTTTCGAGATATTTGATCGTCTCAGTTTAAAAGAAACACCTGGTATATAAAAAAAATTGGTTTATCTCTTTCTTTTTTTTTCATTATATAACATAATGTGTCCCCTATGTCCGAACGTTTCCTCGTTTAAATCGACTATACGGCAAAACAAAACCAAAAAAAAATCTTATTGGATTTGGTTATCCCCACACACACACATCAAACTAATTTTACGCATTACGTCTACCGATATATATTTTCCTATCTATCCATATCCAATTTTAGCCGTATTTCCGCAATACTTATATAATACACTACATACCTTACCAAAATTTGTTTTTCTCGTTGATAATGCATAATAAAATGTACTTACATTATTATACCATTATATATTAGAACTTATAATTAAATAATTTTCCTGCCATTTCGTTTATTTCTCCTTACACTTCTATTTTATTTTATTGTTTCAAATGCATTACGATTACAAATTAAATTTGCATTACTTTGTTGTTTTATCCCACTTCTGAATTTGTAGAGGTATAACCATTATCACTATTATTTTATTATAAATAGAATTAATCGATTATTATTTGAGCCAGTTGTAAGCCCTTTTTTTCACAACAACACTCAACAAAGACACTATCCTCGCTTATATCTCAATTTTTATACTGATTTCACCCTTCTGCTACCTACTTTGTTAAATTCCTATTCTATCTGATTCTACCTATCTCATTCTAACTATAGACTATTAACCCTAACATTGATATTGTAAACTTTAACCCTAACATTGCTATTATAAACTACTACCCTTATAACATTAGTCTTTGTTGATGTGCTTTGCCAAGTGAACGAGGACACCCTCGTCATCTTGTACAACTGACCCATTCGACATGATATTCACGCGATGCCAGTACCAGCAGGGACTTTGCTCACAGGCTACGTGGAATATATTCATTACACGATCACTATATTAATTCTAAACCCAACAAAAATGTGTGAATTTTACGTATGAACTTCCCAGTCAGCTCTTAACAGCCCACTCCGGATAGCGAGTAAAAAACACAGCGGAAGGATGTTGCGGCCCGAATTAGTTTACTGGTGTAAAAATCGGTTTTATTACAGATTTTTCGATCTATATATCGATTTTCAACTAAAAAGTTCTAACATGAAAAATATTAGTTTATTAATAAATTAATTATATGCAAAAATAGGGAGCTAAATATAAGTTTTGATATGGATATAATCTATCCGAAGCACCCAATTTTCCGGGCGCTAATAATAAAACACGGGGCGCTAATAATAAAACACGGGCGCTAATAACAAAACACGGTAAATATTACCTACAATTGTATTTTACCCCCATATTATCAGCATATGCCAATCTGACTTGAATTAAAATATTGGCGCTGAGCTATAGTGAGCTGATGGACGACGTATGTTAAATATAGGTAAAAAGTATTTTGACGATAGGATCACCATGCCGCCCCCGATTTTATTTCAATGGTTTCCTAAAGTTTGTCTTAATTTTTTACCTAGATAGGACAATACGTCCGGCGTTCCACAAGGGGTTCTGCTAAGTGTTGTCCTATCGTACGCCTCTTGAAAGTCCACCAATAAGATTTGAACAAGGATTGCGTTTTCAAAACACTTTTTCAAACTCTTGACGGATGAGAGTTTTGTACTATCATAAGGGTTTGCGTATATTCTAGCCCACCGTAATTTATTTGAGTTCTTTTAATATATTTTAATATCGGTATTATGATGGTTTAGTTTGCATTAGTATGCCTTCCCAGTTTTAACACATTTCAGAGAAGCAAATCGACTTCGCGAGTATTTCCAAGTACTGCGTATTAGTCAAAGCAGTAAATATTAGTGGAAATAAATACTTCAACAAAACACTGATTTACCCTTAACGATGATGAATTAGGAAAAAGTAATATTGTACAACATCACAGGAAATCCCGAAATCATCAAAACGATTGTCGCTCGCGAAGCAACAGGTTAAGGCCGAATTAAAATAACAGCACAATAAGATTTTGGTTTGAAATGATGTAGGGAGAAATGCAGTTCATCTCTGTGCATTGGTTCTTTGAAAATATTACTGGCAAGTAAAAATTGGATTATGCAATGCAACAGCATAAAATATAATTTTCAAAATGGGAAAAAACTAGATCACTCCCCCTCCTCTTGCATGGCAGTATGTCTCCTCCAGCAGCAACATGCGCCTTTCAGCAGCTCAGGAACCTGGTTAAGATTCAATGAGCCAATCACATATGAATCCAAAGTTAACTGTTTATGCTACCTCAAAAGGTATCAAGAGGCAGCGAAATTCCTTTATGGCATGTAGCACCAGCACAATAAAATAAATAAACTACTAACGCTTTGAAGATAAAACTGGCGAGGTATATTGCAAAACTATGCAGATGAATCATTAAGGCGGCCATGTACGGTTCAGTGTAGGCTATGAATATAAGCCAGGAACTAAATAACTAATCTACAGGTATTGCATTAAGAAGTTGGGAGCAAAAAATTCCTGAGGTAGTGACCATTTGAAAACCCAGGGAGCTGAAGCGTTAGCATGAATTTACATCCAAAAGTGATAATGTTAAACGTTATTGTGCACAGTGGCATTCGCTGAGTATAGGATGACGAGTTGCTAGTAAGAATCTGGAAAACAGGTAACGATGACAATAACAAACAAATTTTCATGCCATCCAATCGGATACGAAAAGTCCTACTGGAAACACACCTTGGGAAATTAGAAGTACATTTTGTACATGGAATTAATAAAAATTGAATAAGATAAAATACCGATTTTATTTGATCAATTGACGCAAAGGCATTGAATAATAATGCAGAAACTGTAAAGCGAGTGCATCTATGATGAACAGATTGTGAAAATGCTGTTGATAGTATTTTCCGTAATAAAATGTACAAGCGCCAAGCAGGATAATTTTTTGGAATTCGGTCCCCTAGTAATACTCCAAAAGTTTTGGTAAATGTGTGCATCTCTGCAGCAGACATTTTAAATTTTTCTTTTGTTAAAGTATCTGACGCTAATAAAGTTGGTTTATTTACGTTAGAATTTCCGTAATTTATATGTTGAAGACGATCATTCAAATTTTCTATTGTAAACAACTTTTTATCTATAATGTAAAATACTTTAATTACCTCTAGCAGATCGTGCATGATATCTACACTCCAAATTTCAGTTACATGAAATGACCCTAACGTATTGAAAATACAGGCCTCTTGGTATTAACCAATCAACTTAGGATTATTTAAGTTTAAATTGGATCTGTAGTTTTGCACAGTCCTTATTTGCAATACAGGCATATTTATTTTGTTCCTTAGATTGTTTGTATAACCGGCAATAATAGGAAGCCATAAAACTTAACTCTTAAGACATTGGAAACTCGTACGAGAGGAAGAATGCATTAATTGATACATTTGTAAACAATTGGGTTTGCAGATTCGAAGTACAACTAC
This sequence comes from Nephrotoma guestfalica, assembly GCA_963691935.1. Classification (NCBI taxonomy): domain Eukaryota; kingdom Metazoa; phylum Arthropoda; class Insecta; order Diptera; family Tipulidae; genus Nephrotoma; species Nephrotoma guestfalica. Next base: position 121,225,549 of record OY829914.1, read on the forward strand.
GCTCTGATTAAGGAATTTGAAATTTACAGCCCCATGCCTGTTGCAAAAACAGTGCAAAAAATTTGAATATAAAGAAGACTCGTACCACACTATTACCTTCACAGTTAGACGGGATGGTAGAGAGCTAAAACCGGACACTGGAAGAATATTTATAGAAAGAAGTTAATGGCAACTAGGATAACTAGAATCATTGTGAACATCAACCATCATATGGTGGCGCATAAGTAAGGTTATGATTTATTTAATGAAAAACTTTTTTGTTTCTGATTTTATTTAAGGTTGGCAGTTATTAAAATTTAGATTATAGTTTGGAAATATGTTCTCATTATGTTTTGAAGATAATATTTTTAAAATGGTGACCACTGTTTGCGTCGACCTGACGTGCTTTTTCTAGAGCATTATCCAAAATGTCCTTAGAATTCCAGAGCCCTCACTTCTTCTCGTATATTGGCCTTAAGCTATTGGATGGTTCTTGGTTTATTAGCATATACCTTACTTCTTAGGTAGCCCGAAAGAAAAAAATCGGGAGCCGTTAAATCGGGCCAGTTAAAATCAGAAAAACGCGATATTATTCGATCGCAAAAATTTCGCGCAGAAGAGCCATAGTTGGACGAGCTGTGTGAGCCGAGGTTTCAACAATTCTGGATTGTTCTCTACCTCTGACCTTAAAAAATGTTCAATCATTGCCCGGTATTGAATGCCATTCACATTAACCGCAACTTGTTCATCGTTTTCGAAAAATATGGCCCAATGATCCTTTCTGAAGTTATTCCACACCATAATGTGCATCTACGTGGATGCATTTGATCTTCAACAATTATTGGTGCTCCATATTCTGCAATTGTCTTTATTCACGTGACCATTGAAGTGGAAATGGGCCTCATCGCTCATTATGAGTTTTTCAATAAACTCATTGTTTCCTAGGCATAATTCTTGAAATCGGCGTATCATTTGGTTTTAACTCGTGAACCAATTGAATTTTTTATGCGAAAAGGTGTAACCTATGTAAAATTCTTTGTAAAGATCGCATGGGCATCATCAACTGCTAAGAATGTGGCCTGGTGGAAGTTTTGGGGTTTCCGTCAATACTTGCTTGCACCCGAGCAATGTTCACATTATTTCGAACTGCATTAGGTCTCTAAAAATTAAAAAAACTTCGATATGATCTTTGTGTCTTGGGAATAAATTTCCCAAGTTTTTCCAAGTTAAGTCTGGAAAAAAACGATAAAAATACGTAACGTTCTTGTTGAGGTGTGTTACAGTGCAGTGCACGATACTACAGAAATATAACTTGCTATTGTACCTAAATAGCTTAGCCGAAAGCCTCGCATATACAGTCTGATGTTAAGTTTGAGTTACCAGACCCAGTCGCGTAGCCGCAGTTAGACGGAGAATGAACAAGATACATAATGAAGTAAGAAGAAATATCGTAAAAGCTAGCGGTAGAATGGAAACGAGATATGACCTACGAGCGAATAGAGTGGTACTTGTAGAGAGAGATTTGGCTAGGCTTTACAATCCCAAGAGAAGAAACGGAATATCAACAAAATTATAACAAAGTTAGTCCTAAACCTCAGCAATTTTATTGTTACAATTACACAATTACACTTTTTGTTTTTTAAATTTTTAATTTTTACTTTTACTGACCTTTCACATATCGATCGATTCGCACATTCGTAAATCCGTATATTCCCATTCGTCAAAATTCATTCTAATTTCGTGCACGCAAACGGTCATCGAACATTTCTCAGCTCTGATTAAATGCAGGATATTTCCAAATTAAATACAAAATGTTCTCCACAATCAAATTGCTATCAAATAATTCAATTTCAATTAAATTGCATTGCTTAAAGCATTTCTTCCAATTTCCATTATTTAATCTCACACGTTGCAACGTACTTCTCATTCTAGTATTCCTTCAAAGAATAACCAAGCAACTCAAAGTAATTCTTTCCATTCACCTTTCATCAAATTCTATTTTCCATAGGATTCTTCCAGAGATTTACCTGGAACATTCGAAACATTCATAACAGTTACATATGCAGTCACTGAACTCAAACATTCTACATACATATTGCCAGTGAACAAAATTTCTACATACACATTGCCATGTGTTGCCCCACCCTGATTAATTAATTCCAATCCACGTCGGGAGTCAGACAATACCTACTCACTCCCCTCCTTCCTTGTGTGCCATGTTCCCTTCCATAAGCTCTACCAACTCTGCATTTATTAGACAGATTTTATCATATAAACTTACTATCTTTTTTACTGTATATTATCTTACTTTACTATCTTTACTAATTTTATTTATAATCCGTTCCTCTTCGCAATTAACCTTTCCTTTCATTCATCAATATATTGGTCATAATTTTTACAGTATCGCGCACTGTAATCCATTCTTCCTTATAATTAAGTGGATATTCCAAATCAAACCACAGGGTATGTTTTGGGGTTGAATCAATTGCTCCCAATACCATTCTGCCCCATCTTTCATAATTATTAACTTTTCAAACCGAACCTTTGTAAAGTCACACTAGGTGGGCTTTCATTTTGGTTTGCTTACCTTTTTAACCACTTTCAATTTACTCCTGCTTCTTTTTTTCAGTTAATTTTTCCAAATGGACTTTAAAACTCGTTCGCTTATCAATCCAAATCCCCAAATCCCTAGTTCGATTCGTTCGAAAAGCAAGTTATAACATTTCCTCGAGTTTACACCCAAATTCAATTCAGATAAGACATCCGGAATGGTGTAATCCTTTCTGTAATTTGTTGTCTGATTTCTATCCCGACCCCATTTTGGATGTATCTTCTACAGAAAACAGATTTCATTTCATTTTTCTGGCATCTGCATACTCATTCCCACTTAAGATTTGGATGTTTCTAAAACCGATTTAAATTGCATACACATTTCGTTCGACAATTCACTTTAATTATCAGGCATCATACACTCGATTCTATTGCTCAAATTACTACACACATAAATCATTATTGGCAGAAAAACACCTCTATTCTCATTATCATCAAACAATATATTTATTTACGTCCGTTTTTTCAAGTTTGGCCAAAAACCGTTATCACTGTCAAAATAGCATATTATTTAAAACGAAACCGATAGACATGCTAAATCGATTCGATTTTGATATTGGGATTTGGTTATTTCTTTAAATTATGACCCGAGAATTAATTAAAAAAAAGTTTTTTAATAAAATTTGAAATACTTTCGGCGACCAATGATAATTTTGTTAATTCTAATTTTCGGTGAATTGTTATTTGCAGTGAATTTTCTTATACTGCAACATTTCTTTAATATTATTTTGAAGCTTCTGAATTATTCATTTTTCAAATTCCTTGAAGAAAAAACCCCCGACTTTTACCTCAACGAATTTCATCTCTCCTGTAACTCCCACAGTTAAAGCTCTTTAACTTAAAGTCTAAACTTAATCGTCTAGCATGCTGAATTTTTTTTAATACTTACATTTTGCCAATGGAGAGACCCTTGAATGGCGTTTGCCAGGGGTATATTCTGGGCAGAGCGTTGGTGGTTTAAAATATTGATCACATGCCTGACGTTTCTATTCGCTAGTACGTCTCTCGCTATTACATTTAATTTGGAGCATTTTAGCAAATTGGACACGAAAATTAAACGACGCAAATAAAAAACTGTTATCAATGTTAATACTCGTTCATGGAAAAATACAAAAACTCCAGAATAAGAAAATATAACAATAAATAAATTAGAAACAAAAGAGTCCGTGAATCCTTTCCTACGGTAAGGCTGGTTGGTTTATTGAAGTGTAAATTAAAAATCTCAGGATATATGGTGTCGTTTGGTTCCCACTTAAAGCAAATCTATGTTGCCTAGAATTAAAACGAGTATTGGTCCTACTAAGAAAAGGAAAAGCAGATAGAGTTAGCGAGTTTTAAGAATAAAATTTGTAAAATACAGTTACCGCATTAATATTACGCCCGTGCTCTAATGTATGGTTGGAGGACGTAATTGACACATCGTTTATCATACGGAGGACTCTATTCTGAATTCTATCAAAACATTTGTAACGAATCCCTTGGTTCGTTCCCAATTTTACTAACTAAATAGTCTAGTTTGTCATTCTTCACGCACATAAAATATTTGTAATTTAAATAAAACAATGTTTGAACTCGCACCCCTAATAGATTTGCGGACGCGATTAGTACAAAGTGTGGGTAGCTCTGGAAATATATATTTTCTAAGTTGTTTTTTTTACGAATATTACCAAAAGTACGTACAACCAGTGATACGAAAGGGTGTGTAAAACGCACTCAAGGTTGTGGTTAATTAGTGTATATTAATAAGTATATATGTACTTGCTTTATATAAATTATTGTTTTACGGGATAAATTTTGTTTTGGTAAATAAACATAAAATTTTTTTGCAAAAAGATCAGTAGTCGAGTCTGGATGATTAAGCCTAAAAGTTCAACAAATAAATTAAATTTAAAACTAAATAAACCTAACTATAATAAAACCTAAATAACTAGAAACACATAAATTTGTTAATAAAAACTTAAATAATTTATAATTAATCTAAAGTGAATATACTAAAAATATTTTAAGTGAATTAAAAATTTAACTTCATAATAATGATATAGTTAAAGGTGGTCTAGAACGTGGTATGAAAATAACACAAGAACTGTAAGGACGATGTTATAGTCCCGTTTACCGTGAAATATGTGTTATGTGGTTGTGAATATGGGAAAATAAATTTGCGTTAAAAGACTAAAAATTGGTAGATAATAATATAAGTATAATAATTGTTAAGTTGGATTAAAATTATAATAACGAAAAATATCAAAAAAGTGAAAATTCTTGAAGTGCATTGGTGACGAATAAAAATAAAAATCACAGTAATCACACCGAATATTCGGACATTAGTTTTTTTTGCGTGTGTGCTAAAAACGTTCTTTTGGAGTTCAAGGCGGAAATTCGCTATTCAAAATTCTAACGTTAGTTATAACCAAAAACCGAAAAATATTAAATTAATATAGAATTGCTAAGTTGAATAAAATCTAGGCAGATTTATTGGAAACTTTCGTCCATCTAAATAACTAACTCTAAATAACTAAACTTAAACTTAAATTCTAATTAATTAAACTAAAGATAACATTAATATAATAAATTATAAACTAAAAATTTACGTAAAACATTAAAAATTCTTCGCGCGACATTACATCCGACTGCAATCATCTTCATATGTCTACATACAAAAGGCGCCCACCGAAGTATATTTTTTTTTTGTAAGTTGCATTAGCAATAATTTTAATTTTAAGTAAATTAACCAATCTTGGAATATTTTAAAATTTTCAAATTAATTAATTTAATATATGCATCTGTTGCTAATTGGGTTAGACGTTTAGAATATTCGTGGATTAATTAAGTTACTATAATAAGTTAATTTTTTATCACGTTAAGACATACTCGTAGGTCTTTAAATTAAATAAAGTGAACTATTTTTCAAAATATCGTTAATTTAGGAAACTAGTTTTTGTTAATTTTCTATTTTTTTTTATTACTAAGTTTTCATTATTTTGCTTTTCTATTATACATATAGTACATTTTATTTTTATTATTATGTTTTTAAAAATGAGAGGGTAATCATATTTGTTGTGGAGATGTGAGATGGTAAGTGACGCGTATGGGATGGCATCCATGATGTTAGTGCAAGTTCTTGGAATTGTGTAGTTCGAGTATTTCACGGTTATTTCTTTTTCTTTCTCTTGGTTTCCACTTTTGTTTCTTAGTTTATATTTTATGTGCGGTCTAGCAAGATCGTAGTTGGAATTCAGAAATCCCCACGACCTACACCATGAGCCACAGCCGGCCAGAGACGACCGCCTGGATTCTAACCCGATATTATAAATATTCAGTATCCATGCAAATGGTTACACATTCCAAATGAGATTTAGAAGCCCCACCCAAGACAAAAAAGTTAAACTCCATAATAGGTATCTAAGCCTTAAAAAGACTTAAGATCTTCGATGAGGTGAGGTAAAATATGCAACTCCTAATGAACATGTAATTTTGGTGATTTCAAACACATAAGTCCTATTCAGAGCCCCATGAATTGGGAGTCCGTTAATTACAGGTACAACATAGTGTTGTACTACTTTCTGTTAACTTCAATGAAAGCCGACAGCGTTGTGTCTCCTGCAAATGTATGGATGTTGATGAGGTCTGTGGGTCATTGATCTAAATCAAGAGCAGCGTAGGGAACAAGGTCGCTCGTCGTGGCATACTTGCACCTCATGCGAACTCGAACAATGCGTCAGGTAAGTCATGAATTCATCGGATGACCATGAAATTTTACTTGAAAATCGGAAAGTAGGGCATGCACCTCGAAATCTCTGTCTGTAATGTAAAAGTTGTCAATGTATTTTATTACTTTCGAAAAAGCAGATGACAAAGCAGTCGGACGGTAGTTTGTACTTTGCCGTTTTTCAAATCGAAAGATAGACACCTGTTTTTAGTTCAGTTTCCGATAGTTATTTTTTGTTTGATGCACCGCTCCGATTCCCTCACACTTGTTATTTGCTCTTCGGAAGGCCGGGCTTTCTGTTCTTTGTTTCAGATAACTGGCCTACTATCTGTGATAGTCTTGAGGTCGATCACGGTTACCACGATCTACGTAAGCGACTCAGTAGCTTACTCCTTAATTATTGGGATGTTTAACATTGTTATTATGTGCAAAATCCCACTTCTGCCATACAAAATAAAATATTAATGTCGCAGTCTATTGCCAATGTCAATAATAAAGACCAAATTAAATTACTGGGCTAAAATATGCTACCGTTGGGATGGTCATCATGGTTTACGACTAGTAAAATTAAAGTTTTGTTGGGTTCGCGGTTATCGAATAAGTACTTTATGAAAATACCACACTGTACGAGAGTAACAGTAAATTGAATGCGAATTTGGTGTGAGAGATGAAATTACGATTCTCTTCGGTTTTATTTGAAGGTACTTAATAGTGCCGCGAGGCAAACATGTAAACGTACACAATAATATTTTAAATACTAAGAATAGAATTGAAATGTTAATTTTTATATATACGAATATAATATGTAATTTTTACGAGAGTGAATTTCGTTCGTGCGATTTAAAATCCTGAAATGAAATATTACGTGACCTTTATACAAATTAATTTTTTTTTCTGGTGTATAAGACCTTTTGTAAAACATTTTCCGTTGCTTTTTCCGTTCCTTGTTTAATTACGTTACCATACCATAAACTCGTACATTTGAAATACATTTATTTGATGTTGCTAAATCTGCGAGAATTTTGTGCACATCAGCAGCTAAATTATTGGGGGTTGGCCATTAACTTTAAGAGTAACGAATAATATCCGAAAAATATTAGTTGTGAGATTCTCGCCGAATAAACTTAATGTATTCGCCATTGTATATCGCATACGTTTAAAATCGCTGATGAATCCTAAGTTGTAAAAATCAGATTTTATTCGTTCACCCGCACACGAAACCCAGCCCAATTTGCGTGCAACAATAAAATGGTTAATTTAGTGCCACGATAAACTTATACAAGAATGTAGGTCAACCTAAAATATTCAAAATTGTTAACAAAAAAAAATCAAATTCCCTTCCGCTCGCCCAAATGATTAGAGATTTTTTATGTATGCATAAATTACGGGTATTTTCACTTTTATTATGACCCGTTAAGCCGTTAAAAAAAATCTAAATGAAAAAGGCTGTATTTACTATATACACGAATAAATAAATATGAGATCGTAAATTCCTTCACAAGTATATATGTATAGTGAAATATTTAGAAACTAGAGGAAAAGTTTGCTTCTTTCTATATACAACAAAAGGTCATTCTCATGAGAATACCATCTTAACGGGGGAAAATAAAAATAAAATTTTACTTTATGTTTTCTTTTTACAATACAAAAAAGTTTTCCCGTCTATATCCATCACAACACTCATCTCCCACCCTCATAAACTGATGAGGTGAAATTTTACATTATTTTATTTATGATAATGTTATTACATGATTGATGATGTATTGTTTGATTTTATGTTGCTGGAGTGTCTATATTACGTATCCAAACCTTACGAGCTTATAGATTAACTGCTGTATATATAGTTCGATTCAAACTGACAGCCAACATACATGCGGAACGTTATATCGATAAAATCGATAACAATATGAATAATTCGAGTGGGGCAGAATTCAATAAGATTTTTCTGTTTTAATTTTCGATTAGCTGTTTACATGATTGATTTCCTTTGGCTGGTGCTTTGAATGAAAATTGTGTTTGCACCCGCAACATCCAACGCTTGTAAACGGTGGAAAATTGTTAATTCATGTACCACTTGTGTATAACTGTGTATTATACATACTTACGATTGGTTTTTAAATAGCATATAGAAGATATTTGATTGCCAATTATTTTCCCGAATTTTCCAGCTAGATCGGCTAAGTGCTAAATTTTATTAACTTTGAAAAAAATAAGGTGCGTGGCCAATCGTTCCCTAATTGATTGCCATTAAAAATTATACGTTACATGTTGTAAAAATTGATATTTTCTACGATTTTATAGAATCGTGACTACACACATTTTCAATGTCGGATACTAAATTATACATCACGTGGTTTTATCACGCTCATAATAAAATATATAAAAAAAAAATTCATTACATAATTATTTATCAATTATATATCCAAGCACCTAGAATTCCAAAGAGATTTAGGCGTAAATACATTATGGATTATAATCACGGTGTAAACATAAAATTAGTTACCACCCACGCTTCAAACGAAACCAACTTCGACAACAACACGCATTTTGAGTGACCATGGAAATGTCTTTCTTCGTATCATTGAATAAACTTAAAATAGAATTGAAAATATAATAATGTTGTGTCAATTTATCACTTAGTGTCGTACATCCAAAATGACAATAATCTTAATCACTTATTTTTGTTAAAAAATGAAAATAACCAAAAACTGTCTTGCTGAATAAGACAAAGTTACATTAAAAAATCATCAATCAATCGTTCAATGATCACAAAAACATGTTAACCTAATAAAAATTATAAAAATGTGCATGATTATAGATGGCGTATACTCGTAGAGGATTTATTTGTAATAAGACGTAAAGTCATGAGTCTCATATTATTTTGAAAATTGTTGTTACATATACGGCACTCATTTTATCAAAATTTAATTTTACTTGGATGCAGTCGTAATTCTTGAAATAAAAATTAATTCATGTAGTCTAATTTTTTGTATCCAATAAAATGTTAACAGGTAAATTGTATCTAACTGGTTTTAAAAATTCGAATTCACTAATAGCACAAAATAATGGTTACGACAACCGTTTACGACAAATAAAATAATGACAAAATTTATGCCTATCAAATACTTAACAAACAAATAACAAATTTTCTCATATACGTATACGCTATAAATATGAATTGGTTAATTTCCCTAAATGTTGCTTTTATATAAAAAAAAATAAAACTTAAGAGCACAATTAGGCGAATTCAAATAAAAATAACCAATACAATCGAAACATTGTCATCAAAGATTAGAGAACAATTAGGCGAATACGAATAAAATCGTGTAACACAATCAACTCATTCATTAGAGAGTGAGGCTTTAATGTGCTGAATATGTTCAATACAAAAATAAAAATGTGTATAAAACAATTGTAAGATACAGCATAAGTGTAATGTATAAAATGTTAAATATTCGGTTCCATATACTAAAGAGCAAAAATGTTAAATGGTCGATCTATATAAATAATAAGCAATAACTGCAGAAGGTGTTGCACGGCCCGTCCGTCCTTCAATGAAAAATTTTGTTCTACAGAAGTCAAAAGCCCCATATATAGACATGGTTTTTTATGATGGCCTTGGAATGTACTTTAATACAAAAATGCCAAATGGTCGGTCCCTGGGTTCGATCATATGTATAACAACCGATATCTGCAACAGGTATTGCTCAAAACTTCTATGACAAATTTTGTTCTACAGAAGTCAAAAGCGCCATATATAGACATGGCTTTTCATAATGGCCTTGGTATGTAATTTAATACAAAAATGCCAAATGGTCGGTCCTTGGGGTCGGTCAGATGTATAACAACCAATATCTGCAACAGGTGTTGCACGAAAATTTAATGAAAAATTTTGTTTCACAGAAGTAAAAAGTCCCACAGATAGACACGGTTTTTTATTATTGTCTTGGTATGTAATTTAATACAAAAATGCCAAATGGACGGTCCCTGGGTTCGGTCATATGAATAACAACCAATATCTGTAATAGGTGTTGCACGAAACTTCAATGAAAAATTTTGTTATACAGAAGTCAAAAGTCCCTGTGTCTTGGTCTGTACTTTAATACAAAAAAGCCAAATGGTAGGTCCCTAAGTTCGGTCATATGTATAACAACCAACATCTGCAACAAGTGTTGCACGAAACTTCAATGAAAAATTTTGTTCTACAGAAGTCAAAAGTCCCACTTATAGTCATTGGTTTTTATGATGGCCTTGGTATGTACTTTAATACAAATTTGTGTTGCACGAAACTTCGATGAAACATTTTTTTCTATAGAAGTCAAAAGTCCCACATATAGACATGGTTTTTTATGATGACCTTGGTATGTACTTTAATACAAAAATGCCAAATGGTCGGTCCCTGGGGTCGGTCATATGTATAACAACCAATATCTGCAACAGGTGTTGAATGAAAATTTAATGAAAAATTTTGTTCCACAGAAGTAAAAAGTCCCACAGATAGACATGGTTTTTTATGATGGCCTTGGAATGTACTTTAATACAAAAATACCAAATGGTCGGTCCCTGGGTTCGATCATATGTATAACAACCAATATCTGCAACAGGTATTGCTCAAAATTCTATGACAAATGTTGTTCTACAGAAGTCAAAAGCCCCATATATATACACGGTTTTTTATGATGGCCTTGGTATGTTATTTAATACAAAAATGCCAAATGGTGGGTCCCTGGGTTCGATCATATGTATAACAACCAACATCTGCAACAGGTGTTGCACGAGACTTCAATGAAAAATTTTGTTCTACAGAAGTCAAAAGCGCCATATATACATGGTTTTTTATGATGGCCTTGGTATGTACTTTAATACAAAAATGCAAAACGATCGGTCACTGTGTTCGGTCATATGAATAACAACCAATTTCTGCAACAGCTGTTGCGCGAAACTTCAATGAACAATTTTGTTATACAGAAGTCAAAAGTCCCATATATAGACATGGCTTTTCATAATGGCCTTGGTATGTAATTTAATAAAAAAATGCCAAATGGTCGATCCCTGGATTCGGTCATATGTATAACAATCAATATCTGCAACAGGTGTTGCACGAAACTTCAATGAACAATTTTGTTCTACAGAAGTCATAAGTCCCATATATAGACATGAGTTTTTATGATGACCTTGGTATGTACGTTAATATAAAAATGCCAAATGGTCGGTTCCTGGGGTCGGTCATATGTATAACAGCCAATATCTGCAACAGGAGGAGTCAGAAGTCCCACTTATAGACATGGTTTTTTATGATGACTTTGGTATGTACTTTACCTATTATTATGAAAATAAGTCAGCATATTTTCAATTTATTTGCACCAATCATTTGATCGATTAATTCCGAGAACATTCTTAATAACTTCTTTTACACAATTCCATGCCACAAGCTCTCGTTCATTGAGAGCATTTTCAAATGCTTCATCGTTCATCAAACGACGAAAATCTGGTCCATTAAGTATTCCTGTAATAAAAAATAAGATGCGAATTGAAATTTCATATGATCAAAACTTAGATTCGAATAGATTCAAACACCAATCTTCTTTTATTTTCATTCCACTTAACCGTGGAAAAATGCGACGCAATTCGATGAACGCATTTCCATCTGGATTCAGCGCTTTTATAAAATTGTTAACTACTCCAAGCTTGATATGGTGTACCTATGATTTTCAGTTTTTATGTGTTGTCTGAAACTTGATTTTATGTTCTTTTTTAAATTTGGTTATATCATTGATGTGTTCTTTGTATCTTATTTGAAATGAGTGTCCTGTTTGGCCTAAGTATGCCGATCTTCAGTTGTATTTAGCCTTTCCTGTGCAAACGGATCTCTGCCCAGATGGACCCATGTTCCTCTAGACGGCCAGGTAGGAGCCGAGTCTTCTGTGAGAAGCTTTTGCCAAAACTGACAAGACCCTGCCTTTTTGGAGAACATGCGAGAAGGCTGGGTCTACAGATGAATGACTTTGTCTGAATTGCATGGACGAAAAGGAGAAAGAGACTTTAGATAACGTCCTATATGACCGGTGTCGGACGTGAAGTTTTCAACATTTATCAAAAGTGTAGCTATACAAATTAACAAAAAACAAAAATATAGATACACAATTTAGCAAAAAGTGTATAATTACATAAAAAAATTATGGCAGGGTTGAATTTGGTATAATTTCCACTAAATATAATCCTAACTAATCCGCGGCATATTACTGCGACCTTCGAGGAATTGTTTTTGTTTAATGTAAATGGAAATAATATTTTAAAAAGTGTAAACCGAGTATTGTGGGTGTTTAAGGGTCTAAGGGTCTTTAACACTTAATTCTAGAGATGACACTACAAACCTAAGTATACTGGTATTTCGGGGACTCTCCCTACAACGTTTAGTAATATGCGGCATATATCTGCGACATGCGGGGAATTAAGTGTTAATGGCCCTTAAACCACCACAAGACTCGGTTTACACTTTTTATATTATTATTTCCATTTACATTAAACAAAAAAAATTCCCCAAAGGTTACAGTGATATGCCGCGGGTTAGTTTAGATATCATATTTTTGGAAATTATAACAAATTTAACCCTGCCATAATTTTTTTTATGTAATTCTACACTTTTTGTTAAATTGTGTATCTACATTTTTGTTTTTTGTTAATTTGTGTAGCTACACTTTTGATAAATGTTGAAAACTTTACACCGGTGTATCCGACACTATCATACAGAAGGCATATTTGTGCGTGTACAAGCCAGCCTTTCAGATCTCGCGGACTGTGGAGTGCGAGATATGTTGCGCTACGTACGTAGCTCTTTGTCTAAAATCTCTTACTATTTACTACTAAGGAAAGAACTAACTTACGTATAAAACGTAGATGAGTTATTGGGTTCACCCCATTCTTATAACAAGAAACTTTATACAAAATGCATGAATTAATGGCACTTGTCTCTCTAAACCCCAGAAAACAAGTTTCCGACACAATTTAATAGATTTTGTTAAAAAATAAGCCATAATGTTGAGCCATAATGATCAGCTAGATCAACACCCTCCATAAACTTATAAATGGTGTTCCGAAAACCTAATGGGCCAGCTAAACCAAAACAAATAATATCATAACCAGAAGAACTAGTTTTGACTGTTTTGGTTTTGAATTTGAATTTTGGCGGAGTAGCATCGCCGTCGCATCAACTCACCAGTTTGAACGTGCACAGGTAAGAAAAGTCGTGTGTTGTGTACTTTTAGAATCCTTCAATTCGAAAAATTAAGTTCAATAATGTATACGATGAACAATAAACAGATTATGCAGATTTCCGTAAGTATATTTTACACCATAAGAATTTGTACTTGTATTTTGTTTTGCCGTTTTTAGCTTCGTGATAGAGCTGAAATTGAAATACTGTGAGATGATGCGTAATGAAGATTCGCCGGTACGGATGATTTTGTGGAAGTAGGGTATCCAAATCCTTAGTTGAAATTGTTTTTTTTTATTTAAGTTCCACAGATTTTATTTTCACAAAAAAAATGTTTAAAGGCAGTAGTTATTAGTTAAAGTCACGCCACAAATTCTATTTGGAAATCACAATTTCTTTGAAAATTTTAAATTATATTTTCAACATGGTATTTACGCCAGAATAAAGCGGTCTTTGCAAAATGTATTAGTTTAGTCTTCTAGCATACGGCATTAGTGAAAGGTTTTTCAATTTGGGCAGAATGTCCATCGTTGCGTCTGCTCTGTCGCACGTAGCTCCGCCCTACTTGAAACACATGTCGTCTGCCTCAATATCGTACAATTCGGGGCAAAAAATTGGTTAGGATCGTTCCGTAGCGCTCGCCGTTGATGGTGATGGCGTCCAACGTCATTTTAAAAAAAGTACGGGCCAATGACGCCAAAAAAATTAGGGTCCTCTTCCAAACGCTCCGAAGCCCAGTAAGCGAACAAACGGCGTTGTCTATGGTCATTAACTTTGAGCTTTTGAGTCAGCTAGATTTTGTACGAGTGTAGGCTCCCCGACACAAAACTCACAAAGTTGAAGTCTGTGAAAGGCCCAATTTTTGTGTACGGCACGGAATTGACTGCCTCGGGTCCTCCTGTGCACTTTCAAGTACCGCGGCAATGTTCTCGGCCGCTCTGACGCTCCTTTGACGTACAAGTGTTGCCTGATTGTTTACCGAACCGGTTTATCATTTGGACGAGCTGCTCAATCGTGTAACTTGTCATGACGATTTGGCAGCATTGACTGGAAAAACACAAAATTAGACAGAAGTCACCAAAACAACATGGCTGCCACAGGCTAAGAACGTCGACTTTCCCAAGTACAAAAACCCTATACCAGAACCAATTTAATTCTCAACGTGCATATGCTTCTTCACCTTTTTTAATAAGTTTTGCCCATAGCGATTATGTGGGAAAAGACGAAAGGCCTGAAATTTCATTAGTTTTTCTGTTTTAACTTTTCATTTTCTTAAAAAATTAGTAAGAAATATCACAGGTACGTATAAAAGACGTACGTAAAAGATTAAACAATTAGTTTTTCATAATAACTCGTACATATACACTGCGGTTCACTTGATTAGACGCACTTGCAATTTTACTTTTAAATGTAAATTTTATTGAGAAGAGAAGGAAATCCCTACTCAATAAATCTATAAGCGATAATTATTCTGAGAAAGCAAATTAACTTTCCTTCCAATTCTTTTAGTATAAGCAAAGAAGATACTAGAAAGTGATTTTGTTCGATAAAAATATACCAACAAAAAATCGTTTCTGATTTTCTGAGTTTTTGTTTGTAACTTTCGAAGAACGAGATGGTCCTATAATCATACATTTCTCGCTCTAACATTCATTTTATAAACACAACTTCGGCTTGAAATCGCCAAACAAAGCAATAGAAAAATCGAACATATTGGAGAAGGGGAAAAATATTACGAAGGCACCACAAGTAAAACATTTTTAATTATATCGCAGTCGCATGTAATTTAGTAACGCTTTGTCGCTTTATCCTTCAAAGGTTGTATTTCGCTTGAATTTATTCGCAATCGAAATGCATTTACGTATTATTTTTCAGCTTGAATTTGTTTCTGTACGTAGCTACACATTTTTAATCAAAATAGCACATTCCAACCTTTTTTTTTTGTTTTGGAATACATATTATATACATACGGAAATAATTTATTTGAAAATGTTTGTTGATTTCTATGTATGTATTTAGGAAAAATTTTGATTTTACAAAAACGATAAATTGACAAACATACTCACGTAGTGAAGGAACTTTATGAATGAAAAATATTAAGAAATATAAAACAAAATATCTTCCGTTGTATTACTTGTGAAGTAAATTTCGAATAAAAATTTACGAAATGGATAAGTATTTGTTCTACAAAAATGAACATATACATATAAATGATTATTTTTATTTGCGATCGTTTTATTGTTCATTTGGACTATTTTACTTCTGCATTCAAAAATTTGTAATGTAAAGAAAATTTCCAATTGCGTGAAAGCGGAATATCTACGAGTTCACGTTTTATACCTAGCTTAAGCCAATAAACGCAAATAACTGCATCATTTTCGTTTAATTATAAGCTAAATATTTTGAATCTAACTTATTAACGGAGTTGATGACATGCTGTATAGAAGGATTAGTTAAGACTTTCTTTTTCTAATTTTGTGCGTTTTAATTAAAATTTTGAAATTGCTATTTGATGTTTGGTTTATGTGTAAAAGTAATAAATATTAATTAAATCTAAAATTACTTAAACGTAATAATTTTTATTTTGTGACTTAGTGTAGATTCATTGGTTTTGACTCGTTCTATGTACCTATATTGAATGATTCGATAGAAAGATATCTCTACATATAAAGAACGTTGTTTAAAAATTAGGAAAACAAATTTTGATAACATTGTATACAAGTAGGAAAGACTACTTTAACATTCGAAGTGAAAACGGTGGCATTAAATATTCATTTTCATGAAATTCGTAGACTTGCTCAAATGAGCGAATAAGGCATATTTTGTTTTAGAGCTTCTAATTTTTTACTTATCCGAGATTTATCTCGGACAAGTTACGCCAACATAAATCTTATTGATCTTAGAAAGGCTTTTGCAAAACAGCCTATGCCTATTTAAACCTTATTTAAATCAGAGTTTCTAAAAAATCTCGGTAGAGTACAATATTTTGTTATCATGAACCTAATGCTTAGATAACTAGAGAACACTGCCAGATCAGGTGGTAGCATGATGCAATGATATGATAAACGCGTACACCTTATCGATGATGTCAGTCCTATAGTAGATATGTATAGCACAATCCTGGAGTAAACGTAGTTCAAAGAAAATATACAAGAAGAAAGTGATTTTTTCGACAGAAATATACAAACAAAAAATGAGATTTTGGTTGTAATTTTCGAAAAAGGGGATGTACCTATCTTCATGCAAAATTTCAGCGATTTAAAAGTCAAACGATTCATATTCGTAAGTAAAAAATTGAAAGTCATTTCCTTCCTTTATTCTATCATACGCTTCCTTTATTCTAAAAGTTCCAAGCAAACTAAAAATTAATGACACTATAGTCTAAATAGATATTTAACTAAAATTAATAGTTGTTGACATATCCAAGAATTCCGAATTTTATTGATCTTAAAAGGCGTTTGCAAAAAACTAACCACACGATTTTATACAGTTACAATACAACATTTTGAGTTACCATAAAAACATAAGCCCAGAGTAGTTACAGGGGGGTTTTTCTAACACTTTTGTTAAAAAACTGAAAACATTTCACATTAAAATGACTTCAAAAAATAATGGAACGCTACTGACGCCAGTTATGATTGTTATGTTGCTCATGTATATAGATTATGATCTCAGCTACCATAAAAACATAAGCCCAGGGTAGTTACAGGGGGGTTTTTCTAACACTTTTGTTAAAAAACTGAAAACATTTCACATTAAAATGACTTCTAAAATTTATGGAACGCTACTGACGCCAGTTATGATTTTTATGTTGCTCATGTATATAGATTATGATCTCAGCTACTATAAAAACATAAGCCCAGGGTAGTTACAGGGGGGTTTTTCTAACACTTTTGTTAAAAAACTGAAAACATTTCACAATAAAATGACTTCTAAAATTTATGGAACGCTACTGACGCCAGTTATGATTTTTATGTTGCTCATGTATATAGATTATGATCTCAGCTACCATAAAAATATAAGCCCAGAGTAGTTACAGGGGAGTTTTTCTAACACTTTTGTTAAAAAACTGAAAACATTTCACATTAAAATGATTTCAAAAAATTATGGAACGCTACTGACGCCAGTTATGATTCTTATGTTACTCATGAATATAGATTATGATCTCAGCTACCATAAAAACATAAGCCCAGGGTAGTTACAGGGGGGTTTTTCTAACACTTTTGTTAAAAAACTGAAAACATTTCACATTAAAATGACTTCTAAAATTTATGGAACGCTACTGACGCCAGTTATGATTCTTATGTTGCTCATGAATATAGATTATGATCCCATCTGCCATAAAAACATAAGCCCAGGGTAGTTACAGAGGGGTTTTTCTAACACTTTTGTTAAAAAACTGAAAACATTTCACATTAAAATGACTTCTAAAATTTATGGGACGCTACTGACGCCAGGTATGAACCTTATGTTACTCATGTATATAGATTATGATCTCAGCTACCATAAAAATATAAGCCCAGGGTAGTTACAGGGGGGTTTTTCTAACACTTTTGTTAAAAAACTGAAAACATTTCACATTAAAATGACTTCTAAAATTTATGGGACGCTACTGACGCCAGTTATGAACCTTATGTTACTCATGTATATAGATTATGATCTCAGCTACCATAAAAATATAAGCCCAGAATAGTTACAGGAGGGTTTTTCTAACACTTTTGTTAAAAAACTGAAAACATTTCACATTAAAATGATTTCAAAAAATTATGGAACGCTACTGACGCCAGTTATGATTCTTATGTTACTCATGGATATAGATTATGATCTCAGCTACCATAAAAACATAAGCCCAGGGTAGTTACAGGGGGGTTTTTCTAACACTTTTGTTAAAAAACTGAAAACATTTCACATACATATAATAACTAAAATTTTATGAAGTGGTATAAAGGTAGGCGATTCGTTTTTTGTGTTTCTCTATTTGCTTTATGACGATTATGGTAATTTTAGTATATTTAAGAGTCCTTATACATACGCATAACCTTAAAACATATATTTTCGCTTCTTTTTTATAAATTATTTGATTTTTCACAAAACTTTCTGCTGAGAATTATGAAAGTATTATTATTTTCTGCTTGAAAATTTCATAAAACTTCTGCTGGTCTCAAAAAATATCAGCAGAAAAATTTATTTTTTGTGATAGTGGTGCCTCTAGCGGTGAATAGCAAAAATACATTTTTTCTGCTGGAAATTTTCTGATATCTTATACAGCATTATCAACTGCAAAATTTTTCCCCGTCAGTTTACTTTAGGTAAAGCAGAACATTTTGGAGTTTAGGTCTCACGATTTGCCAAAAGCCCTTCGACATGATAAATGACATGCCAAAATATAGCGGGTGCGTTTTCAAGTTTACATACGATTTAAGATTTCATGATAATTTGGAATTGCAAGATAATTCCTAAATGTTTAACAAGGTCAGATATTTTAATTATGCTCTTAAAAAGTGTGGGAACAGTAAGACTATCTAAATTTCGACGATTATAACAAACCACTAGAACATTTTTTGATGAGTTCACTATTATAACAAGATCGTTAGCATAACTAAGCATTTAAGATCGTGGCAAAAGAAGCGCTATCAAACACACCTGCCTACAAATCGTACAAATAATTTATTAGCAAACTGCATAGTTAGACAATGACTTTATTGTGTAGCGTTCAAGTTGTATATGCCATTAAATAATCCTTTCCTCTTAATACTTTCGATATGCGAAAGCAAGCGGGGTCCGCACCTGAGCCCATAATCCTGAAGTACGATTCGTTTTTTAAAAATATTTTTGATATTGAGTTACGTTTACTCTAGGATTGGGTATACTACTTTGTTTGTTTATGATTTTTGATTAAATGAAAGAGAATGGATCTTATATTAATAAATGTTTTATTTAATGTCGGCAATTATGTATGGAATACAATATCAGATAAATGTCCGCCTCTGTTAGCCTCACAAATGCGACCCCTTTTGAGCACATTTTTCATTACATTCTCACACATTTCACGCGGTATTTCAATAATTTCGTCACGAATATTTTGTTTGAGTTGCTCAAGCGTTTCTGGTTTGTTTGCATAAGCCTTGCTTTTTAGATATCCCCACAAAAAGAAGTCCGGAGCAGTCAAATCAGGCGACCGTGGAGGCCAATCAACATCACCATTTTTCGAAATAACTTGTTGTGGAAAGAGTTCTCGCAGTAGTTCCATTGTAATCCTGGTTGTATGCGATGTGGCACCGTCTTGTTGATACCACATGTTAATCAAGTCCAAAGTATGCAGTTGTGGCGTTAAAAAGTTTTCAATCATAACACGATATCGCTCCCCATTCACAGTTACCGTTACGCCGTTTTCATTTTCAAAGAAGTAAGGTCCAATGATTCCTCCTGACCAAATTGCACACCAGACTGTCACTTTTAATGGATGTAAAGGTGACTGATGAATAATGTGAGGGTTTTCCATTGCCCAGAACCGACTATTCTGTTTATTCACATATCCATTTAAATGAAAATGTGCCTCGTCACTCATTATGATTTTTTCATGAAAATCGGGGTTGTCATGGGCGAGCTGTAACATCCTATTGACACGATGGTTTATCGAATATTTTTCCATAATAAATTTGCCACGTGTCTACTTCACGACAGTCAAGTATGAACTGTCAATACTAATATTCGCCTTAATGGCGGCAAAACAAAGTAATATACCTTCCCGGCGGACACCAGGACTGCTATCATGGATAAACTGTACGCGTTTATGATATCATAATATCAAATTACCACCTGATCTGGCAGTGTTCTCTAGATTCATGATAGCGAAATCTTGTAATCTAATTATATAAACTGTGGCCCTATTCTGGCCAAGTTTAATTTATTTTTAAATATATATTTATTAGAAAAAAGAATGTTTAAAAATTCAAAAATGTACGAATTACAATTCCCTAAAAAATAATGGGGAAAAATTGACGTCAAAAGTGCTATAAAATGAAATTATTTTTCCCAATAAAAGAAATAATACCAAACGGCAGAATACACTTTGGGGAATAACAAACTCCCAACTACTAGAAATACGTCACTAATTACCAATTTATCTTTTTCCGGGGAAAACCAGAATAGGGCCCACTGGTGACGTTAAATCCTTAAAAATCATAAAATATAAATCTATGATATTCGAAATTTCTTAAAAACTCGGATTACAATAAGATTTGAAAAGGTTTAGAAAGAACAATCTTATTGATCTTAGAAAGCTTTTCTAAGATCAATAAGATTGATGTTGGTTGGCATAATTTGTTCGAGATAATTCTTGGATAGGTCAAAAATTTGAAGTTCTAAAATGATTCAATTGCTCATTTAATGAAGTCTAGGAATTCCATGAAAATGAATATTTAATGCCACCGTTTTCACTTCGAGTGTTAAAGTAGTCTTTCCTACTTCTATACGAGTACAATGGGCCCGTTCAGGACCGCCAACTAATCATGATTAGTAAAATCACCGCCAATTTGATTTCAAAATTTCACAGTACTAAACATTTTCATAACGGTGGCTTTGATTAACTCAACACGTTCCCAACTGTTGGGTCCCCTGAAGCGCCCAATGCTATCAAAAAATGTTTTCCTAATTTTTAAACAACGTTTTTTATATGTCGAGATATCTTTCTATCGAATCATTCAATATAGGTACATAGAACGAGTCAAAACCAATGAGGGGCGATTGAACGTCGTAAAGGAAAGACGTGATTTTTGTCTCTCCTTTAAATAAATAAATAAATAGTTTAAATATGTGTTAATAATTGATTAATTATAATATTAATCATAATATTATTTATTAATATATGTCTTATGAAATAAATAAATAATAACATTAATAATAATTTGTGTGTAAAGAAGTAATAAGTTAAGTGAAAAGTTATACGTATTGTGTTAATATATTAATTTGTGTGCAGTGCGCTTGCAATGGTGTAGGATATGTAAATAACATTTTCGTTTATATGTATTTCGACACCGTTGTTTGAATGCATCGTACGCATTGTATGTTAATATTCAATTTGTAGGACTTTTTTGATTACAAAGGATGCTTAAGATAAGTGTTATTTTTATTACTTTATTTTACATTATACATTATATTTTATTACATAATAATCAATGAATCGTATGGATGAGTTATTTGTGTTGTTGTGGTATGAAACAGTTTGTGACGACAGTTGCTAGCATTCATTCTATGTAATCTATTTCTATGAAAAATACTGTCGTGGTCTCTAACTTTTATAATTTTGTTTTTTCTCTCGCATACGTATTGTTTATAGTTTTTTATGTACACAGTGATTTTGTTGAATTTCGTTATATGAGTAGATGGTATTTTCTTGGAAAAGTTGAACAAATCACGACCGAAAAGCTAATTTAAAATTTGGATATCAAGTCTTTATTGCATGTTGTACTGAAATCCTTATTTCTTTTAATTTTTTTTATTTAAGGATATACATATAAATAAGTGAAAATATGGTATATGGGATGCGCAAAATATAAACAAAATGATCGTATAATATTCTCTGCTCTCTCACGGTTGTATTTATATTTTTGTAGTGGATTACACTAAGACTTCGTATTACGTTGTCTAAATGGGCGAATTTCTTTGGATTTGCACTAAATGTTCTTGAATGTGGATGATTCAATTTGTGAATTGGGAAAGTCGATTAGACTTTAATTGTTGCTAATTTGTTGATTTGTTATATGTATAATAATTTAGACTTTTGTTAACTTTGTGAGATTTTTTGCCGTCGTTGTGGAGAGGTGGCTGACGTTGACCTCTCCTTGTCGACCTGGGTTGGCGTCATCGGCAAGGGGGGATGTTGTCGCAGGTCGAGTTCGCGCAAAATGAATATTGTACATATAAAGGAATGTATATTTTTGGTGATTGGGAGGGGGTTATACTTTTTCTCTGTGGTGCGAAAACTGGATTAGATTTTGACGAGTGGTATATGTGTGTGATTGGTTTACACAGGATGTGCGGCGAGGATGTGCTGCAGCTGTATTGCAGTGAATCTTTTTTGATATTTGGAGTGATTTGAATGGGTTTCGTTCATGGTGAGTAATGGCTCGGTGTCTGCGGTTTGTGGTGGTTGTTCGTTGAACGTTGTGTTTCTCAACTTGCGGAGAGTTGTGTTTATGTGTGTTCTGTCGTTACCTGTATTTATAAGGTATTTTTGACTGTTTTGAGTTGTTTTGTTTAGGACTTGAGGTAGTTCTCATCTGTTAGTGTATGTGAATGTTGGATTTGTATGTCCAAATTGGTTTCTTTGCTGAATGCTTCGGGTGTTTTTGTTGGAGTTTGCCGTCGATTTGGCGGGGGCTGAATCATTTTGGGAGTTTTGGTATGATCGGTCGTACGCTGAAGTTTTTGGGCTGTAGGGTTGCCATGGTTCGTTTGTGATCTGTCATGGATTCGTCACGGCTTTGTGAAGCGTGGTTTTTGTTGAATGGTGGTGTTGGCAGGAGGTCGCTTAGTGGATGGTAGTGGTTTCATGGTGGGAAGATTCATGCCGTCTGTTGGGATCGTTTCGAGGTAATTTTAGCTCCTGGATGGACATTGCATAATTCTCTTGGTACATTTTACTACGATTGTTTGTAGAGGTGGTTTCTTCCACGCTTTGATTTCGGAGATTTTCGGAGTGAGCTATTTTGGTGATGTTCCTTCATCCTATTATTCAGCGTTTGTGTAATTGTTAAATTTTTATTTTGGTTTGATTAGCGATAGAATTTTCCGTTTCCGTATTTCTTCTGTGCATTGAGAATATAGTGTAGGTAATTTATGATTAGCTGTTTTCTATATTGAATTTCCTTCATAATCCATCATTTTTGCAAGATTAATTGCAACTATGTTGGAGTTGGTAACGAATCCTATTATTTACCGCAAAATTGCCTTTTTGTGACACTCAATGGGTTACTAGTATTTTCTCACAGCTTATTAGCGATATTTTTGCTTTACAAAAAAAATATTATTTGCATTGGATTTGGGCAACTTCGTTATATCTATGTAACTGAAAAGCTAGAAATATTTGATATAATTAATATAATTATTTAAAAGAAAGAGAAGGTTTGTATACTTCAATACACCAACGACTGGATGTTTGTCATAAAATGCAACGTTGCCAATCTTGACTGTTTTAGTACAAGAATTATAATTATTAATTCCCAATTTCAAATCAACCCTAAATATTAATCTACATGTACAGTGCCGAGCTATTATGTTAAAATTATTCGGTTCTAAGGAAATCTCATTCAAATATATTTAATATACGAGTACATATTATCCCTCTTTTAAGATACTGGTACGATTTATATTTAATTATAAAAATTATAAAATAAACTTATTTATCATTCATTTTAGAATAATTTTTTCAAATTTTATCTAGTTGCCTTTACTTAAATATTACCTTCCAGCAGGAAAGCCATTGACGACACACTAATTACTAATTTACGTTTGTTACCAGTCTGAGATGAATCGTTTATGACAAGTCTAATACGAGGTGACAAGTCATAGACGATTCGCATGTGTCATGTCTGAGATTAATTGTATGTGATATATCCCCAGCAAACGTAGAAGAAGTTCCAGAACTAGTGCAAAAGTAGTGATAAAAGTATTTGTGTCCTTGTGAAAAAGGATGGGCGTCGGGAAAAATTCATCAGTTTTATAAAAAAAATTTTTAGTAAACATACGAAACTTTTGCAAATTCTAAATTATTTAGGATATTTTAATGGATGGATATTTTAACGGATATTTGAATGCTATCCGGTAGTTAATCTAGTTAATCTGTTTTTTTTTTTTTTTTTTCGTGGGCGAACACGGGTTCAACGGTTAAATACTAATGAATTTTAGAGTTATTTTGAATATAGTTCAAATAACTTTGGTTTCAGGAAATTCTACTGTAAGTTGCGGAGTTGCAGAATGATTAAAATAATAAATGTTTCAATTATTTAGGAAGCCGGAAAATATGAATTTAGAATTAAATTTCAGGAAATTTACAGATGCTTGTGAATTAATGCTTCATTGTAATTGCTGATTGTGTAGTTTAGAATTGTGTTGTCATTTTATTACTAACGACTTTACATAGGTGTCTGTAACGGGTCGAGTCAACCAATTTTGGTTAGGAAGCCGAAAAGTATTAATAGAATTAAATTTTTTCTTAGGTTGCCGTTTTAAAGAAGCAATTGTTGAAGACCAATACCATCGTTATCCATTAACCTATTAAGCCTTTATCCTTCATCTAGTAGATTAGAATTGTGTTGTCTTTGTGTTACTAACTATCGGCTATACCTAGGTGTCTGTAACCGGGCCGATTCTGTCCCACTTAACTAACCTATCCAATCCTTCGGTTTTGTTATGTGTAAAAAAAGGTGTACGGTGGACCCGGCGTCATCCGGGAACTCAAGCCTAAGAACTTGGTCGTACATTCAAAATCAATCAATCAATCAATCAATCAATCAATCAATAGAACGAGTCAAAACCAATGAATCTACACTAAGTCACAGAATAAAAATTATTACGTTTAAGTAATTTTAGATTTAATTAATATTTATTACTTTTACACATAAACCAAACATCAAATAGCAATTTCAAAATTTTAATTAAAACGCACAAAATTAGAAAAAGAAAGTCTTAACTAATCCTTCTATACATCATGTCATCAACTCCGTTAATAAGTTAGATTCAAAATATTTAGCTTATACTTAAACGAAAATGATGCAGTTATTTGCGTTTATTGGCTTAAGCTAGGTATAAAACGTGAACTCGTAGATATTCCGCTTTCACGCAATTGGAAATTTTCTTTACATTACAAATTTTTGAATGCAGAAGTAAAATAGTCCAAATGAACAATAAAACGATCGCAAATAAAAATAATCATTTATATGTATATGTTCATTTTTGTAGAACAAATACTTATCCATTTCGTAAATTTTTATTCGAAATTTACTTCACAAGCAATACAACGGAAGATATTGTGTTTTATATTTCTTAATATTTTTCATTCATAAAGTTCCTTCACTACGTGAGTATGTTTGTCAATTTATCTTTTTTGTAAAATCAAAATTTTTCCTAGATACATACATAGAAATCAACAAATTTTTTCAAATAAATTATTTCCGTATGTATATAATATGTATTCCAAAACAAAAAAAAGGTTGGTTCCGTGTGCTATTTTGATTAAAAATGTGTAGCTACGTACAGAAACAAATTCAAGCTGAAAAATAATACGTAAATGCATTTCGATTGCGAATAAATTCAAGCGAAATACAACCTTTGAAGGATAAAGCGACAAAGCGTTACTAAATTACATGCGACTGCGATATAATGTTTTACTTGTGGTGCCTTCGTAATATTTTTCCCCTTCTCCAATATGTTCGATTTTTCTATTGCTTTGTTTGGCGATTTCAAGCCGAAGCTGTGTTTATAAAATGAATGTTAGAGCGAGAAATGTATGATTATAGGACCATCTCGTTCTTCGAAAGTTACAAACAAAAACTCAGAAAATCAGAAACGATTTTTTGTTGGTATATTTCTATCGAACAAAATCACTTTCTAGTTGTATATCTTCTTTGGTATAAGTTCAAATTTAATGTTATTTTTTCGGTTCAGCTGATTAGATGGTCTTAGAAATAAAGGGTGCCTCACCAAGAGCGCCGGATTTAATTTTAAAGAAAAACTCATTTATTTTTTAATTAAGCAAACATTTTTATTTCAACATAAAGAAAATAGTTCCAATTTCCATTGAAACTGTTGAAAGCTTCAAGTACCTTGGAGTTATTGTTGATTGTAATCTGAATTGGAAGCAACATGTCGATAAAATAAAAAAGTCTCTTACGAATAGCAATGCGTTACGAACTTTATATCTATTAAGACCAGTAGCACCTAAATCGGTATTGTTAAAATTCTACTATGCTTGCATTAACTCTAGGCTTGAATATGCGTTATCGTGTTGCAACCGGGTGGTTGCTATCATTCAACTTTAACAATTCTCAAAATTGTTCAGAAATATGCTACTCATATTATGTGTTTTAAGTCCTCACGGGTTTCAGCTTGGCCATTATTTTTGAGTTGCAAAGTTTTACCATTACAACATTTATTTGTTTATAAGGTTTTACATTTATTTTATTTGAGAAGTGGGCATCTATTATTGAGAGCAAATGTGCGATGCAATATTAGGAACAATGATCGTTTCTTATTTGTTGTTCCACATTTTTTTAGTGTTCATTTTAGAAAATAATTCCTGGTAACTGCCCCTTCCTTATTCAGCCAATTTCCATTTAGCATTCGACAAGAAATAAATTCGAAATCATTTCTACAGGCACTTAAAGTTTGGCTTTTTGAGCACCTTAATATCGATTTTATATTTAGAGTTTTTGTAACGGAATTCTATTTAATTCCGTTACTAACCTATCCCAAACAAAAAAATAATAATTTTTCTTATCTGCATGACTTTGGAGATAATTCTCTAACTATATCTAACTTATGTACCAGTCATGCTACGTCTTCACATTTTCTTTTTACGTTTATTTACTACAAGGCCATTTAATTAATTCATGTTAGAATTTTTTTTAATGAGTTTCTGTGGGGTAAGCGTAAATAGTTTATGTAATTTGACATCTCTACATTTTTCAAGTACACGATAAATGCAAGTGGTTTATTTATGTATAGCGTTGACATATTTACGAATACGTCAACCTATGTGAAAATCAAAACCATTTGTATTTGTTGTTATATAAACTTCCGCTAGTAGCAAATACGAGCCGGAAATTCACAACATGCGCGGTTTCTAAAAGTTTTCTGGATTGTCATCAAAAATAAAATGTAAGTTGATTGAGAGAACAATTTTAATCACTAGGTTAAAATGTAAATTCTCTCTCTCAACAAGTAATTAATTTTGGAATAAATACCGCGAAATTTTCTTGGTTAAGGGCAGTCAGTCAACATTAATTATCCGTGTAGTAGCTCAGCTCAGATAATTAAGTTAAATATCTAGTTTTTTTTAGTTTTTGTTTTTTTTTTTGTTGTTTTTGCTGAATAAAGTTTTCTGTTGTAACGTACAGTAAATTATTGTGTTTTTTTTGAATCAGCAGCATTTCTTCACCTTCAGCAGTAAATTGGTAAGTATATCGGGGCTCAGCATACTAACTCTTACGGCCCAGGTAGCATGGTGTTCTTTTGGCTGTCTCTCGGGACGGGAATGTTGTGGCATAGGCACTCTTCCCCTTCTGCCAAAACCGCCGTGATACCCAGAAAAAAAATACTTACTAACATCTTTTGTGGGCCCGAGGCCAATATATTTTCGTTTTATTTGATTTAATATGGTGGTGAAAACACCATAATATACAACCTCGGTCGACTCGATCCGCATAATGGGTAGACGACACTGCCACTATGGAGGGGTCCGTTATCTCACTCAACTGTTCCTCCTTTCTTCTGCGGCTAGCAAGGCCGCTATCCATGCACTCCAATACCCACGCCATTTTCCTCTAAAAGACTGAGCTGCGGGAATAAATGCCGCAAGGTGTGCGAACATGGGTAGTGGCAAATTCTGTGAAACCGGGCTGGCCTAGGTAAGAGGCTAACCCGTTTCAAGTGGCGCCCAAATAGGGAGCACAACATCTGTTCCACAATTAATTAAAATTATTTATGTAGGCACCACGTTTCAAGTGGCGCCCAAACAAGGGCCTAATAACATCAGGTCCATTTTATTTATATGTAGGCACCACGTTTCAAGTGGCGCCCAAACAAGGGCCTAATAACATCAGGTCCATTTTATTTATATGTAGGCACCACGTTTCAAGTGGCGCCCAAATGGAGCACAACATCTGTTCCACAATTAATTAAAATATTTATGTAGGCACCACTTTTTCAAGTGGCGCCCAAACGGGGAGCTCAACAACTGTTCCCTGTCTTAACAATTTAATTAAATGATTTATTTATAAGTTTTTGTCAATACAGATATGAGATTCTGACCGGTATGAGTATAGCAGCGGTCATGCTCTAGAGGCATGCCTGACCAGATTCAGTGGTGGGTCATAAACATACCGGGGTGAATCTAAAACTTTTAAGTTGTATTGCTGGATTTTCGAATTCTTGGTTTATCTGTGGCATGTCTCAACCCACACTCTGGGGGATAAACCAACATTCGTGATAGCATTTGGAATTTAAAATTTATATAGTTAGGATTGTCATAAACTGGAACACAACATCTGTTTCCAATGTAAATAAATTGTTGGTATATAGGCATCACTGTTCATGTGGCGTTTAAATGCGGGCATTTAATGAACCACTGTCTCACATGTTGTCGATATGTCTAAAAAAAAAAAAAAATTAATTTCGGTAGTAGCAACACCAACCATTTCTCAAGAATTAATTATCGAGTTGTTTTTTTCGGTACCAGGTACAACTAACAATCTTTCAATTCTGTACAGGCAAGGGTGAATGGTGTGATCCCTGGGGCAATGTGCATATCTCTTTCTCGGCCGGGAAGATACCGGGGGTATAAAGGGCTGCACATTCCCAGTTAAATTTGAAACATCATTCCATATCCCGGTCAGATTGTAAGGATTGCCCCCTCATTTTTCCTCAGTTCTAATAACCCAGCTTGTAGTAAGAAGTTACTCCAAGTGAGGATAAATTTGGCTAAAAAGTAGATTTCCACCCACAACGTTAGTTAGGTTTCGCTGTATTTCACTTCGTTAATTCAATTTTAAATTGGCATCCTTAGGGATGGGTTCGCCAGTCCTCCTTTTTAGATTAAGTACGTTCAGGGCATAGCACTTGTAGCTGTTCAATCTTGTGTTCTGATTGTGGACGGTTATATGACTCCAAGTTTTGGACATAAGTTACAAGTAGGTTATGGGACACGTTGTGGAAATCTTAGCGATAACCGGCGAGTTATCGATCCTTTTTGATAAAACAATAATCCGGTCGCGAGAGCTGAGCATTTGGCCTCGTAGATATCGGATTATTGCGTGTCAGTTCTGACTTATCACTCACACGATCCATTGTCTCCAAATGTAGGATAGGAATCTGGATTGTGGAACGAGGGTAAGGCTGATGACATGATCAAGCAGGTACTTTAATCAGTTTCGTTAGTCTAACCAACATAGCAGTGAGGATCACTCGTAAGTAGTTGGGACGCCCACTGCATAATTGAAGGTAGATTAGTAAGCTGATCAAAATTATAAATCCATTTCCTTTTCCTTTTCCTTGTTTGACCCAATAATAGTGGTATTCTTATTGTCGACCCATGGTGAGGGTCGGAATAAACCGTGGTTGTATATATCTTAGAGAATTCATTTGTTGTTGTAGTAGCAAGTTTTGTTGTTTAGTAGCAAGCTTTTATTGTGTTAATAAGTTGAAATGGAGCTTTATATAGACAAGCTCAGTGAGGAAGAGTTGTGTATAGAGTTTGAGGTGCGCAACCTGGTTGAGAAAGCCAACCAGGAAATAACTCAGACAATGAAAGAAGCGCTAGTGCGTAAAATAGAGAGAAAGAAGAAAGAGACTAAGAAACGCGAGGACGAAAGGAAAGGCGAATTATCGCAGAAGGGAAAAATTGTAAACTCGCGGGCCAGTCTGTTGTCACACCATCTACGCAACCATAACTGCTTGCATAGATGATGTGATAACAGATTGAAGGCTGGTATTGCGAATACCGGCAATAGATTAAGTACATTAGCTAAAGTAGAAGTTAGGATTTGGAAAGTATAATATTAAGTTTAATAATTAGTAAATTAGTAGATAAGATAGAGGCAGGAGGTTAGCTCAATCCCATTCCTTGCACATGGTTCAGCGAAAGTGGGGCTGGGGCGGCGCCGTGCTTATAGATATTAGGTTAGCCACGGGGAGTAAATAAAACATATCTTTACCGAACAGAGAATTCGAGACGCCAGCAGCGCATGAAATCAAAGATGCAGGGGGTTACAGTAGCAAGTTTGTTGTGTTTGGGGGTTTCGCTGGCTGCAGCCAACATGGAGTACCTAGAATTTACTCATCATCCAGGAATCTATTTGGAAGAGTTGGGAAAAGCCAGTCTTACCCAGGACGATTGGAAATTGGTCCTATACTATAATCTCGAAAACTATTGGCACGAGTGGAAAAGCATCCGTAGTGTGATGAACCGGGCTCATCAAATTTGTGCAGGGCACAGCGATGAAAGCGCCAACCATACCCGAGCGACGTGGTTCCCCGACAAAGAGTGGCCGTGCGAGGTCCTGTTACAACCACTACAAGTCATGATTGATGGCATGCAGGATCGTAATGCGATGTTGCAAGAGCCTAAACGAACAATGCGAGCTCCGTTGGAATTTATTGGGACATTCATGAGCGAGACCTTTGGGGTACTGGACCAACGATCAGCACGGCAGTATGAGGCTGCTATCAATGACCTACAGAGGGGACTGGTACATGTTAGCGATCTCACCAGACAACAGACGCATATAGTGGATATGACCGTGAATTTAGTGCGGAAGCAGCAAGAACAGACAAAAACCCAATACCACCAGCTGCACGGTGAAATAAGCTCACTGACCAGTCATGCCGAATTTGTGGACACAATGCTCCAATTAACCATACAAATTACTATCTTCAAGGAAATGCAGGAGGCTGTAATTGATGTAATGATTGACCTACACCAGGGTCATATTAATACCAGATTAATAACACCCTCCCAACTTCAGGACCAGCTGAACAAACTAGAGTCCTGGTTACCCAGGCATTTGCGTATTCCAAGGTACCAACAGCATTGGGTACAGTTCTATAAAAACTTGAGGGTGACAGCCAGAGTAATGAACCAACGTTTGATTTTTGAGCTCCGCGTCCCACTACTAGATCCTGAAGAGTACCAAATCTACAAAGTATATCCAGTCCCGACTGTTCATGGGGATCGTATGGTTTCTCTGCAACCCACATCACCGTTCGTACTCGTAAATCAGCAGCAAACTTGGTATTACCAGATGCAGTACCTAGAGTTCAGAGAGTGCCAAGAGTGGGAAGATGAACAACATGTCTGTAAGCGTGGACATGCGGTATTTAACACACATGGGGAAGGCCGGCCATGTGAAATCAGCTTGTTATTGCAGGAGGAGCTGGAATTAGAAAAGTGTACCGTTCAATCCACCAATAAAAGAACCAGCATTAGTTCACTTAGCCAAGCCAATACGTGGATCATGTCCCTGTCGCAGACAGAAATCGTAAATGTGATGTGCAATGGTACGGTGGAGCGGGCAGCTATACAAGGAAGTGGAATACTTAGCCTGAGCCCCGACTGTAAACTGATGCGGAAGGATTATTTGTTGGTGAGCCAGAAGATTTACGTCTCGGAACAAAATGCCTATTTCCTACCTAGCTTCAACATAACTCAGAAGCTAAGGAAATCGGTTGGCACGCTGGACTCTGAAGACCTGGACCCTGAGATGGAGGAAGTTCTGTCAGCTGTCCGAGTCCTACAGCAAAAGGAAACCTGGTACCAGTTTAACGTCCACGATTTGTCACACTACTCAAGCTCAGGGATAACTATAGTGCTGCTGGTATTGTTCGCCATCGCCTGGTGGAAGAGGAGACATATCAGCAAGTTGCTACATATCAGCAAGTTGCTGTATCTAGCAACCAGACAGCCAGCCTCCAACACACAAACGCGAATGCAAACGACAACCAAACGGAGGAATCAGTCTTTGAGAGATGACCTCGTGGCAGAATAGCAAGTAAAGAATACTTGAATAAACTAATGTTACTAGTTTTAGTATTAGGAAATTAGATAATAAGTTTTAGTGCCCGGCTGAGACTATCTCAGGGTGTGGGGCGTCCGCCACGTTGATCTAATTGCGGCGACTGACTCATTAAACCACGTCCTCCTAAACAGAGCATGACATCTCTTTTCATTCTCAGGGATTGGGTTTTCCCTACGCTGTTACGGAATTCTATTTAATTCCGTTACTAACCTATCCCAAACAAAAAAATAATAATTTTTCTTATCTGCATGACTTTGGAGATAATTCTCTAACTATATCTAACTTATGTACCAGTCATGCTACGTCTTCACATTTTCTTTTTACGTTTATTTACTACAAGGCCATTTAATTAATTCATGTTAGAATTTTTTTTAATGAGTTTCTGTGGGGTAAGCGTAAATAGTTTATGTAATTTGACATCTCTACATTTTTCAAGTACACGATAAATGCAAGTGGTTTATTTATGTATAGCGTTGACATATTTACGAATACGTCAAACTATGTGAAAATCAAAACCATTTGTATTTGTTGTTGTATAAACTTCCGCTAGTAGCAAATACGAGCCGGAAATTCACAACATGCGCGGTTTCTAAAAGTTTTCTGGATTGTCATCAAAAATAAAATGTAAGTTGATGAGAGAACAATTTTAATCACTGGGTTAAAATGTAAATTCTCTCTCTCAACAAGTAATTAATTTTGGAATAAATACCGCGAAATTTTCTTGGTTAAGGGCAGTCAGTCAACATTAATTATCCGTGTAGTAG
The DNA here is from genome assembly GCA_963691935.1 of Nephrotoma guestfalica. Lineage (NCBI taxonomy): Eukaryota > Metazoa > Arthropoda > Insecta > Diptera > Tipulidae > Nephrotoma > Nephrotoma guestfalica. Next base: position 121,258,612 of record OY829914.1, read on the forward strand.
CTCAGCTCGGCTGATAATTAAGTTAAATATCTAGTTTTTTTTAGTTTTTGTTTTGTTTTTTTTGTTGTTTTTGCTGAATAAAGTTTTCTGTTGTAACGTACAGTAAATTATTGTGTTTTTTTTGAATCAGCAGCATTTCTTCACCTTCAGCAATAAATTGGTAAGTATATCGGGGCTCAGCATACTAACTCTTACGGCCCAGGTAGCATGGTGTTCTTTTGGCTGTCTCTCGGGACGGGAATGTTGTGGCATAGGCACTATTTCCCCTTCTGCCAAAACCGCCGTGATACCCAAAAAAAAAAATACTTACTAACATCTTTTGTGGGCCCGAGGCCAATATATTTTCGTTTTATTTGATTTAATATGGTGGTGAAAACACCATAATATACAACCTCGGTCGACTCGATCCGCATAATGGGTCGACGACACTGCCACTATGGAGGGGTCCGTTATCTCACTCAACTGTTCCTCCTTTCTTCTGCGGCTAGCAAGGCCGCTATCCATGCACTCCAATACCCACGCCATTTTCCTCTAAAAGACTGAGCTGCGGGAATAAATGCCGCAAGGTGTGCGAACATGGGTAGTGGCAAATTCTGTGAAACCGGGCTGGCCTCAATAGGTAAGAGGCTAACTCGTTTCATTTTAGTCTGATGAAGTTTAATTTTAGTTTTGATTCTATTTATCTTTTTATATTTTATTGGTATGTTTTATTTCGTATGTTATCATAACCTTTTATCGTAAATTGTTCTTTGTTAAAGGGTAGATCAATACTGCCTACTTATTTATTTTCATTTTGTATTTTAATATAATATGTGACAAAAAATTGTACTGAAAATAAATGATAAGCCTGCGTGCTTCAATAAAAAAAAAAATAATGTTCCAATTAAACGTGAAGTGGATATAGATCACACCATCTTGTTGAAAAAACATGTGCTCCACATCAATAACATCCACCGGGTCACAAAACCTCCGTTAATATCGCCAGCCCAAAACGCACACCAAACAGTTACTCGTGGTGGATACATTGATTGTTTGAGTATCACACGAAGATTTTCAGCACCCCAAATCCGACAGTTTTGCTTATTTACGAATCCGTCGAGTTGAAAATGTGCCTCATCTGAAAAAATGTTTTTCTTCGAAAATCCGCATTAATTTGATGATGTTCCAACACCCAATCAGCAAATTCACGGCGCTGCGCATGGTCACTTGGCTTGATTTCTTGCACCAATTGAACCTTGTACGCGTGCAGCTTGAATTCTTGCAATCAGCTCTTGGATGGGTTCGTATTGTTTACCCCCATCATAAACTTTGCGAGTGAGTCAGCCCCAAATGGTTTCGATATTTAAATCAGCCGAATAATGTGGCCATGGTATTAACTCAGCGTTTTGACTCGAAATCTATGACTTTACTGGAAAAACTGATTGCAGCATAGCCGTATTTGAATTTCCAATCATTTTATTGGAAACAAAATTCACTTTAATAACGCTCCAATATCCGAACACCTCATACCATTACTCCACTCCTCCTTTTCTGACATGATGGTGAGTCGAAAATTGTTATTCTTTGCGAATGTCATGAAAATAATAATTATAGCCATCTGGTCTATCTAAGTTAAATTTTTTATCATCAAAAAACAACTTTTAACTAATTATTATTCATTGTTCGCGGATGCACAACCCAAAGGCAGGTGCTGCTTGGCGAGTTCCAATCTTTATTGCTTGGGTACAAGGTTTAGTTGTGTTTTTTTAATTTTACAAAAGGAAGCACTTAAATTGCTTAACGAACTGATTTGCTGGCTTAAGCAAAGCTGCCTTTCTAATTTTGTTGGTGGAAAGGGCTGAATTGGACGCTAGTCTGCGAATTGTTTCTTGCATCTTGCGGCGTCAGAACTGTCGCTGACTTTCCTTGGTAGTTGCTTGCATATGATGCACTGTCTTTTAATTAATTTCGCACAGCATGCTCACTATGCTCGATTTTACGAGATACAGTGCGGTTGGAAAATCCCTCTAAGTGGTATACTACTCGACTGAGAACGATAACAGAAGAGGGATCACAGGCTAAATTTTTCATAGTAAATTTCTGAACTTACTTAACCAAATTATTAGCATTTTCATCATTTTATCGGTGTATTACCACATTTTGCCATACCTGGATATCACGGATCCTAGATAGAAGGATACAACTAGGGTAGTAAATGTAAAACTCAATAGCTAACAATAAAATTAATATCAGAAGAGGGATCAGAGGCTAGATTCTTCATGGTAAATCTCTGAACTTCCAAATTATTCGCATTTTCATCATTTTATCAGTGTATTATCGCATTTGGCATATCTGGATATCACGGATCCTAGAAAGAATGATGAAACTAGGGTAGCAAATGTAAAACTCAATAGCTAACAATAAAATTGATATCAGAAGAGGGATCACAGGCTAGATCGTTCATGGTAAATCTCTGAATGTATTATCGCATTTTGCCATATCTGGCAATAAATTGGATTAATAAAATGGATTAAATGAAAATTGATATCAGAAGAGGGATAACAGGCTAGATTTTGCATAGTAAATAGTAAAAGTCAAATGGGGTTAAAAATCAAATGGTGTTTTTTGCATTTTTCTATAGTTGAATATGAAAGGGAAGGGGAACTTGAAAGGAATAATTACTTATTAGAATTTTATTATACATTTTATTTATTTATTTTAGAATTTTATTATACATTTTCATTTTATAGATAATATTTATACGGAATATTGGCTAGATTATTTGGTATATATGTATGTTATTAGGTATTTATTTTAATTTGTGAGCCTAAATGTTTTCTAAATAAATATTTTCGTATAATGTAACAATTTCGATACAAAACAAATCAACATTTATAATGATAAATATTGTATATATCAATGTGTTTTCTATTAGTTTGATTGATTGATTATTTGACTTTATGAAATTGTAGTAATAAATAAATTTCGATCTAATATATCCAATTTTATCAATGTTATATAATTCTCATTCGTGTACAACGTTGTTTTGACTCAAATGGTTCGTATATAACGTAAATTGTATACAAAACTTAAAAGCTTTGTTTGACCTTACAGTAGAGACATACAATAGAGTAGCTAACAAAAGCTATATATCGTTACAATGTAATCGGTGCTTAGATTGAAAATATAAAGGTGTACAACAGTAAACAAGTCGAAATGTTCATTTGTATATTAATAGTTAATAAACAATTTATGAAAGAAAACTGAATGACAATATCTATTTTCTTTGGTGTTTTAATTAATTATTAACAATGGTTAAATATTTGTAAATTAATCAACACTTTTTGTTCATTGTTATACGTGACGTGTGTTAGAATGTACAGTAAAAATCCTCAAAGACGAGAAGTGCAACGGTTATAATATTAAATTTTTTAGGCTGTCTGTTCATTCCAACTAGTTTATAACAATCGTAAACTTTACATTACCAGTTGATAATTAACCGCTCATATTCTAGTTAAAATTCCGTTCCATGGGAATATCATCGATCCAATGCTGTATTCTCTGAAAACGTCTTTTCTTTTTTGAACTGATAGTTTTCCGAACCTAAACCAAGCTGTCGTCTGCGTATGCGCATTACTAAATAGTTATAGATTTTTAAATGGCAGTTAATAAAATATGGCGAACTTGGGTATGTGGGGATCTCCCAATATTTTTGAACAATCATTTTTGCACTTTGAAAATAAATTTTTGCATCAGCTTTTTTATCAAGCATGTGTAAAACTTTGTAAAATAAAAAGTTTTTAGAATTAGAAATATTTCTTTGTTTACAATATCGAATCTTTTTTAATTGCGATTATAAAAATATTTTTTAATATGTGGGGCATTGTTAAATGTTTTAAAATAATTAAATAAAAATAAATTTAGAAATAATAAAATAATATACAACACTTTATGTCCGTGTTGTTGAATTTTTTAGTGTGGTAATTCCTCTTTAATAAATAAAAATAATTGTTGGGCCTTCAAAGATATGCAGCGACTCAGTTCCGTATTCAATATTTTACTTTCTTTGACGAAATAAAATAAAGTAAAGTAATCATGAAAATTTTCGATATTGAAATTTTTTCAGATTTAAAAAATGTATATTTAGAGTTATGCGGCGAAAAACAGCTGCTATATGCATATACAAGAACTTACGTGCTTAGAAAATGTATTTTTGAGTTATTAAGGAAATAAAAAACCGAATTTCATTTTGACGTTTAATTTTATTTTGCTCACTTGATGCCAATAGTTTTATTTTGGGTAAAAAATTCCGTTTAAAAATTGTTATGAATAACAAGCTTGAATCTTTATTTGCTAATATATAAACTATTTAAAGTAACTTGTATTCAAAAAAATATGTTGATTGGTAGAAAAGAAGTTATAATTTTATCTTGATCTGCAAGATACATTTTCGTTTTCATGCTAACCAATTATCTTGCTATTTAGAGAATCTGGTAAAAACTGTACGCACCTAATTAACTGGAGTACAGGATTGACAGCCTCCACGAAGTACTCATAAATGGATACGGGCATACTCCGGGCAATGATCTGTAGAAGGAACGGTTGTGGTACCCAATCCCTTCATAGTAGTGAAGCAGAATAGCTAATTAGTCAATCAAAACAAAGCAATGGTACAAACAAAAGGAAATTATACCCCAAGTGGTACACCAATATCAACATTGGTAGATCTACTCTCTGTGGAGACTGGCCCAATGGATTCTGGGGAGGGCCATTTATTGCATTATCAGGGAAAATCAAATCCGTTCCAGAGAAGACCAAATTTACAAAGATCACCGATAAAGAAAAATAGAAGAAACTCGGCAGCTAACCAAGCCATTTCTTTTTCTAACTCTATATATCTAGATGTACTAGACAAACATCACACGAAATAAGTGATGCCACTGGAAATTTAACTTTGCAAATAGCCGAAACTAGTAAAACAACTATTGACCTAGAAAAGGAGAATATGAATCTCTTGGCGAGGCTAGAGTATATGGAGCAATTATTTGCCAAGCTAAGCGAAAAAATTGAGTATATACAGGGTGGCTGAGACCAAGTGTTACCAAATGAAAACGCTGTAATTTTTTTAATTTTGATTATTTTTTATTGAAATTTCATGGAATATGTTGAAAACATATTACATTTTATGAAAAACATGTTACTGCTCGATATGACCTCCTTTGGCTCTGATTATTTGATTCAGTCTTCCATAGAAAGCATTGCATGCTGACCGATCGTGAGCTTGCGGAGTTTTATTCCATTCTCGAACAAGAACTGACTTCAATGCATCAACACTTTCGTATTTTTTAGTGGACACCTTACTCTCCAAAATGGACCATATGGAGAAATCCATGGGATTCAAGTCTGGTGAATATGGTGGCCATTCTTTCGACGAAATCAGCCGCGGAACGCAATTTTGTAAAAATTGCTGTGTCGCTCGAGCTTTGTGTGACGGTGCCGAGTCCTGTTAGAATGTCCAACGGTTCGTACCAAAGTGTTTATGTGCCCAAGGAAGCAAAGCATCGCTTAGGATCTTTTGACGGTACACCTCTTGGTTTACCTTGACTCCATGTTCGATGAAAACCAGAGGAGTGCGTTCATCTGCAGTCACTGCAGCCCAAACCATAACATAAGCTGGTGATTGCTTGCGCATGGCAACTCTTGTGTCCAAATTATCGTTGGACTTGTGCTCTAACCAAACACGATCATTATTCACATACTGTGGAATGGTGGAAATTTTCTCATCAGAAAAGAAAATTTTTAGAATCTCACCACGTTCGGCCAAGGCCTTCAATGCTCGTGTTCTTTCAAGCCTAACTTTTTTTTGGAATCTGTGCAATAGGTCCTAAAGAGAAGACTGATCTGTTTGCAGAGTATCTCGAGGATATCTTCCAACCTCTACCAAGGCAAACGGCGAACGAAAATATAATGTCAGTCCAAAATCTAGATGATTTTGATATACGCCCAGTAGGTTTCAGTGGTTGCTTACTGCACACTTAGGCCAATTTTTAGGCCCATTGTGATACCACTCATTCACTCCACATTATTAACCCACCTACTTCACCTACTCACACAACTACAGTATACCACCTTGCACATTGCAAGCTCCATGTCAACCTGTACATTGACATGGAAGGTGGGTCGGCGCGTGACACGGAATTCTGCACTCCACTCCATCAGAGGATCTTAGTTGTATTTATTAGCATCACCGATCGTAATCGATGATGAAAATTCGATTTGCATCTAGCCTCTGATGGGATTCGAACCCAGCACCTCCCGGTCCAAGTGCCGAAGCTTTAACCACTGCACCACTTGTCCGGTTATACGCCCAGTAACTCTCAAAGAATTAAAAGAAGAATGAAAAGCAACATTAATGTTAAGAAGCCCCAGGATATGACTTGATTACTTGCCAAATAATCAAGGCTCTACCAGGTAAAGGATTTCGTAAGCTATTATACATGATCAATTAAAGCTTTCGGTTAAAATATGTTCTGTGGCAATGGAAAGTAGCAAAAGTAATCTTGATAGCAATACCTGATAAACCACCTAACGATAAAAAATCATACAGGCCAATTTCATTGCTGCCAATTATGTCAAAACTCTTTGAAAAAATAATTATTATTACTAAAAAGTAATATTATTACTAAAAAGACTTAAACCAATAATTGAAGACCGACAACTAATTCTTCCAAACCAAATTGGATTCAGAGAAAAGCGCTCCACAATTGAACAGGTGCATAGAATCACCAATATTATTGAAAGAACGTTAGAACGTAAAAAAGTATGCTCCAGCATATTTATGGACGTCGCCCAAGCATTCGATAAAGTCTGGCACAGTGGACTGGAATTCAAGCTGCACAGAAATCTGCCGAGACATTTCTATGCCATACTAAGATCTTATTTATCCAATAGACTTTTTCGTTTGAAATATGAGGATGCATACTCCGAACTAAAAAAAATTTCCGCCGGTGTCCCACAGGGAAGTGTCTTAAGACCAATCCTGTATTTATTATACACAAGGGATATTTTAACAACAGATGAAGTAACCATAGCCACCTTTGCAGATGGCACAGCAATCATGGCCATTGGAAGTAATGTCGCTGATAGAACGAGGAAACTGCAGAGGATTACCAATGCGGTTTATAACTGGACTAAGCGCTGGAGAATCAAGCTTAATGAGACGAAATCCACGCATATTAACTTTACATATCAAAAGGCTTTCCATCTACCGATAGAAATTAACTCACGACCGGTGCCATTTGTGAACAAAGCTAAATATCTTTAACATGACACTCGACGCCAAGCACAAGTGGAGAGAGCATGTCAAAAAGAAAAAATAAGTACATAGTATTAAGTTCAGAAAAATGTATTGGCTCATAGGTAGAGGCTCTGAGCTTACAATACATGTACAACAAGCTGCTGCTACATCGGCAAATACTAAAGCCGATATGGACCTACGGTATTCAACTCTGGCGATGTAGTAAACAAACAAACGCCAAAATGGTACAGACGTTTTAAAATTAAGGTTCTCCGTAGCATCGTAAATGCTCCGTGGTACGCGATAAATGAAGACCTTCACAAGGACTACAGATGGAATACATCAAAGATGAAATAAAAAAGTATGCCGCCAAACACGAAATAAGGCTCCAGGAACATGGAAACCCCTATGTATATTCGCCATATGATAGATAACCCTGTCGTTGAAAGACTTCTCAGAACGAGACCACTTGACCTAGTAAAAATACCAAATTAAAATTATATTTTAAATATTAAAATTATATTACAAAATTAATTAATTTGGGACTAACCATTGGGTTTCACCCCAACAAATCAGAATTAGTTAAGAAATATAAAATTTGTAAATTTGAAAGATTAATTGCTAGATGAGCACAGTCTCAGTTGTAATTAGTAAAGCAAAAAAAACTGATTAACTGAATTCTCATAATCGTCGAACAATCCAACGAATAGAGGTCACAACCAAACATGAACTTCGTGAACTTAAAATTTACATTTGGTTCCATCGAAAAAAGCGCTGGACAAAAGACATTCTATGAAATAAACATAAGCCCCCCTCCTCCCCTCCCCTTCGCCGAAATTATAATATTTATTATAAATAACATATTTAAGTGAATTACCTGGTGGGATTTACACCTTTTTTCAAAAAAATGGCGGCTGAACTGACGCGTGACAGATAATTTTAATTTATAGAAATTTAACACAAATTTACAAGTGTTTCCGACATAGAATGTGTTACAGTTTTCAAGCTAAATAATCCGTTGTAATAAAAAACCAAATTGTACGAAATGGTATATTGTCCCATACTTTTGAGTTAACTTTTTCGTGGTTTGAATTTTTTTTGATTTTCTGTCATTCATCATGTTTCTAGTCAGATTTGACAACAAAATCCACGTAATGGGTATGATACCATTCCTTCGGGAAAACTTATTAAAGCCAATTTATTTTCGTGATTACATGAATTTTGTTGTCAAATCTGACTAGAAACGTGATGAATGACAAAAAATCGAAAAAATTTCAAATTACTAAAAAGTTTACACAAAATCCGTTAATCAACTAATTAGCTCCAATAATATTCGTGTTTTCATATATTTCGGTAATTGGGACCAACCGCTTGGACTCTTAATTCAAGTTTCCGGAATGTTTGAATTACTTTGTCAATTGAATTTGTTTCAACTAAATTATGCACCTCATGACAATAATTCGTTTCAAAATCTACTTAATATCGATATAATTTTATTTCGACGAAGTGTAACCTTCGTAGGAAATCACTCCCTGAAAAAATTAAAATTCAAAAGAAACATTTACATAAAATACATTTTTTCGATTAATTACTTGTTGTGACGAGGGAAATAATGACATTGAGGTAATGACCAGAGGGTAATGACCGGGAGGCTAATGTACCAGGAGTAATTGTCCGAGTTACATAGAGGAGGTTATTGATCAGGCAGATAATATCCGGGGATGAAGTTCTAGACTATGGAGATGGATACTACACACACTGAATTAAGGGCCCAATGCTATAATAAGAATGTCGCTAAGTGAAAAATAAAAAAACAGAACAAATGATCTTACTCAATAACCTCTAATAGATTGAGATCGTCCAGTCTGGTAGAAGAAAGAAAAAATGTCCGAAACCAGAAAAGTACGGATAATTAGAAAAATCGGGAATTTACACTGAAAAGTTTGGTAGCAAAACAACTAAGAAAAATAGGTTGGCCATCCTTCATTGATACCGCTTATTTTTCGGGTGGCTAAAATAAAGTATTCTTTCATCTATAAGAAAAAATTTTAAAAAAAAATGGACCAGATATATTTCTTATATATCACGTTGTCTAAAGACGTGGGTTAGAAATTTAAGATCAAATATGGCACGCATATATTGCATGCATATATTCGATATGGCACGCATATATTCATTACTAATCGAATTGTTTTTCACTAGGCCCAAAATGGTGAATTAAACTGCCGGCAAAAAACAGTTTCTTCTTTCTAAACCTTTTAAAAGATTATATATATGAGAATGAGTAAAATATTAATTGCTTCCAGCGCTACTACGGTAGTTTTAAATACTAAGGTACATCGGCTAACTTTGTGTCATTTTTCAAAATCTTTTCAACGACATACGACAAGTACATATTCCAAACGAAAAACATAATTTTCCAACAGCACCAAAACGGTGGATTAATGAGGTTAAGTGATATCGTCAAAGTTGTTGTGATCTTTTCTGGATCATCTATTATTACAGGTACTTGGCTCTTTTGACATGCTGGGCCCGGAAGCTTTCCAATTCAGAAGTAGGTCACATGAATGGTTTAAAAATTGCACACTTAAAACGATCTTCTTGACTTAAAGGTGATTTTGGATCTATCCTATCATTTTACCAAAATTTCAATAACTTGGTCCCATTGTCGGTCGTATGGTAAGATGCTGAATCATTTGATGTTCTTCTTGTAAGAAACCGAGAATTTGGCAGACTTGCAGTTTCGCGCCAAGCCACTCCTGCCTCAACATTACCGCAGTATAATTGTAATTGTATATCAGGTTCAGGACCAATAAAATTTAGTTGTGAATCAGCTTTGGCCAAATAATTGGTGATCAAATTCTCTTCCATGTCATAGTGAGCTGGTATCCACATAACCGTTACATTATTAATTTGACAGAGAAGATTGATAACATGTTTACACTCCCGGACAAGTCTAAAATCAACTAAAGGGTTACACAAGATAATATTGAACTCTTTAACATTCGATTTTAAAGACTCGAAGATCCAGTAAACTAAATCCGATGTCTGAGCTTGAAACACCGTAGTGTACATACCCAGAGTATCCTAATGGCCTACGGTTAAGTGTGGAACAGTAAATTCCAAATATTCGATAGCTAGCCATTAAAATAGAGAACAAAAAGCTTGTTCAGCTCAGTCTTGTAATAATTAAGAAAAATAATAAAAATAATAATAAAATAATTAAGATTTAAAAACATAATGCTCCGGACGTAACCTTTCATTAATCATACTAATTTCTGGAATTGATGATTTAAACTTTTCGATAATTAGCTGGTGGTGCGCTTATTGGGACACCACGTTCATTCCACGCCCTTTAATATATATCGCTGAACTTAAAGTAAGTGGTTTCAGCTGAGCGAAAAACAGTATGGATTCCATTGCAATAAATGGAGTCGAAGACAAAGCGCCAATAATGAACCTACAATTAATGTGCATTTCCCGATTAACCCCAAACAACAACCGATTTTTAAATAAAGTTTAATATTTTGGGGGACAGTCCCAAACTAGAAGTGCCGCACCGTCAGAAAGTAAGAGTATCATTTTGTAGTTTGTGATCTGCATTATTTATTTATTTACCATACAGCATGTCTATGCTATTGGTTATGTACAGAAATATATAAAATAATAATTAAAACAACAAAAAATAAAATAAGCCATATAAATTAAGAATTAAAGTTCTAACAAAATGAAAACAAGATTTGCCACTAAAAGCAAACCATCAAATGGTTAGATTTTAACAACAATTTCTAATTACATTCATTTATTTATTCAGATAAGCAGGAACAAACAATGATGACACCAAGTTAAAACTCCAGAGCAGCGATTGCTCTTTTGGGCGAGAAATGTGAAAATCAAATTACTCAGCAACGGTGTTAAGATCTCGTTGGATGCGCGCTGCAGCACCATAGTAGCTGTCGGCAGTTGGTGTACGGAGAAACTCACGTGGTGTAAGGTGCTTTGAGGAGCGTAAATATTAAAGAGTGAAAGTATATGTCAGCACAATCAACTTTACCACAAACAATATCACGTGGAAATAATATCATGTACGCCTAAAAACCAGTGAAACGAAACCGTCAATTTAAGGTGAGAACTATAATCGTTGCACTGAAAAGAAGGTATTTTGTTGCGAACAAATGACAGAAACTGCTTTTGTATACTCTTAATTATCTTAGAGTGACAGTTTGTAACACACCACAGTCTACAACGTCGTTAATAAATATTAAAAATAACAATGGGCCCAAATGGCTACCTTGAGGCACACCAGACGTAATATCAATACACACACATACGACACCCATTTTACGACTTGATAATTAGGACACTAGCCAACCTAAAGAAATAATGTCGCAATTAATATCGCTACACTTATTCAACATTAACCGGGGATTGAGTTTATCGAAAGTTTTAGCGAAGTCGGTATAAACCACATCGAGCTGAATTTTTGAAGCAATGGAATTGATTAACTTATTCTGAAAAACTGCCAAATTAGTGACCGTTGAGCGGCCCGGAAAGTATTCATTCTGGCGTCTGCTAATACATGGCTTAGAACAGAAGAAGATTACGTTGTTGACCATTGACTCGAAGAGTTTTGGAATGCAGGGCAGAATAGCAATGCCACGATAATTAGTCACATCATTGCGGGATCTATTTGTATTGATTGGAATTACACTTGATGTTTTCCAAACATCAAGGAAAATGCTTTGTCTGAAACTCGTGTTAAACAATTGGCATAAATGGGCGGCAAAACCAACTGCACAAACCATCAGGCCCCAGACCATTTGACGCGTCCATATTCATCAATGCCTGCAAGATATCATTGCAGTTTGTGAGATATCCTTAACAAAAATGCTACGCTGAAGTAATCGGCAAAGAAATTGTAGATTGTTAATGGATTTTCGGATTTTTGACCACTGAATTTCATAAACGACGGTTATTATGGTTCTTCAGTTTTATAAATCTCCAAAATTTCTTCGGTTTACAGCGTAAATCATCCTCTACATCAATCATGTAATTATAGTACAGGAATCGGTTAAGACAGGAGAATTGCATGTGCTGAAACTGAAACTGAGTAAAATCGAAAGCTAGATTGTATCTCCTGTGAGCTTTATTACGCAGGGCCTCCAGTTTCTTTAGCTCTTGAATGAAGCATGGGCAATGACGGTCGTGAAGCTTTTTTATTACCTTTGTAGGGACAAACTATCATGTAGCAATATTTAACAACTCATTGAAGATGTCTTCTTCACCATTGATATCCATGTTTGATAGAACAACTGTCCAATTAACTTCAGCTAGGGAATTGTTTATAGAACCGTGGTCGGCATTCGCATAATCAAATACAAACAGCAATTCATAATGAAATTCATGTTATTTGAAAATCTGCTGGAATATTCGAAGATTCAGTAAGGTCATCGCAGGGCCAAATTTTGTAAGATCGATTATTGTTGGTGTAAAATTTAAGTCCAGATACCGCAACTGTTTGGTTTATTTTTAATGTGAGAAGCGTCAATGTTTGGAATAAAATTACAGATTGAGACGGAATGATCGTTAGTATTAGCTGGAATGAAGACATTGTCGTCTGTGTAGCATCTAGCATATTGGGAAGGGTATTTAAATAGAAAAAAAAAATTTAATTGGAACAACAAGAAAATTAAAAAAATGAAAATTGAAGAAAAAAAATGGGGGGAACAAAATACCGTTCACAAAATGTTAGCTATAGATTTTTGACCTACTCAGGGACTCAAGCGGTTGTTGCGCGGCTAAGCGTCAGGGAGTGGGGTGGGTATAAGAGTATGAGTAAGTCAGGGTTAACCGCTATAGGAAATGCTAATTACCTATATACCGACCTTGACACTCACCCTAGTTCATCCTCAATTTACTATTTTACATTGATCTCATTTTTCTGTGCGAATTAATAACGACATAAAATATTGAATTTTAACTAAAGTATTAATAAAATTTATTACGGCAATAACAAAAAAAAATGAAAATAAAATACAATTGTGAGAAATAAAAACTACCTACCTAGCTATATCTACTATCCTAACTAACTTATATTAAAAGTTTTAACTACCCGCCACCAAATTAAATACCAATGAATTATTAAAATAAAGAAAAATATTTTGTTTTTGTGAAAAAAAAAAATATACAGAAAATTCTTACGGTGTTGATTGTTGGTGTTGTTGCAAGATGATTCTCAAAATCGAAGATGTGTTGAATGAGGATGTTACTGGATATCGTTATGTTTTGCGGGTTATTTTTTTATTATTATTAATTATTAATTTATTATTATTTCAATATTAAGTTTGATTTGGTTTTTTTTTTTTTTTTTTAATTAATATTTTTTTATTGCTATTATTTTTATATAATTTCTATTATCTCACATATTATATTATTACAAATTATATATAATATATAATTACATAATTATTATTATATACTTATATATACCGTATTATTATGTTGGTAATGCGATTGGTTACAAGTTTAATCAACGTGCACCATTAAATAATAAGATTTTTATAATTTATATCTATTATTTAACATCGATTAGGCTAACCGCATTAAACACCATTGACCTTATGTAGTTTGCCCACCAAGTTTGGCTTGAGCGTCTCTTAAAATTAATCAGTAAATAATTTTTTTTTTTTAATTTTTATTTTTATTAGTATGGCATCACACCATCGATCAAATTACACCAAAAAAAAAATATTTTGTCCGTTCATTGATCACAAAACTGAGTTCCTTTTTTTTATTCACTTTTCTATTATCATTGTTCACAAAAGAATCTTTTTGTCTTTTAATCTTTTTGCTTAACATGTAAAATTTTTTTTTTTGTTTTTATTACATCATATTAAGTTGACATAATACTCCCATACAGATTAACTTTAACTCACTTAACTTAACTTTAATTTTTTTCTTTCTCACAGTATTTTTCTGATTTTTACTCAAAATAATTTTATAATTTTCTAATTGTGCACAAACTCAAATCTCAAACTTAACTTTAATTTTTTTCTTTCTCACAGTATTTTTCTGATTTTTACTCAAAATAATTTTATAATTTTCTAATTGTGCACAAACTCAAATCTCAAACTTAACTACCTCCAACCAAAATTTTTCTTTTTCATCCTCGCAAAAAAAAATCGCGAAAAAAACAAACAAAAAAAAAACCCGAAAAATTTATTTTTGCTAAGTCATTCTTTCCACTGCTTTATCGACACTCGATATTTTTTTCAAAATCAACTGACTTATATTATCGATCGATCGATATTTTTCTTTGACGATAACTTTCAATTACCGATTCGCACATCACAATATCGGAGTCAACATTTAGGGAAAGTTTGCTAACATACACAAAACGTACTGCAGGCGGTTTACATACAAATATACAAATTCAAAAATAAATCAGAAACTTGTAACGATGACATTCGAAATCGTTACATCTGTCATCCAGACTAGCTTTGGAAAGTTGAAATCGCCAAAAATAATGAAGATTCCATGATAATTTAGAATCAAGGATAATTCCTAAATGTTTAACACAATCTGATTTTTTACCGTCTTTCACATAGTAAAATAAAGTATACTAATCATGGAAAATGTGGATTGCGAGCTTTTTACAGATTTACTTTCGCTAGAAATCTCCGTGTGCCTGAGTGTGTGGCGCCGTGCAGACTCAATATCTCCATATACCCCAGACGGATTAAATGATAGGAGTAAAATTTTAAATTTTATTTAAGTTTTTTCTAAAAAATTGGGAGATCGTAGTGACTTTTGGCCGAATTCGGTTCACCGGAAGTAAAAGTTTCCATAAGAACTTTTTGTTTTTTCCAAATATTTTGAAAAGTATATCATTTGCGAGAAAAACGACTAAAAACTAAAATATTCTAAATTAGTTCTGCAACAATACCGGTCGGGTATAGTTTTTCAAAATTTAAACGGACATAACGATTTTTGACTAAATACCGTTTCTCAACAAAAATTCGGTCTCTGTGAAGCCCAATGAAAGTTCGTAATTAAGCTTTTTCCAAAAATTGGAAGATCTCAGTGATATTTGGTCATAACTGGTCCACCGGAAGTAGCATCTTCATAGGAGCTTTTCCCCTTTTTGCAAATATTTTATATATATAGCATTTATGAAAAAACGATTAAAATAAAAAGATGCAAAATTAAATTTCAAAAAATTTGTTCGGAGCTTTGTTTTAAATTTTACCGAAAATTTGTTTAGTGACGAGGTAAAAAAAACTTTTACTTCACTTCACTTTTATTATAAATATTTTGATATGAATATAGCATTTACGACAGTACGATCAAAACCAAAAAGATCCAAAATTATTTACCGGAAATAACGAGTGATAGCTTGATAACGAAAATTTTATTTCACCGAAATACGGCGTCCCTACTGTCCAGACGAATTCATTATTCACAATGAAACTCGAAAGTTAGAGCATTTTTGATTATATAAGACAGTTTTGAGTTAGTTTAATTCTTCGCTCGTGGTGTATTCGAAATCTATAATTGTACACAACCATGGTAAACGAAAGTCGGTGGTTGGCCTTAACATATTCACAGTACGTTACAGTAAGGGTGGACGCACACCTTCTTGTAGACAACCTTTGACAATCTTGACTGAAACAGAGAAGTCGTTCATCTCAAACTGTACAATTCGTGTATTAAGCGTAAATTCAATCCAATTCACAATATTTTGTCAATGTCGAAATTCCTACAGGCGTGTATGATCTTAGCAAAATAAATGGTGTCGAACGCATCTAAAATGTTATGTAACGTATCCATATGAGAAACTCTTTGTTGTTCAATCCTACTTTCCTACCACTCTGTGAACACACTGATACTGAGAGATGATATATTCTGAAAGTGAACGTTGAAGATATACTGATTAGGCAACAATTTTTAGGATCTGTGTATTCTAACTTACCGGCTTTAGGTATAAATAAAAGCCGGATTTCCAGCTTCCAGGATTCCGGAAAAATCCTAGACCATCCTTTAAAATGTTATAACCAGACTGTACTGTACCAATGAGACAAGACTCTAACGAAGAGTACTGGTCTGTTTGGTAGCAACACAACCGAATCGATGGTAATGCAACCCGGAAAATGAACCGACAGATAAGCAATTCTCCAAACACCTTTGTAGAAATTGTAAAGTTTGGCATTATTAACCAACACTTTATTAAGTTTAGTCCCAGCTGACTTATTGTCAATTTCTTCAAAAAAATTTCTCCGCGAAGGTTTGTGACCAGATTTAATTAAAGTTTTCTTGTAGACCTTTTGTGCCTTTACCAAATTATCACAATCAGTATGAAGGTCCAATTTTTTGCTACGATTTTAAATTTCTTAGCGGTTGTCTTAACATTTTAAGATCGGAACACCAAAAAGGTTTGTTTTGGACCTTTTGGTTAATGAGCACATCCGATAGTAAGATAGATAAAAGTTCTCAATGGATTAGTTTCCCTTTGCGAAAGGTTAAAATTAAGGTTGAAAGAAATATGACTGGGGTCTGAGGTCAAAATATCATTAGCTGCCTTCCATGTGGTTCATAGTCTCGGTTGAGAATTTCAAGATTTGAAAAACTTAGGAAATTAAGAAAAGATGCGTGAAGATGTGTGAATTTGCATCACACTTCGCCATAAAAAGGATATTACATCTCTTGCTCCAAGTTAGTAGAGCTTTCAGTTCATCCGATGACTAGAGAGCAAGAAGGAAAGCCGACGTACAATTATATGTGCTGCCATCATGAATGGGAGTGACAGTGATATTGTTAGATATATAAATACTCGTCCTTGTTTTAGAAGAAAAATTGGCGCAAATTATTTTACCATTATTCGTATTCAAACCAGAAACAACACCATCAGGAAGATATTGTTTCTTAATTTGGCAAAAATCTATATGCGATACAGGAAGCAACTTCATTAACTTAAGAGAAAGAAACTTACTGTAAACTTACATTTAATCTGTATAATGATGGAAGTATACGTACCACACGGGAAGGTTTCAACCAGTAATGATCTCTAAGGCTTCTGCTCAACTCGAAAGACAATCGCTTGTCGTTTAGCTTCGCGTTTGTAGTTGATGACATACCAATCTTTGGTTGACATATTTGGATTCATCAGGCTTATAGTGGATTATACAGTATACTACTCTAGGGTTCTCAGGAGGACCCGTGGACTCTATTGATATTGATAAAGATGTTAACACTAGTACTCTTGAACTAGAACTCTTGATAAAAGCAGCTTTTCAATATAGCCCTTTAATTTAGTATACCCTTGTAATCAAGAACAATAATTTAAATTAATTTAGCAACTATAAAATCATTGGCAGAATCATAAACTCGTACCATGGTTTTATGCAATTTAAAAGTTTTGTTCAAATATTAATTACCATTTTTCACACACAACACATCTGGCACTGACGCGATATTATAAACAAGTTATAAAGTTAGTTAGCCAGACAACTATAAACTAAAACGGTTTATTAAATAATATTTTTATGCTAAAATGCCTCTCTAAACGAATTTATAATAAAATTGTTTTTAGTTTAAAAAATATAAAATTAAAAAAAACTTTGAAAGTTAAAAACAAAGCGCACGAAAAATAATTTTCACTCTTTCAAATTATGTACCTGTGTAGATGTGTTTACATGCAAAAAAAATTAAAAATAAAGTTAAATTTGTGAAAATGAAAATGTATAGCGCTGTATAATGAAATATAAATAAAAGCAAAAATCAAAATACATTTAAAGTAAATTATATAGATCTAAGTACATTTCAAGCGTAACGAACGTTATTTTATAAATACGAGCTTTTACAACACTGGTTTTAAACTGGAGAACGAAATAGAATACAAAAAGCTGAACAAGTAAAATTAATGAAAAAAAAGGATTTATCTACCGTTAGAAAAGTAATTTCAATTTTGTTTACACTCATTTATATTATATAAATTTTCATTTTGCCAAATGTACGAGAGTATAATATGAGTATCGTATGTACGGATGTATGTACTACTATACACGAGTATATCCTAAAATATATTCTGCTGCTTTTTTGTAACAAGTTGAATTTTTCCACCTGATACTAATCTGAATGTATCTGATACACATACTACGAGTATGTTGAGTAAGAGCGAGAGAATTTTTTTTGTTTAAAGTGCCAGCTTTTTAACATTTTTTGTGTATCAATTTCATTAAACTTTTTTTAAGCTTTTGCGTCTTATGTAATTGAAATTAAATTTATACATTTTGTTTGTTTGTTTGTTTACTGGTTTGTTGTTAATTTTAATATGAATTACTTAATGTAATTATTTGGAGTATATATATATATATATATATATATATATATATATATATATATATATATATATGTGTGGGTGTGTATTTTACTTGTATTCTTGTTTGATTAGCACATAATTTTAGGGGATTTTTTCCGGGGATTAAGTGTCATGACATATTTTAAGAGGTGGAATTAGCGTCGCCATGTTTACTTCATGAGCTTAACAAATTTTTAAGTAAGATTTTAATTGAAATTTATACAAAGAGGCTGCTTATGACAAACTGCTGCTTATGATGAACAAGTGTTGGCGTATTTGAAGATTTGTGTCGGTATATTTCAATTAAAACACTTTAGATCAGTGTTCTACCGTATTGTTAATTAATGCACCGCTTAGTTAATTAATATTCTACACGTGTAAACCGTATATATATATATATATATATATATATATATATATATATATATATATATATATATATATATATATATATATATATAAATATATATATATATATATATATATATATATATATATATATATATATATATATATATATATATATAATTTGAAAAATGACGTCGGCAATGTAAGCAATGTAGGCAATGAATAATCCCAAAAAAAATTTTTTTTTGTTAACAATCAGCAAACCGTCCCGGACCATTACAAGATGTAAAGTTTCATTCTTACCACAGATTTGAAAAAAAATTTACCTAAATTTTAATTAAGTATATTGTGTCATTTTATGCTAAAAAACGAAATAATTGGAAAAAATTTTTTTTTCTTCGATGTAGCTGTTTTAGTAGAATTTCGGAAAAATAACGGACAGACATCGGTGTTAAAAAGTGAAGCTTTATGTAAGTTAAATTTTAAAACTAAAGGTAGAGCCACCAAAATATCAATGCACTACAATGACACCCCCTTAACGAACGTTGACATATGAGCGCACTTGTGGTTTGGTTAAAAGTCAAATACACGAGATATGATTAGTTGTCACACCATTACGCCTAAAAGTAAATATATTTTATACCACTTAGTACAACATTTTGTCATATGCGGCTATCGGCATTATCGATCATATTCTTTGATACTAAATCGCACCCGTGGCCGACGATCAGCTAAATAATTCATGTTTTGGTCATTGGCTCAATTGTTCTAAAAAAAAACTTGATAATTTCGTGCGATGTTCGTGACCGGTTTCTTCGAGTCTTCAACGATGTTATAGCTTTCGAGTCATCAGAATTTAGCGTACCAAAATTATATTAACTATTTGGATGCGTACGGTAAACCGATCATCAACTGCGCTTGAAATTTAACACACACCAGCATATAAACCTACATTTTAATAATCTTTTCTACAGCAGCTCTCTTGTTAAAGCAACATCTGTCAAAATTGTTCAGGAATGTATGACAAATCACCATGGACAGTTATAGCGTTGAATAACGTGTGGCGAGAACTATACACCACATGTGGTTCCAACAGGACGGCGCTACTTGCCACACAGCACATGTCTCGATGGACTTTCTATACACGAGAGATTTGAGGGCTGATTATCTTACGTGGCAGCGACGTGAACCGGCCACTGAGATCTCGCAATTTATCGCCTTTATAGCGGTGGCTTAACATAGGAGAGTTCTGCTTGACAGAGAGATACCGCAACATAAAGAAAACAAGTACTGAATAATTTCCATCCTTGCAATGACAACCGTCCATCTCTTCCTTCATCGTATGATGAAATGGACAAAGCGAAGTCGCACATTACAAAACGGACGAGGTTTTGTCAGACACACGACCTGTAAACGTAGATTACGTTAGATAGTTTTCAATTAGTAGTTCAATTACTTTAAAGTAAGTAATTTTCCTTTCTAACTGATATTTTTTCAAGTTAAATCGAAGACAGTCTACTGTTTCACCTACTTTTTCAACGAAGACGATATTTTCATTGTTTCGAAAAGTACGAGGGCTGTCTGAAAAGTTTCAGACCTCAACATGAAGATGGCAACATTCATCAACAAAGGTGGGGGAGTGTATTTACACATGCGTTGTGAGGATGTTAAGTACCCACCGAAATATCGGCCATTTTGGACGCACAGTTGTTGTTTAACAATCGATGTAAGTGTTTTTGTGAAACCGGAAAAAATCGAGTGTCGACTTGTCATTAAATATTTATTTTTTATAGGCAATGCGCAATGCGAAAAGCAAAAACGACGTGGACGCTGGGTTCGGGGACTCTGCATCATCAGTTACCATCGTGAAATTTTGAGTGATGATGAACGTACAGGATGTCGAGAAACTGCAACCACTGACGATAATATCGCTCAAGTTCACCAAATGGCATTAGACAACCGTAGAATTAAAGTTGTCACATATTTAATCTCAAGGTTTATACATGAGAATGGCTATCCGCGCATTGGGCTTCGCGTTTGTTCATTTTGGGCCAGAAACGTGTTCAAATAAATGTCTAACACTCTGTTGGTGCAGTTTAGGCGCAATAAATTGGTTTGGATTCGATTAATTACTGTTAATGAAACTTTGTTACACCACTACTCTCCGGAATCGAAAATACAGTCGAAACAGGGGAATGCCAAGGGGGAATCGACTCCAAAAAAGGCGAAGGCTGTTCCTTCGGAAAGAGATGGTGATTGTGTTCTCTGGGACAGTAGAGTTATCTTAATCGATTAGCTTCAAAAAGGAGAAAAAATTACAGGAGTATGCTCGACAACCTGAAGGAAGAAGTGGCGAAAAACCGGCCACATTGGCAGAAAAAAATCTTGTTCCACCAATACAATGCGCCGTCTCACACCTCAGCGGTTGCCATGGCGAAAATTCAGGAATTACTGTTTGAACTGCTTGACCACCATCTTTACTCACCATATCTAGCCCCAAGCGAATTTTTTTGTTCCCTAAGCTAAAAGTTCCGCTCGGAGGACTGAGATTTTCGTCGAATGAGGAGGCCGTCACCTTCGTAGACAACTATTTTGCAGATAAAGACGCCGAGTACTATTTGGGTGGATTGAAGGGATGAAAGCATCCCTGGGAGAAGTATATAGCCTTTGTAGAGAAATGAAAATAAACTTGAAGAAAAATGTCTTGTATCTTTGAAAATTTTCAGTCAACCCTCGTACATGCCTGTCCACTAATGTGCAAAATTCGGTTAGTTTAAATTAAAGAAAAACCTAAAAATCTCTGCATCAGTGAAAACCTTCATATATGTTAATATCGGAGTGAAGTTGTATCCAAAATAACGAAATATACACTGTATTCCATAAGTACTTAAAATTAAAAAAACACTAAACAATGGAGCTTTAATATTAAAATTTGAAAATTTTTATTAAAAAAATATATTTCAAAACAATTAAAAACCAATTGAATCTTTCTTGAATTTGAAGATTTACATTTAATTTTAACAAAAAATTTTAAGATTTTTTGCCTTTGGTGAGATGCGGCCAATAGATGTTATTTGTCCAAAATTCAAAATTGAAGTGACTGATTTGAAAAATTTTCGTCCAATGTTTCATAAACAAAATCCAGTTTTTAACAAGTAAAATTTTTCATTTTTCTTATTAGCTTTTGGTTAACAGTGTAATATTCATACATTGATAAAGACAGGTGGAAGTCGTAACAAAAAATGACACCCGTTGCGGTAACATCATTTCTCAGATGTCTGGATGTTTGTACCGATATCACAAAACCGGCTTCTGTTCTGAGTTTCTACCTTAAAGAGTTCAGAGAAAACACCCATTAAAACACATATTGATTTTCATTATTTCCATATATTCGTATGTGTATATCGTTTGAAAAGTGTGGAGACATACATTAGACAACAATTTTGCCGATACTACTTTAGTTCATAAATTTACCGTTTTAGTGCTAAAGTATGCCGTAAATTTTGCTGGAGCGACTGAGAACTAAAAACTACTTTTATAGGGCGTAAAAGATAATTTCAGATTTTGCCCAATATTTCAAAATCTCCCAGTAGTTAGAAACCAATTGTTTTTCAAATATGTCATACTGCGACGGCATGAAACGTTTGGAAACATTTATCAATTAGAATTAAAAATTGTCTTCAGTTTTTTGGCCAATATCTCAAAATCCCATACTAGTTACCAATATCGGCAGCAGAAAATCAAAAAGTTATAATGAAAATTGTGACAGATAAATTTTTGCCTAGTTTTTCATGTAGTCTCAGTGTAACCTAGGCTATTAGAAAACCAACCGCAAGTATATGCTAATAGTGAGAATTTTTGAAATACTTCTATGGCCGCAGACAATCAAAATATAAAAATGAAATTTCTAAACGATAAATTTTCCCCAGATTTGCCATGTAGTCTCAGTAGGACCTTAGCTATTAAAAAACTTCTGAAACTATTGGTTACCAGTGGCAGTTTCTGAGATATTTTCTAGAAACTGAAAAGAACTTATATGGTCGCAGAAACCATATATCACAGATACCATTTTTCATCTAAAATTTACATTTCAAGCTAAAATCATTCTAGAAACCAAATTTCATAATTATTGATTATACTCCTAATATGGCCAAGTTTAGTCCATTAAGAACAAATCCGAAAATTTGGTCATAAACTCACTTTAGAATTCCTAACTAATACTACTAACCAAATTTACTCGTTATTCGTTAAGAAATGGCGGAAAGACGGAACACGAAATTTCAAAATTGCATATACCTAGTTTATTTAATTCGAAGATTAATCAATTTGTGATTTTGTGGAACGCTCTTTATATTTTATTTATTTGGGATGTTTTATTTTGTGAAAAAATAGATACAAAATGAATAAAAAAAATCGCTGGTAATTAAATAACAACAACAATTATCTTTTGTGCTGCCAGATTGTGGCGAGTAGAGTAATCTCTTATTTTCCGCTGGAAAATTTCCGCTGTTTTATAAAGCATCAACAACAAAGTGTCTTCATGAAGTAACTACCACAAAAGAGTGTTCATCTAAAAGTGATTTACTAATGGTTCTGATGGATGGTCCATAAAGTTAAAACAAATAATTTTTCAAATCACTAAAACATTCTAAAACCATCCTATATATTTTTCAGGCATTTAACATCATCTTCTGTAGTTTGCCGGCCTGCTTGGATCTTCTTTACTTGTTTAAATTAAAGTAGTCCGGAAATACCAATAAAATTGATTCTAAATACCTGGAATACATCTCACGGAACACTCTGTCCTTTAGTCTCATTCATAAGCAACATCTTGTCTATCTCATTATGTCACTTGCAACCCATCTCAATAGAACTTTTAGCTGTTTTTGTCTGTAATAAATGTGCTATAATAAAACTGACCAAGGACGAATACTAGCAAATTGCTGTAAAGGAGTAAGCCCAAACACTATTATAAAATAAAAATACATTTTGTACGAGGGGTATTCTTTATGGTAGGTAAATCTGTATGGAATAACAAAAGGTGACTATCCCATAATAGTTCTCCTATCGTATAATTGTTTCCACTCACTAGACCAATATTCTAAAGTAATTTTAGCCCTGCATTTTACAAATATTACCCGTGTAATGTTCTAGTGTGATTCACTTCATTTTCATTTTCTTGTAATTGATTAGAACACTGTTTTTCACAAACTATTTAGGGAACTATATTGAAAAGTTTATTCCGCAACTAGAGACAAACTGAAGCTAGATTTGTTTAGGTGCCTGGTCATAGATATGCCAGATTTTAGTATTATTTATTTTGTCATCGAAAATAATATTAGTACGTTTTATATATCTCAAACAAGGTGCGGTAATCTGTCCATCTGTTTTTATTTAAGTATATATTTTGTTTTGGTGCTCTGCAACGCATTCTAAGAAATTTACTGGGATTTATCACCGGAAGGTTCTCTGGCAATACAGGGGCCTACAGATACAGAGAATACAGATAACGAAAGATATAAATTGCATGAGTTTTAAACAAACATTTTTTGAAATTACCGGCTTTCAATATTTGGGTAAATTTTGTATTCAAATATTTGTGGTAAGAAATTACTCAAAACTGAAATCGAATGAAATATTTGATTATTTATGATTAACAAAAATTCGAAAATGTAATGAAAGTGTTTTCATTTTT
The DNA here is from genome assembly GCA_963691935.1 of Nephrotoma guestfalica. Taxonomy (NCBI): domain Eukaryota; kingdom Metazoa; phylum Arthropoda; class Insecta; order Diptera; family Tipulidae; genus Nephrotoma; species Nephrotoma guestfalica. The sequence goes on from OY829914.1 coordinate 121,283,287, forward strand.
TGCCCAAAATATCGGCCCAAAAAACACAGAGTATACCTACACATTACCTTTACCTCCCGCACTATATAATAAAATCAGCGAAAAATAAATTATTATTATTTTGGTTTTGAAACCTGTTGAACCCTCCAATTTACCAAACTGAGTTAATATATATACCAAAACCAAAACTTTTTTTTGTTGGGTACATAAAAGGTAAAGTGTAAAATCGTAAAGGTTAATAACTAAACATGATGTTACAACAAGAGTTAAGGTACAGGACATTTCCCTTTATTTTGACCGCATGTACAAAAAATATTATAAACTTTTCTAGATCGGTTAGGTTAAAAGCTTTATAATCAGAAAAAAAGTTTTGTTGACAACAATTTTTATTGCATCATTAACACGTTGTACTTGTATGGGAATATATAGATTCGTTTAATATTGAATTAAGTTGTCAATAGTTTGTGATCGATAATTAAAATCCTTGTTATATTGTCTTGGGTTATGTTTTGTTAAATACTCGAAACAGATAGATTATAGTTTGATTTGTTCTGCTGGGTACAATTTTCAAATATTTTTTGTTTAGTGAAGTAAGGAAAAAGCAAGTAGAAAGGCAATAATCATTTTATTGTTTGGTTTTTAACGAAACTGTACTTGCGAGAACTCTGAAATACATAATTTTGTATTTGTTCAAAACGACGAAAAACTTTCTTCAATCTCGCAATTCTTAGAATACAATTTAATCTAGTCACAAATATTATAAAAGATTCCCGTGAATCCTTGGATAATTGGTGTGTGATTTCTTCCACTTCTTCCACGTCTTTATCAATACATGAGCATTACACTGTTAAATTAAAATCGAATCAGAAAAATTAAAATTCTAATAGGAAATTAGAGAAATAATTTCGCAATTTGAGTATTTTTATTTAAAATTGTGTTATTTAAAACAATTATCTGAACTGAACTGCACTTGTAGTAATTGAAAAAAAAATAAAAAATTAATTTATCTAACTCACAAAAATATTGCGTAAAAATTTGAACATAATCAAATATTTACAATAACTAATACATAAATAGACGTGCGACTGGAAATATTTAATGAATAGTAGCTTCTAGCTACAAATCATTCAAGAAATCTATAGATTTTTAAGTGTTCCTGAAAGGTAATTTAATGATATATACCATGTATAAACCAAATGGTAATTCATCACTGGGAATGGCCGATAATGGTCATTCAAAAAAAGGAAAAATTTAGCTCTACAAGTATTAAGGAAAATGGCGTGTACATAGTTAAAAATCCGTTTGAGACACTTATCTGTGTTTTAGTATTCCAAAATGTAATGTAATTGTTTACGTATTGCGGTAACCAAAACTAAACCAGAATGTCCGCGAATGACTTATACTAGTAATTCAACATTAAGCAGAATTTGCATACACAAATATTAAGGAAAACGGCTTGTAGTCAAAAATGCAGCCGAGAACCCCACAACCCCTCTAGTGTACACAAAAGGCAATGTAACTAAACACCATGCATCCTGCATGATAATGGCCATTCTACATTGAATAAAAATCGCCTTAATTAATGACCTGTACCACGCATCAACAAAACCTAACTTAAGAAATTAGTGAGAAAATGATCCTGTAAAGTAATTCGTGTAAGAAGTACTCAATTAGACCAAATAGACCACGTTGATCGCATATTGAATTGGATAATCTGTGACATTGTGAAGCTCCAGTTACTGCCAGTACACAGACCTCTATCAAATTTCGCAAGGATCTCCCAATCAATAGAAACAGTTTAAGTAAAAAAAAAATATTCCGAATAGTCATCCGCCTGGACTGCAGAAATGCCGAATTTTGATGAAATTGTTTTTTTTATCAAAATTCATCATTTCTAGTAAAATTAAAAAACTGATCTAAACTGATTTTGTTTGATATTTATTTACAATCTTTTAATATTTAAATTAAACGTTTTTCGTAAATGTCAAAATATTTCCAAAAACAACCCTATGGAAGGTCCCATCGATGAGCCTACAACTAACTCGAATCTCAATTAAGCCGTATGAACCGTATGGGACCAAATTTTGTGTGTTCTGATAAATGGTATCAAACTATGCTATCACTTCCAGTGGTTGAACTGATCTGGGCCGATATCTTTGCAAAATTAATTTAGAATCTTTTAGTTTATAGACGTTTTTCTTGAAAATCATATTATTTAAAAAATATTTTTAAAAACGAAAAAGCTTCTGTAAGCTGTCACTTCCAGTAAACCGAATTCGGCCAAATTTCACTGAGATCTCTCAATTGTGGAAGTATAAAATTGCTTAAATACAAAATTTCATCCCGATCAATCAATCCGTCTGGACAGTACAGTGGCAAATTTTAGTTGAAAACAGTTTTTTTGTCAAAAAACGTCAGTTTCGTTTGGAAAAATGATCTGCTCCGGTACTGTTGGAAATTAAATTTAGAGCTCCCAATTTATGCAGAAAACTTAAAAATAAAATTCCATCATGATCAGTCAATCCCTCTGGGCTGTAGAGAAGCAACAGAGATTAAGTGGGCACTGCACCACATACGCACATACACAGAGATTTTTTTTAAAAAATAGTTTTTTCGACTTCGGCGATATAGGGATTGGTAAATTTTTCTATAGACTGACTTGGAGATATGCATAGTGCAGATGGTTTTACTTAAATTAGACCTATAGCCGTACGTGGTCAAGTTGGCAGGCAATTGCGTAAGGTACGACGTGAAAAGCGAGCCGCAAAAGCTGGGAGTACTTCGACCCCAGAAGCAACGTTTAATTTTTTAAAAAAGTCCTTCATTCAAATTTTTTTAACGATATACCAAATGTTGATATCAGAATGAGCAAAAATGATGGTCATAACACCACACCAGCACTTACAGCACAATCCAATGAAAATGGATGATCCAATAAATTGTTTACAAAGTAATTAAAAATTTGCTACAAATCTAGAAAATTTGTATAGGTCCCGTTAAGCTGCAATTCGTGTGTGGGCTAGCATTGGATAAAGCTACACCACAATTTTCGCATTTCTGTTTAATATTAATTGTATCGTACTAAGGAGTGGTACTGAAATTTTTTACAAATTAATTACAACTTGTTTGTGTAGTTCAACCCCTTAAAACTACCCCTAAGGGATGTAACCACATAAAAATCGTATTTTTCATTGAACCACGTTTTTCGGAATACGGCTTATATGTATTCTTTGGTTCTGGGGTGTTACTGGAACTTTTTACAAATTAATTACAATTTATTGGTATAGTTTAAACCCCATAAAACTACCTCAAAGTACAGCAACCGTTTTAAATCGCTGTATCATACTGGAGGTGATGCAAGAAGATTTTACAAAATAATTACAATACGAGTATATTGGAATAGTTCACACTCCATAAACGACACAGAAGGAGTGAAACTGTTTAAAAATCGTATTTCTCCATAAAGGTTATAGACCAGCTATGAATATTACAACCCACCCTATTTCAATGAATTGATGAAACATCCAATTATATACATTGGGGCACCCCTAAATTTATTACAATAGCCTACATCCGCAAAAATGTATCATAATGCATCGCGCTGTCATCCTCTACAATAAATAGATTCCCTATAATGTATTACAACAGCCCACACGTACAAAAATCGAGAAAAGTAATTCGTTGCATTAGACCATACTCGATTTTTCTCTGTGTGGGCTGTTGCAATAAATTCGGAGGAATCGATTTCTTGTACAGGAAGGCAATTCAATGGATGGCTCGATTCAATATGATCGATTTTTGTGAGTGTGGGCTGTTGAAATAAATTCAGAGACACCTATTTCTTGTAAAGGAAAGTTATACGACGCATTATTATCGAATTTTGTGGATGTGGCATGTTGTAATAAATTCAGGGATACCCATTTCTTGTACAAACGTAATTTTATGCATTATGGTCGATTTTTGTCGATATTGCAATAAATTCAGGGTTATCCCAACGTTGAGGGTACCCATTTGAGGGTAAATCGTTACATCTATAGCAATTTTAAAACCTAAAGAGATAAATACGAGTTTGAAACAGTTTCACTCCTTAGAGGTTTGTTTGGAGTGTGAACTATTCCAATATACTCGTTTTTGTGTAGGCATCAATGCTTTTAAACGGTTGCTCTTCTTTGGGGTAATTTTCTGATGGTTTAACATAGTGCCAACGGTATATTGTAATTAATTTGTAAGAAAAATTACAGTACCACCGCCAGAACCATAGAATAAATATTAGCCGAAATCCGAAAAACGTGGACCAACGAATAGTTTTAGTAGGATACACCCCTTAGGCGTGGCTTTTAGAGGTTGACATATGCTAATTTTCTGTAATTAATTTGTGTTAATTAATTAATTTGTGTTAACAAATGCGAAAAGCGTGTTGTAACTAAAATATTGTTCTTAAGTTTGGGGGTGGAACAATGTCAATATATTGTAATTAATTTGTAAAAGATTCTAGTACCATTTTCATTGGATTGTGCTACAAGTGCTGGTGCAGCATTACGCCACGAAACATGTCTGCAATCAGCGCCACAATGGTAATTCGGAGTACTAAAATGATTCAGCTAATTTAATAACATTCTTCAAAACGTTTTCATTTCCACGAGTCCTACTTTAAGGAATACCATGTTTCCACATGCAGAAGAAAACATTCTTCTGCGCTGGATGTTTCAGCAGTGCAATGATCAAGGAGGAGAAAGACTGGTTTGCTGCAAATAAAATTAATGAACCCAGCAGAAAATCTATGGGGCGAGTTAAAACGTGGTTTAAGTAAATTGGCGAGGTAAAAAAATAAAAATGTTCTTTGGGAAAACGTTCAAAATGCTTGGTGGAGCATCCCAGTTGAAAGATGTCAATCACTGGTCGATTCTATCAGGCGGCGATGTAATGAGGCTTAAATATAACGGGTACAGCATCAAATATTATATCTTTATGTAAAAATCAATTATTTCCGACAAATAATTATTTTGAAACAAGATTGCTTAAATGTCCCTATTTATTTGCACAGATGGCGTAAATGAATTAAATTTTAACTATTGTAAAACGATCTTTGATCAAAATGAAGTGTAATAAATGTTTTGTTTTTTAGAACAGACTGACAATGAAAAAACCATGTTTCAATTTTTGATATCGATGATTATGTAAAAAATGTGTTATTTAAACATTTCATAAAATTACCTATTTTTTGCACACAGCTGTGTATATCGAGGTGTAGGGATAAAACAATTTTGTATTTTAATACGAACGCACCCATGATTTTTCATGATCTGTCAACGTCAAAACGTCAATCAAGGTTAACATTTGTATCATGGTGAAATTCACGAACGAGCAACGTTTGGGAATTATCCAATTTTCGGTCGTAATAATCGTCCTACCAGACAGGCTATGTGTGGTATAGTGGATCAATACGAATCAAAGTATTCACTAATTGATGTTATTGTGCCAGTAAGACAACGCACCGGTCGAAGTACCAAAAATATCGGTAAGTGCTTTAGCTTAAGATGAGTCAAATCAGTCAATTCCACACCGTCCAGAGGAATCGGGAGTCTCTCAAACCACATTGTGGCAAATTTTGAGTAAAGGTCTTCGCTTACACCCTTACAAGATTAAATTAACTCGATAACTGAGGCTTTTTGATCATTTGAAGTGCCGAAACTTCTCCGGCTGGGCTCTGCTAAAGTATGAAGAATATCCTGCATGTCATCGAAGATCATTTTTGGGTTAATAGCTTTATCAGTAAGCAAAATAAATTTACAAAATTTTAGTTGATATCCGTTTTGCTCGTAAATGATATAAAGGGTTATCCAATTCAAGCTTGATAAAGTAAACTTAAAAAAAACACACAAAATATTCGGAATGTATTGTAATTTTTATTTCATTTTACAGATTGATCCTTGCCATTTTTAGTTAAACAAGATATCATTCAAATGTCCTCCACGGGACTTCTTACAGGCCTTGATTCTTTTGCGGTAATTTTCAATCACTTTTCGGCACATTTCGGGCGGTATCTCGGCCATTACCTTACGAATATTAGTTTTCAATTCGTCAAGAGTTTGAGGATTGTTTGCGTAAACACGATCTTTCGCGTAGCCCCACAAAAAGAAATCCAAAGGCGTTAAATCACAGGATCTTGGAGGCCAATTGACATCAGCCAATCGCGAAATGAGCTTCATCACTGAAGAAAATTTTGTTCGAAAAATCAGCATCGACGGCCTGTTTTTCCAACACCCAATTTGCGTATGTTAAATGCTCCATATTCTTAAATGGCAGAATGTCAACTAAATAAATGACAGCGTACTTGACGTTTATCTTTGACAGATGTCGGTATACAGATTTCTACTTTATCAACCTCGAATTGGATAACCCTTTACTATTCAAAATATTTTCAATAATAATGCTTCGGTGAAAGCTGCTTCTTCTAGTAGGCGATTTCGGCCATAATCACTGGGATCTCCCATTTTATGGAAAAAGCCTAAATATTAAGTTTCATTCCCGAACAATCGATCCTTCTGGGCTGTAAAGCGCCAACACACATTAAGTCTGAGGTCTCGCAGAGGTTTTGTAAAAACAACTTTTCTTGACTTCGGTGGTCTAGCAAATGGTAAATCCGCAAAAATCCTGAGTTAGGTATTAGTTTTTTTTACGTAGTTACATAAAATATAGAAATCATGACAAATTTTAAGCTCCAGAGTTTTGCAGATTTACCTTTTCTATACTCCCGAAGTCAAAAAACAATTTGTTTTAAAATCTGTCTGAGTGTGTGTGTGTGTGTGTGTTTGAGTAGGTGGAGTGCAAACTAAATGTCCGTAGCTTGAATTGGGAGATGCCTGTGATGTTGGTCCAAATCGTTTCACCGGAAGTAACAGGTTTCATAGAAGCTTTTTCGTTTTTTGCAATATTTCGAAAAGTACGAGCATATACACTCCGCGACACTTGATTACCCTCACTTGAAAATTTTTCATAAAATCTAAGATAATGCGACTAATTATTTGAAATTTTTTCGTCACCTTGGTTTCTATCTTAACACACCTGCATGCAATGTGAAGTGGAAACGCCCCATTTCGGTTCTTTTGTTTATTTATACTGCGACACTTGATTACCCTCATCACTTTGTTTTTGACATGTAAATAAATTTAGTTGTGTTCAGTTTAACAGTTTATCAATTTATTAACTTTATTACCAGCTGCAGTTAATAGTGATGAAAATGGATCGAGAAGAAACCCACAAAGGTAGAAATTGGAAAGATTCTTGCGCTTAAACAAGAAAATAATTCCAATTCTGAGATTTTCATATAATTTGGTCGCAGTTCTTGGACCATCAACAACTATCTCAGAGATCCAGAAAATTACGTAAAAAATCGAAGAGGTCGCACAGCAAGTGCAACAACAGAACGGGAACATAGAGCTATTTTGCGCGAAGCTTCGAATTTGAAGCTATCTGCAAAAAAAATAAAGCAGTAAATTCGAGTCTCAGCCAGTGACCGTACTGTTCAGAGGATAACAAAAAGTGTTCACATCTCAGGCGACAAAAACTTATGAAAAACCCACGTTTGCTTCAGCAACATAGAAGTGATTGATTGATATATTGCCGTGGAATGGTTCCAGGTAATTATTTCGGACGAGAAAAAGTTTAATTTAGATGAACCAGATGGTTTTAGACATTACTTCCATGATTTGAGGAAATCGGAGCTATTCTTGTCCCGCCGCCACACCAATGTTGATTCCATCATGGTGTGGGCAGCAATTTCTTTTCATGGTGCTATTGATTTGGTTGTCCAAAACTCGCAAAGCTAAGAAGAAGGAAGTGCAAAAAGACAATTTTGACGAAATGGCAGTTTAGCAGTTTTGAATTTGCCGGCTTTTTTCTCCGGATTTAAATATTATGGAAAATTTTTGGGGATGGTTATCGAGACAAATTTATTCGAATGGAAGACAATATGAATGCCGAAATGACCTAATGGCAGCTGTGTATGATGTTTTCGAGAAAGTATCGATAGAATTTATACAAAATCTTTATAGATGAACGAAATGGGTTTTATTACTTAATATTACAGATGTCGGTAATCATGTGTCGCAACTAAAGTAAGCAAAATAATAGAACTGAGGAGTTTCCACTTCGCATTGCATCGCAATCATTGGAAAGTTAGATAAGATAAAACCAAAGATGAATTTTCAAATAATTAGGCGTACTATTTTAGGTTTTATGGAAAATTTTCAAGTGAAGGTAATCAAGCGTCGCGAAGTGTACATACACCATTTACGAAAAAACGATTAAAAATAAAAAGATTGGAAATTATTTTGTTAAAAAAACCTTTATTTCAACATGATTGTGAAATACATACCAAAAATAATACCTAAAATGTACAATGCTAAATTCAGAAATATTCCAATTAGATTTATTTTGTAGTAAAATTGAAACATTTTTAGATAATCTTTAACATTTATACTAGAGAAGTCCTTGAATCCCTAATAGTGTCGCTGTAAAGATCAAATAATTTTCTAACAATTTTAGACAAATACGAGAAAATTGTGATACAATTTACTAAAGTTTTTTTAATTCTAAAGAAGATTATGTTAGACAATGTTTCTACTTTTATATCTCCGAATCTAGAGATGTTCACGGGACCTCACTCGTGTGGTGAATAAGATTTAGATATGATGATTTGTAACTTGTCCAGGGTATTTTAACCAATAATGGTTTTTAAATTCAATCTATTTTCAAATTTTTCTGTTACCGCTCCTTGAGATGTTCATAATTTTTTAAATGTATTTTAGGAGAGCATAGACAAAATTCTAACATTGAAATGAACATGGTTAATTTATGAAAATATTTACTGTGCATTACAGGCTACTTAGGAGTTCAATGAATTTAAATTAACTTTCAAATTGTATTTTACCGATCCTAGAGATGTTCACCGGGTCTCACCTACATGGTCAGATAGATCAGTTAAAACCGGGGGAAAGAGTAATGAACGGAATCTAATTATGAGTTATGAGATCTAATTATAGTTTTTAACTTATCCAGAGACATTTTTACGTTTACGGTTATATCGCCTATCGCAGAAATGTTCACGGGATCTCTTTCAATTATTCGAATAGTTCAGAAGATTTTCTATCAATATTGTGAAATTGGAACACAAATTATGATTTTTATCATGCTTTCCAAAATTTACAACTTCTTTATTTAAAATTTTACTCTCAATTGGAAATTTTGGTATTTTCTCCAATAGGATTTTTACCCAATTGACATTCCCAAATAAGCTACGAACCAGATTTATTGCAAAAACAGTCAAATAACAAAAATCCTATGGATGTTCACAGGGTCACGTTTATACTTTTGGATAGCTCGAAAATTCGACCTTTGATAGTTCCGAACAGGGTTCAATTGTAATGATATTTACTGTACCATATAAAGCTTAGAACTTTCATGAATTTGAACAAATTTTCAAATTTTATTTCACCGATCCTAGAGATGTTCACGGGATCTCATCTACATGGCCAGATAGATCAGTCAAAACAATACGAGGGTAATGAACAGTAAATATTTTCATAAATCAACCATGTTCATTTCAATGTTAGAATTTTGTCTATGCTCTCCTAAAATACATTTAAAATATTATGAACATCTCAAGGAGCGGTAACAGAAAAATTTGAAAATAGATTGAAATCAAAAACCATTATTGTTTAAAATACGCTGGACAAGTTACAAATCATCATATCTAAATCTTATTCACCAAACACGTGAGGTTTAGACTTAGCTACTCAGCCATATAGCTGAAGCCCCGTGAACATCTCTAGATTCGGAGATATAAAAGTAGAAAGATTGTCTAACATAATCTTCTTTAGAATTAAAAAAAACTTTAGTAAATTATATCACAATTTTCTCGTGTTTGTCTGAAATTGTTAGAAAATTATTTGAACTTTACAGCAACACTATTAGTGATTCAGGGAATTCTCTAGTATAAATGTTAAAGATTATCTAAAATGTTTCAATTTCACTACTTAATAAATCTAATTGGAATATTTTTGAATTTAACAGTGCACGTTTTAGGTATTAATTTTGGTATGTATTTCACAATCATTATTTCAACAAAATTCGGAATCTTTATAGTTCAGGCGGATTGACTATTCGGAATTAAATTTCATAAATAACCTTTTTCTATTAATTTGGAGATCCGAGTGAAATTTGTTCCTTTGCAGTTTATTGTTGCAATAATATTGAATAGTTTATGATTTATAACAGACGACAAAGAATGAAAAGATTTAAATAAGTATAAATATTAAAAATCCACAAGAGTTGGTGTTGTCGGTTTTCTGAAATTTAAGCAGTAATAATGATTTTAGAGTATACTGTGATAGTCATCTAAAGTCTGGTAAATTTGATTTTTCGCTTTAGAATTCTAGTGTGGTGTATTCGAGATATACATCCGTGGTAAAATAAAGTAGTTGGCTACAACACTTCCATTTTTCATCAAATTATCATTATTGAAATTTACCAGTTAAATTTAACTTTTCATCCATTTCTCATATTAAAAATCATAAAAGTTCTTTCATTCATACAACTAAATAGAAAAATTATTAAAATTACAAAATTTAGAATTTGCCATATTCAAATTCCAGAAATTCGCCTAAATGTTTTCTATACCTAATTATTACGAATTATGACGATAAGTGGTTCTTGTTGTGTGTTAAACATAATTTTGGTTCAACCTCGCTCACATTCATAAAGCATGGTATTTTAATTTCTAATTTTTGTGCTGAAGTCGACAATATTTAAATAGAGTTTTAGTGTAGAGAAATGCAATTACGTTAGATGATCAAAAATAATACATAATAATAACGTTTGATTGTTAATGATTACTGTAAAAAAATCCCAAAAAATGCGCAGAATGATTGCGCAAAACTTCATCCGCCTATAAATAATAATGCGAACATAACATTAATCATATTAACCTAAATCATAATCCGAAACCATCTCAAATTAATTTTTGTATGGTTTTAAAAAGCCGGGTTAACACAACACCTCTTACCCCATCTACATACTACTCATGGACGCCACTCTTGATTAAAATATATTACATTTATGATTCAATGTTACGTAACAGAACAGCCATAATAAAACACATTTTTAACCAATATTTTAACAAAACAAATTTTTCTTATACGAATATTATAATGAATTAGTAATTATATCGAAATTAATTAAAATTCATTGGCAAATATATCATCATTAAGCAAGAAAACAGAACAAGTGCGTAGAAGAAGACGGCAATGAAAACGGAGGCATACGAATATGAAAATATTTTATAGAAGAAAAATATTTAATTTTCATTCCTTCATTGTGTGCACATTAATAATTTATTAAAATTTTTATGTGTATTAAAATATTTATGTATATAGAGTATTATATAAAAAAAAATATATAAACCTACTTTTTAAATATTTAATTTTTATTATTATAAATAAAGCATAAACCATGAATATTAATAATTCATATTCTCGCGCATAAATAAAATTGAATAATTAATCAAATTATTATAATTATTATTGATTATTATTATATCGTAAAGTAATGATTTATAATTCACATAAATTATTCACAGAACAACACTTAATTTTATATTCTTGCAATAAATTCCACCACAAAATATTATTATTATAAATTTTCTTAAATTTTAAGTACACCCACACATATACAGGACATAGCGTAACACTTAAATATCACTTAAAATTCACAACAACTTTTTTTATAAATAATTATAATATTTTTATAAAAAATTGATTTTATTACGCCAACCATTTTTATTTACGATTCAAATAAAAAAGTTATTAATTACTATAACAGTAACATTTTTATTTATTCAATATTCAAATCCATAATTCAATTCCGGAATTAATAAACATACACGAAATACAAATATTGTTTCCCTTTTTACTCAGGTTTTCCGACAAACCGAAAAAAAAACTTGTACAAAACGTTTCGTCCCGAAGTTTTTATTAGAACTGAAAAGGAATAATTTAAATGGGAATTATAGAATGTTGTTGTTGTTGTTTTTTGGCTGTTTGTATATTTGGTTAGGTTTTGCTTCATGTGTGTACATCATCATAATAATATCTTCTATATCCACACGAGTGTACGTTTTAGAGCATCGTCATCGTTGTACAGAAAACAAGAAATGAAAATGAAAAAGGACCAAAGATAATAGAACAGAAATAATAAATGGGGAAAAAATTTTCCGGCTCGATACGAAAAGTTTTGTTTTTTTTTCGAACCGAAAGTAACGATGACGTTTCTCCTGACGGCCGAAGTGTTCATGATTATTGTACAAGTGTCATGATTTTCTTGATTGGGGTAGGTTATTGATATATACTTTCTGTTTGTGAGTCTGCGTAGTATCCGTTGTGAAGTTGACTATAATTTAATACGTCACAAATAAAATTCATTTGTTCTTGGGGAAATTTGGGGAATCTAAATTTAAAAAATTCATCCAATACCTGTAGAAATGGTTAATACATAAATTATTGGTGTGGAATGGAGTTATTTAGGTATAAATTATATATTTACTTGCAAGTATATAAAGGTAGCCCAGTTTTTCATTCCAGACAAAAAAAAAAGTAAATCGAAAAGCACATTGCAAATTTAATTACTCAACAGCAAAATATCCATCTCAGATTTTTCATTTATTTGTTGTTGTTTATTTTACTCATTTAGACTGCGGCCCAATTCATGACTTATTTTGTGGAGACTGGCTTATGTGAAAGTCTACAATAAGTCTCCTGTCGAATGGACTTATTAGTAACTTGCTAGAATTATTTTGATGAGTTACCAGTTTGGGCGCCAGCCTAGCGTAAAAGTCAAACAATTGTATAGTAAGTCTAGCCGACAGAAGGCTTATTGTAGGCTCCAAAAAATAAGTCACGAATAGGCCGCAGTGTTAGAGATAATAGCACAGTGGCCCAAAATGAAACTCGGGCAAAAAAAATAAATTGGCAACAACAAATACCATGAAATTTTCTTGACCCTACCATGAAAAAATCAAAATTAATTTAAACAATGCTATGTAAAATGCAATCCGCCCAGTAACATATAATATTTACTTAATTTCAAACTCGGACAACATATTTGTGTTTTGAATTGACATACATAGTTCACAGTACTTCAAAATCATTTCTCAGTTAATACACCGATCGCATCCTTAAACAAGCGTGGTTTTCTAAAATGGCGCATCAACGTGAACAAACATCATTTGAGTTATATAGGTAGAGAACAATAAAATCATACGAGAGATTGCGGTAAGGGTAGATAGAAGTAATTCTGTCCACGACATAATCCTAGTGTTCACTCATGTACAAGGGGATTAAAAATATCCGGGTTTTTTTTTGAGCTACAAACCGAGCGCACCTTATAAATCAATATATTTCTAACTTCAATTTGTTTTGGATTTTTTCGAGTTTTTTGACATCTGTATTTTGTTTTGAAAAAACCCAATTTTTAATATACGGTAAAAAATTTAAAATTTAAAAATATTTGTTTGGGCCTGAAATTATACATTAAAAGACAAATTCAGTGATTTATTTAATTTAAATTAAATATATGGACTATCTACGGCATAAGGATGCCATTAGACGCTTATGAGGAATATACCCGTGTTGGATCCAAATACCAGAAATGAATGAAACACCAAAGAATATCTGGAACATAAACAAGGTAGGCTTCTATTGCAAACACTTTTTTATATTAGTAATATTGAATTAAATGACAGATTTGGTATATTAACAGCAATAAACAGTAAAGAAAAACAACAAACAAAATTCATAAATTTAATAAAAATGTACAATGCTGCAAAGGATCGGATGGAAACCAGCGGACAATCACACTCGACCTTTGAGCATTATGAAAGAATGGATGAAATTTTTGGGGTCAGAGAAGAAGAAATGGTACAAGGTAAAGGAGTAATAAAGGTCAGTATGCTTGAAGGACAACAATACACGGTAGAATGGGCGTTAAAAGTAATTTTCATGAGCCAATCCCGAAAACGTCGAAAATATTTTGCGAAAGCGTTATAATAATAGCCGAGTAGCTTGCAAGAGGGGCATACCTCGTCGCAGTGCTCCCTGGATATCCCTAAATGAACCAGGTGGTGTATCAGAAACGAGCAACAGAAATTCTATTAATATTCATGGACACTACATGTCACGGGTGGCTGATCTGTCGTATATCAAGCGCCTCGCTACATAACCATGTTCAATGTAAGAATGGTGGCTTAAGATCGCTCACCAGCACGTGATCCACACACGTAACAAGCGGGTTGAGCAGCAGGCTAATAAACTGCCCTAACAAAACAATTATGTTATGAACACTAAACAAACGCCTTGAATTACCATATCGGATTCATCCTCGATAAATCACAAGCTTATTATTCGCCGAAAGATTTGATAATTCACAACATCTCTCAGGTCAAGTCGGACAAGAGGTATAGTTAGCAGACCAAATCTCGTCGTAGGTTTGATTGTCATGATACATGGAGTCACTTTTTCGCTACTTTTTATGTCTATGTTGTTCAACCTGAAAGATGTTTATTTGATTGATTTTAACTCTACAACAACGTACACTAATATCCGGCATTAATTTATATAAAATTAAATTAAATGTTTATTAATATTAGCATGGCTGATTTTTCTGAGAACGTTTTCGGTTCGTTGTATATCAGAACCGCCTTACGGCTTACCGCCTTACGGCTTACCGCCTTACGGCTTACCGCCTTACGGCTTACCGCCTTACGGCTTACCGCCTTTCGGTTTTCAAGTGCGTGTCTGAAAAAGTAAAATACCCATTAATTAACTCCTATTAAAACAATTATTTAAAAAAATTTGTAAGTACCTACCAGTCCAATTCTAGATAGTTTTTTCTAGGCAAGTTTAACGGGGACTGTTGTAAAATCGCGTTCTTTCCAATGAAAATTAGTTTAGTTCAGCGTATGAGTCGGTCCATATACTAATGAATAATTCATGTGATTTAGTTTCAAAATGTACATTTATTTGGCTTCTAGTAAGACAATTACCTAAGAGCTAGGTAGTCAGTGACTTTATTAGGCCGGCTAACGTATAAAAAAGGAAAAATAATGAGAAAATGGTTTCTAATATCATTTCCTAGGTTGCCAACGTCAGAGAAAAAACCGTATCGTATTCGATTCGCATCGTGTCGACAACTGCGTGTATACTATTGCGTAATCTACCTCATATGCTTGGACGATTTTATTATAAAAATGCCAAATGGTCAGTCGCTTGGATTTTGCTGCCATTAGGGCGTGCAACTAAAATCGCGTATATCTAAAAAATTATGATCTACAAAAAACAATTTAAATTTTGTCAATCAGTCCACAATCCCAACACGATTTTTTGTTAGCTCGTTTAGTCAAAATTGTGTGTGCTAAGTTTGACAATACTCCTTTGGATTTGCCTACCCTAAGACTTTGCTACAACTACGATCGCGTAGTAACTAAAAGTCTATGATTTACGACAAAAATGTCACTACGATTTTCGGACACTACAGTGTGTCAACATCATTTATGCCGAATTTTAGGATAATGCCTTGCACTTTTTCTATCCTTATGACATGTAAAACCATGATCGCGAAGTAACATAGATTCTAGATACCATAGTTTCAAATATGCTTAAATATACAATTGTTTTTTTTTTAAGAAATTTTTATTTCTGTATAATATTACAACTAATCTGTTTGAGTATCTAGAAATTGTTTTATTAGATTGTCTATTCTTGTAGGATGAAATCTATCGGATCATCCGCTCTGCCAGTCCTTTGACTTCAGCGAGTCAGGGAACCACTAATCCTAAAGGCTTTGCTCTGTTTAGGCGCTTCGGTCCATTGGTACGATCCAGTAGGTTTCGCAGCTCCTCGTTGTCGCAGTATTCCATGTTTAAGTTTCGATGGAGATTGTCATTACTAATATACCAAGGAGCATTCACAATGCTAACTACGTAGTACTTTAACTGTAGTTTTCTTTGCGCAGCCCTAAAGCTGAATACCATACGTCCAGATAGGTTTTAAGATTTGTTTATAACTATAACAGCTGTTTGTCGTGCGTTGTCAGTTCGGAGTTTCTTGCAATAAGCTAGTGCATTTTTCTGAACTTTAAAGTTCGTTCTTGCCTTTTCCTCTTAACATGAACTTTCCACCTGAGCTTAGAGTCTTGCGTCATGCCGAAGTACTTAGCTTTATCAGAATATAGAATTTGTTACGAATTCACTCTACTCGGAATATATACTAATTTTCTATTTGTAAAGTTGATATGCGTTAATTTCGATTCATTTAGTGTTACTCTCCATTTTTTTATCCAGTTATTCACTATATTAATAGCATTTTGCAGTTTCTTTATGGACTCAACAATACTAGCGCCAGTGGTTGAAACAGCGGTATCATCAGCAAACGTTCTTATTCTAGTTTCTACTATGTACCAGAACACTGCCTTGTGAAATACCTGACAATATTTTCTTTAGTTTTGAGTATTTCCCTTCTTGTCTCACTCAGAAGTAACGATCGTTGATGTAAGATTTTAGAAATTCAAAATATTGTTTTGGCAAATCTCGTTGGAGCTTAAATTCCATACCACGGTGCGAAACCTCATCAAATGCTTGGGCTAGGTCCTAGAATATTGCGGAACATGCTTTCGTTTGTTCCAGCGCCCCTCTATTGCACCAGTAATCCTATGTACCTATTCTTTCGTTGAGTGGCTTTCTCCGAACCCAATCTGATGTGTTGGTATACGATTTCTGCTCTTTATAATTGACTTTAGTCTCTTGAGAAACAATCTTTCAAAAATCTTTGATGTGGGCTGGGCTTTGATTATTTGCCCCATTATCATGGCGTATCCAGGGACTATTTTATCTATGAGGTTTTTTACTTCTTGTTTGATTTATTTCAGAGTAGGTGTTCGACAAACAGATCAGCTTTTTGCTTTTCGCTGCGAGCCTAGGTTCCTTCAACCATTTTTATGGGTGACACTTGCATTTTAGACCTTTTAATACCTTTGGTGCCTTTCCACAGTAGATAGTCTGTGTGAGGTTTACATGTCAGTTAATTTAGGAAGCTACCAACTGATTCATTCTTAATCTCCTTCATAGGTAGTTTAAGTTTGTTACGCAAGTTATTTAGATCTATTTTGTCTTCAGGGGCTCTAGTTCTCTTCCAAGTCTTACGAGCTCTTCTTTTTTCGTCTCACTGCAACTGGATAGTATACACTTTTTTGTAATATTTCTTGCTGATTAGAGGTACCTTCCCAGGCCGCGATTAACACTTTCTTCGACTAGCTGCCGAAAGAATTTCCTGTTTGGTTTGTTATTTCTTACTCTTAGAGGGCTTGCTTCCCTTATTACCGTGTCACTTATTGTCATTAAAACTGGAGGATGGTCTGACGATAGCCCTTCTTCATTTTCGACTGCTAAGTAGTTTTCGGAGATACCTCTTGACATATAGAAATCGAGAAAGTCAGGAATTTTATTTGGGCCCGTAGGCCAGTAGGTTTCTACTGGAGTGAAACTCATATTTTAAAGTCCTGCCTGCTCCAAATAGCTCTCTTCCTTTGAGAGAATCCCCTGAATATGTTTTTCGCGTTAAAGTCGCCCCCAATAATAAAAATACTAGCAAGCGATTTAAGAAGTTTGATGTAGTCTTCTTTTTTTGAGTTATATCTGGGTGGACAGTAGATTGCTGATGTACTATATCTCTTGTTATTTTTGGTTTCAATAGATGCAGTAGCTACTGGAATAGCTTCCTCCTCTATTTTTAATTCTTCCTGTTGTTCAATATTATCCTTAATAAAGATTGCTGTCCCGCCTCTAGCTCTTTCTGCTGGATGTAGAGCTTTTTAGCACTGGGATCCAAAATGACTTTTTGAGATTAGGCATATATCATTTTTTTTTTGTGTTCAAAAATAATTCTAAAGCCATTTACATTCCAGGTAACAGTTCTTAAATAATGTGTCATTATTTTTTCTTTACCTCCTGAGGTTTCAGCCCCTAGCACTTATTTGCACTTTTGGGACCAGGGAGAGACCCACTTTTGGTGCCTTCAAAACGTCGAGAAAAGTAATTCTACACCAGAGTTATTTTTCATTTTTGAAAATCCAAACCTTATGTTAATTTTAACATCTTGAACTCTTGTTGTGCTTAACAGATAAACCAATAGGTTATATTATCAGCAATATAATCTATAATATGAACAATTTTATTTTGACAATGGTTGTTAGGGTGATTTTTGAAATCTCACCTTTTATTAGTAAAATCACTTTACGTAGATACTCTTAACATCCTGATCTAGTAATTTGCCTAATCCCTATTGGTAAAGTCAAACAAGCAACTTATGAAATTAAGAGTTTACTGGAAACTGGATCTATTTGTTACAAAAACATTTAATTTAAGTGTTTCTGAAAATCATACACTCTAATAATGTTTCTAGCTTCAGCACCATGTTGCGAATATTTTCTTAAACATTAGCACAACCTTTACCGCAAGAAAGAACATCATTTGGAGCAAATGTCAAATTTACTCGTCGTTAATTTATTTGTCGTCTTCTCTAAACTCGGTTTCTTCAGATTTACATTTGACTGCTTCAATAAAGGTGGATCATAAACGAAGTAGTTTACAGAATTATCACTAACAGAGAGTTGCGCATCACAGACATAATTTGTACACACGCCGTTGATTTAGAAGTATGACAGATACCTAAAAGAAATCAATATTTAATATAAATTTAGTTGTGGATTATTTGATATTATATTCTCAACGAATCATGTTCGAACAAAAATATGTTCAATATTCATATTTTGAAATCATAAACAGATATTATGTAAATGACATTGCTAATGATGCATTTTATATTGAAACATAAAACTTAAATGCTTGCGTCCGTACATTTCCATTAACACAAAACATTATCAATCTTTTATGAACATATTTTATATGCTCGTACCTTTGTATTACGTCTGTGTAATTTGTACATGTGAATATAAAATAAATGAAACAAATGAAATTCATATTCCATGGATGCGCCTGGCTGGTAAATACGTTTTTTCCACACATAATGATTCCCTTTGCAATTTGTAATATAAATGTAAAAATATATTTCAAAGTGTTTTGCCTTTTTTTCAGAATTTTGTAAAATATGTTTATATATTGCATCATTATTGAAAATGAATGTTCAATAATATATCCGGATATGTACATACATTTGTCATAAACCCACAGAACAACAACAAAAAATATCGTTGTCGTCTTCATGTTCTTATATGGTATACAATCATATCTCAAATTTACAATATTTTTGCAGCTATACTCGTAATAACCGTATTCGTATACAAAATGTCTACATTGTTCTGTGTATGCGGTAAACGTAGATTACCTCGTAGAAAATGGTTTCCCTTTATCATCTCCGTACACCATTCTTATATATGCGAAAATTGTTGAGCGTCATTGCGGTGCCAAATCGAAAAATAGGAAGCCCGAGATGTTTTCTGAATGGAATTGAATTGATATAAATGGCAAAAATTTAATTTGCTGTATGAATAAGCTTACATAATTTGGGAGGAAAAATACCTAGAGAATTTTTTTGTTTGAACAACAGTAAAAGGCAAACAATTTTTTGCTGTAATTCGGCTTCAATGTGAAATAAAAATTCACTGTCTTGAAGCAGTTTGTTTACCAAAAAGCTACTCTTAAAAAATAATAATATTACCCAAATATAATATAAAATATTTCTATTACAAAATGATAACAAGCACATCATAATAATATTGGTCTCTTTGTTTTCAAGAAGAATTTTTGAAAATACTCGTATATGTACAAGTTTTCTGCGAATGGTTGATATATGAATTCAATTGCCATTTTATTATACTCGTACGATGTTGGAGTTAATAATTTATATGTTGAAAAATGCATACGAATATATGTATTCACAAATATAGTTAGAATAACAATTTGTTGAATAAATCAAAAACTTGAACCAATATTTACTTACATCCTTTATAGACGACATATGCTTCGCAGTAAAATGGTCTTACGTTAAAAAGGTTAAATTTTCCCTTCATTTTTGGATCGACGTAATTAAGCCCGATGTACTGTGTCGTTCATTGTAAAAGTTAAATTTTACCGAGCAAGTGGTGCAGTGGTTAACGCTGCGGCACTTGGACCGGGAGGTATTGGGTTCGAATCCCACTCGAGATTAGATGCATGGCAAATTTTCTTCGTCGATTACGATTGGTCATGTCTAATAAACACAACTAAGACTCTCTGTTGAAGTGCTGCAGCGCCGATCTATCGCTCATATCAGTGTACAGGTTGACATGGGGCTTGCAACGAGCAGCTGGTATACTGGGTGAGTATGTGCGTGAATGAAAAGGGGGGTATTAATTGACCTTCAAAGGACATTAAATCCACTGGATGATTAAAACTTTCTTCAAAATGTGATGTAACTCCTTATTTTTAAAATATATATTTTTTCTTTGGAATCACATTTAGTCATATTTTTCATTATAAAAGTCAAGCAACTCTAATAAATGCACTATAATCCTACAGATGACATTTCTCGTTTACTCAGGGAACTAAAACTGCTACATATAAAAGTAAAGTAGGTCACAAGTCACGAATTAATTCATTTTTATTGCGATCAATGTTTGACACGTGGTGATACGTTGTGTGGTCATATTTATAAAAACTATCTAGAATACCTATTTTAATAGTTTTTTGATGGGTACAAAAGATTTCAGCGATTCCGGTCTGAATATCAGCCTACCTCCGAAGAAACTTGTACTGAATCTGGTAGGCTTATATAAATTCACTATTTTCCTAACCGCAAAATATTGTTGACATTATGTGTAACAAAATTTTTCCAACTTTGCTGATAAGCTTTTCGGTTCGCGTACTGTATTGCATCACCTAAATTTTTATGTTCTGCCCTTGTTTCAGATACAGATACAGGCAATGTTAAAAATGTAAACGAAGATAATAATCATCAAAATCTTCAACCTGAGCCTAGACCACCGACAGGGCAGTTTATAAAAGGGAGTTATTGCGTAACAGTGAAAAAGAATGTTTGGCTAAAACATGAGGAAAGCTGGAATAAATTCTAAAATGTTGACTCTGGGTGTCCAATAAATGTACTACTGTGAGCAAAAAGTAGTAAGACTTTTTAATTTAAATTTCGCGCGGAAAACCATTCGTCGAAATATTTTTTTTTCTATGTTGGTATGACGACTGTCAGTGATATATGTGCCAAATGTCACATCAAAATAATCATTAGTGTTTAGTATACGCTTGTCTTTCTGAAGTACAAAAAGTGCATTCGGCGATGTTTACAATGAGTGAAATTATTCAACAAAGAAGTTCCATTAAATTTTGTGTGCGGAATCAATTATGTGGTGCCGAAACGGTCAGAATGTTGCAAAATGCCTTCGGTGATAATTGTATGTCGCGAGCAAGTGCTTTTGATTGGTACAAATTGTTCAAAGAGGCTCGATAACGTGTTGACGACGAACCACGTCTAGGACGGCCATCAACATCAACTGATGATCAACACGTTAATAAAAACAAGGAATTGGTGCTCGAGAATCGACGATTAACAGTCAGAGACCTTACTGGCATCGTTGAAATATCGGAAGGATCAGTGAAAACCATTTTGAAAGATCATTTGGGCCTAAGAAATGTGAAAGCACGATAGGTTCAAAAATTACTCAATTTTTTGGAAAAACAGCGTCGCGTTGACGTCTGTGAAACAATGCTTTCCGACTACCAGGATGTCATGAAACGTATTTAACTTGCGATGAGTCTTGGATTTATGCTTACGACCAGGAAACAGACGATCAATCGGCCGAATATCGTGCCACAGGTGAGCCGAAGCCGAAAAACAACGTCAAAGCAAGTCAAAAATCAAGATGATGTTGACAGTTTTCTTCGATTATCGAGGTGTGGTGCACTCCGAATTCCTTCCGACCGACCAAACTGTCAACAAGGAATACTATTTGAGTGTTATGCGCAAGTTGCGCGAAGCTTTTCGTAAAAAGAGGCCGGAATTATGGGTCGACAACTCTTGGTTTTGGCACCACGATAATGCACCTTCTCAAATACGTAAAACCACGTGATTTTTTCGCCAAAAATTTCACCCATATCGTTCCGCAACCACCGTATTCGCGTGATTTAGCTCCGTATGACTTCTGGCTATTCAGGATTACTTTGAGGAGGACGAAATAGATTTGGAGAAATAAATAAAGAATTTTAAAATTATGAACAAAGTCTAACTATTATTTGCCTACAGTATTAATTCGTTAAAATATATTAACACTACATTTTCGATGGACATTTTTCAGGAAAAATGGAGGAGTGCTGGTGAATATGTTATGGCCAACACGCGATTTTTTCATCAAAACATTATCCCGCTCAAATTTCAGAAAAAACAACAAGGTTACCAATTAATTTGGACTATGGAGATGCCGAAATTTGGTAAAATAATTTTTATTTATCAAAAACTAAAAAAAAATTTAAAAAAAAATTAAAGTAACGTTTAAAAAAATTATCTAAACAAATTTTGTTTCGAACTTAATTTACAAACATTTTGTTTTCGTAAATCCTATATACTTTCAAAAAAATTTGCAATAAATGAAAAAGCTCCTATGGAAGCTGCCACTTTCGTATTGGGATCTCCCAATTCATGAGAAGAACTTAAATATGAGTTTCATTATGTTAATAAATCCATCTCGGCTGAAGGAAAGCAACGGACATTTATGTTGCGTACAAGACATTGGAAATAAATATTTTCATATTCGCATATCATATTTAGTAATCATCATATTTAGTAATGAATGTATTAAAACACTAACAAAGTTAAAAATATTTAAACTCAAGTGTGGTACTAGTAGGCGGGGCAAAAAGCATTTCAAGAAATTTGATTGGTTTTGAGTGCGGGAGAGTGTGATGCACTAGTGCATTAGTGTGAACGGCACCACACAAATTGTTTCAAGTGTTTTTTTTTATTTCGGCGATATATTGAAAGATAAATCTGCAAAAATTTCGAGGTCAAAATGTTCATGATTACTATACTTACTTTTACTACTTAAAAGAAAGTAAAGCCATTATTCCTACTTATGGCGACAAATTACGTCAAACGATAAGTTTTTTATTTTTACGCCGCATTGGCGATGAAAATATTCAAAAAATTTATTATCCCTAAGTAAGTGAGATTACTTTATTATAATGTACAATGTTTACAAGGAAAAAATAACGAAAATTAAGAAATTAGTTTATTAATTTTACACATAAGAACAATTTAAATAAAATAATAAAATTGTTTGAACGAATTGGTATTCAAATAGCATTTAAATATCGACAACAAAAATAACTTTGTTTTCTCAGTATCATACAGCTTGCAGACATTTTGTCTTAAATTTCTAATTTTAGTAATAGTTACATTTTATATATTGTTATGGCTTCATATAGTTTAATCAGGGATGATTATATGGGTGTTCAAATTGTTCATCAGAATATTAGGAGACTAAGGAAAAATTGTAATCCTTTTTTGGCTCATCTTGAGTTATTTAAAAGTTTACCTGATTTAATTTTCTTGAGTGAAATTTGGATTAATGATGATGAAATGGAATTCTAGCAGTTAAATGATTACCATCTTGTTTGTTGTTGTAACAATAGTTATCGTGCTGGTGGAATATTGGTATTTTATAAAAGTAATTTAAATTGTTTTGCTGTACCTAATGCAACCTTGTTTCTGCGGATGTTGTAAAGGTAAAACTTGTAATTGGCAATGACACGTATATTTTAATTTGCGTTTATCGGCTTCAGGCTGTTACGGAGTCTGTCTTTCTCGATGAGTTTTCTGAATATTTAAGACATATAAACAGTAAAAACCTCTTTGTTCTGGGTGACATTAATGTTGTATGATGTCGTCCGTTGGTCTAGCATCGCTTATTAATGATCCAACTGGAGTAACTGATACTACTTCTACTATTTATTGTCTCGCGTCAAGGTTGAATTATTTAATTATATGATTACTGACCATCACTTGATGCATGTTGTGATCGAGATTAATCAGGTTAAAAGCAATGATAGATTACCTGTTCAGTCAAAAATCATTCTATCTAAATTCTTGGAATTGTTAAGTAGAGCTAATTTCTCTCCTATTTATGCCCTTGACGATCCGTGTGCAGCTGTTGATGTGTTTTTAACGCTTTGGAATAATGTTTTTTCAGCTAGCCTAGACTCACAAAAATCACGTAGTAATCGTCCTATTAAACCATGGATCTCTGAGGCCTTGTTAAGCATGATCAAACGTAAAAAATGGTTATTGAGAAAGGCGAAACATGTTAGAACCAATCAAAGTTTCCAGCAATATGTTACAGCTTATTGTCAGAAAGTAAAAAAGAAAACCATTGCTGCTCGCGTAGCTTATTATAAAAATAGGTTAGATAACTGTTCCGGTGACTCCAAACTTATGTGGCGTACTATCAATGACATTTTAATTAATAATTCGTCAAAGATTAAGCTCAATAATTCTATTAACTCATCTAATAATGATCTTTTAACTGATGCGTCTGATATTGCCAATGAGTTCTACAATTATTTTGGGAGTATTGCGTCAAATTTGAAGTCTAGTCTCCCATTAAATAATAGGAATTCTATGGAAACTGACGGCGATTATGTTGAGCAATCTTTTTTTTTTCATTCAATTGACGATCTTGATGTTTCTAAAGCCATTGCTTCTTTAAAATCAAGAAACTCTTACAATATATTCGGTTGTAGCAATTACTTGATTAAAAGTTCGGCTGGTCTTATATGTGCTCCTGTATGTCATATTTTTAATTGTTGTTTTAGAACTGGTATTGTTCTTGAAATTTTGAAATAAGCAATTGTGCTACCTCTTCATAAAAATGGTTCCAGATGCGACTTAAATAATTACCGGCCTATTGCTTTACAGCTAGTCCTGTTAAAAATAATGGAAAAAATTATTAAATGTAGAATGGTTGTATTCCTAGAGAAGCATAGTGTTATAAGTTGTTGTCAGCACGGTTTTCGCAATGGGTCTTCCACAGAGTCTGCATTAATTGAATTTTAAATTGCGTGCATGCATCGCTAAATAATTCTGAATCTTGCGCTGGACTTTTTGTTGACATAAAAAAAGCCTTTGACATGGTTGATCATAACCTCCTATTGCATAAGCTTTCTAAAATTGGTTTCAGAGGAAACATTAATAATTGGTTTAAATCATATCTTGCAAATCGTAATCATGTTGTTAAGGTGAATGGAACTATGGGCAGCCCTTATGTCTTAAACATTGGTGTTCCTCAAGATTCTGTCTTGGGCCACTTCTATTTCTGATATACGTAAACTCAATTTTTAGTGCAAATTTGGCAGGCTCTATGGTTACCTTTGCAGAAGATATGAGCTTATGCTATCGTGGGTCCTCACAAACTGATGTTTGCCATAAAATTGCAGACGATCTTTTAGTTTTAAGGAAATGGTTTGACCACCATTTTCTAATTTTAAGTGACAAAACTAAGTTTATGCATTTTAGTTTGGGCAGCAGTAGTTTACATTCACCGTTAACGTATCATTCCAGTTTTTGTAATGCTGTTAATTGCTCCAGCTCGTGCATTTCCATTGAAACTGTTGAAAGCTTCAAGTACCTTGGAGTTATTGTTGATTGTACTCTGAATTGGAAGCAACATGTCGATAAAATAAAAAAGTCTCTTAGCAATGCGTTACGAACTTTATATATATTAAGAACAGTAGCACCTAAATCGGTATTGTTAAAATTCTACTATGCTTGCATTAACTCTAGGCTTGAATATGCGTTATCGTGTTAGGGTGGTTGCTATCATTCAACTTTTTAAATTCTCATAATTGTTCAGAAATATGCTATTCGTATGTGTTTTATGCCTTCACGGGTTTCTGCTTGGCCATTATTTTTGAGTTGCAAAGTCTTACCATTACAACAACTATATGTTTATAAGGTTTTACGTTTTTTTTATTTGCGAAGTGGGCATCGATTATTGAGAGCAATTGTGCGATACAATATTAGGAACAATGATCGTTTCTTATTTGTTGTTCCACATTTTTTTAGTGAACATTTTAGAAAATATTTCCTGGTAACTGCCCCTTCCTTATTCAACCAACTTCCATTTAGCATTCGACAACAAATAAATTCGAAATCATTTCTACAGGCACTTAAAGATTGGCTTTTTGAGCACCCTAATATCGATTTATATTTAGAGTTTTAGTCTGATGAAGTTTAATTTTAGTTTTAATTCTATTTATCATTTTTTTTTTATATATTTTATTGTTATGTTTTTATTTCGTATGTTATCATAAAATTTTATCGTAAATTGTTCTTTGTTAAAGGGTAGATCAATACTGCCTTTAAATCGGTGATGATTACTCTACTCATTTATTTTCATTTTGTATTTAATACTATATGTTACAAAAAATTGTACTGAAAATAAATGATATTAAAAAAAAAAAAACTTAAAAATGTTATTTATATTTTAAAATTAAGTTTTATCGATTATACGATTTCTTTCATTTAATTATTTGATTGGATATATTTTAGTCATAGTTTTGTCAGTATTAGAAACAGTTGGTGAATAGCTTGTACCATTTCTGTTTTGATCTGAGCTGCTTGTTTTTGTAGTATAAGACGGTTATTGGGTTTTGTTTTCAATTAAACGCTTCATTTTACTGTAATTAATCTCTAATTATGACCCTAACAATTTGAAATATTTTTGACACAAATAAAGGAAAAAGTTAACGATCAGTATTAAATCCTTATCTAGCTCACTAAAACATCCAAAACATGTCAATGTAACCTATGAATTTTGAATTCATTATACTACGAAATATATACTCACACGGCATAACTTATCCTTACATTTCAGCAAATCCTCCAAAAACAATTCACAACCGATTTGACAGCTGACATTTGCCTTGTTATTAATTTGATTTGCCATTTCATAATGAATAGACTCACGCAAGAGCAACGCTTGCAAACTGTTGAATTTTTTTTTCGAAATAATGGTTCTGTTCGCCAAACTCATCATAATCGTTCATCAGAGCGAGTAATTCGGTTAACTTTGTATGGATCGTTTTCGCACCACGTATACTCTAAATGATAATACGCATCCAGTTAGATGACAAACAGTGCGTACCGAACAAGCGACAGACGCTGAAATGTTACGCTTTGAGGAAGACTCAAATCAATGAATTCGACGTCGTTCTTAGTAACTGGACATGTATCTATCCACTTTATGGAAGATTAACATTGAAATTTGGAATTAATTATCCGTTACACAATAGACACCCATGAATCGGTCATACGGTAGTACTGAAATCATCATATTTCCTTCCAACGTCATAGAATTGGCTTGATATTCATAAAAATAGTAGTAGAGACTTAAACGAATACAACGACATATGACAAGTGCTCGTCAATGGACTCTAACATTGAAATTTGGAATTAGTTTTTCGCTACAGAAGTGCTTTGTATTCTCATGCTGGTATCTATTAGCAATCCTTGAATGATTTTAAGTATTCATCGAAACGTAAATCACTTAAACGAGTTACGGAGGCGTACCTTAACAAATTCAAAATTATTCGGAAGATCAATTAACGAAACATGACTAATTTGAGTTACAAAACATATTAATCCTCACGATATAGCTTAAAACAATTGGTTGCATGCCTGGGTTTTTTCAAAAACATTTTTGAATATGCTGTTATGTACATAAATGTGGCGTCTAACCAAATATGTAACCAACTCCAAAAAAAATTGTATTAATTATTTATTACACTCATAATTTGATGATGCGTTGTGAATAATTAATCCTACTCAACTTATTTTAATATTTGATATAGTGGTTATTACGAAATATACATAGATTTTGCAATTGGTGGATAGTTTGGATCCTATAATAGCTAATTGATTGAAGTACATTTTAAACCGAATGGTGAATGTCGTATGTAGCCAGGAAGCCAGCTCAACGAATCATTTCTCGCATAACCGAATTTATTGCAATACGATCCCATTTAAAATTGCAATAATTTTTAGTCAGCTTTTGAAATGCTTGGGATCTCTTCGTTGTAAGAAACTGATTATACCAACTATTACCGACCACAATATTTTAATAAAATTGAAAATATTAGTTAAATTTTTTCAAATGTCAATTTGTCTGCGAAACAAATTTGATGTCTGCATCTGAAGCCTTTTTAGGAAATATATTTCACAATAGTCACAATGGCCTGCACATGATAATATGTCGCCAATAGTTTTTCAATCTGATCATTTCAAAGAATTAAACCTAAATATATTTCAAAATTTTAAAGAAAAAATAATTTACCTTTATTGGTTTATCTGAAAAAGTATAAGGTATATTATACTCAATTACACAAATACAATCTTTTAGGATTTAGTACAAACTTCACGAATTTGTAGAGAAACGTGAAGTTTGTTTTAAATTTGTCCTAATATTTTTTTGTAATTTTAGGACAAAGTTAGGGCATACTTCACGGGAATGGATAATCCACCAACCTTTGCTGAAACACCGTTACATCCAGAGAAAATGTCTGTTTAGTGCGCTTTATAGGCCGGCAGAATTATTGGTCCATCTGTCTTCAAAAACAATGATGTGGGGAATGTTAAAATCTACGATTTCTAACTTTTTGTACCTCAATTGGCTGGCATAAATCTTGCTGATATGTGGTTCCAACAAGACCGGGCTACAAGCCACACGGCGCGGAATATAATTAGTTTACTCAAAGAAACATTTGATGAAAGACTAATTTCACGTAATGGTCCAGTTAATTGGCCACCGAGATAGTGTGTTCTAATTCCATTAGACTATTTTCTTTGGGGATATGTTAAGTCACTTGTCTACGCCGACAAACCAGAGACGATTATGTCGGATCACACGCCTGTTATTATGACAATCAGTGCAACGATTATTTAAAAAGCAAGTCCACCTTCGCATACGAACAAAAAAACCTGCTGGGAGAAATTCCAGAAACTTGTTGAGGATAATATTGATCTTCATGTGCCAATTAAACACCCGATACAGCTAGAAGAAGAACTAGAACAACTCAACAACAGTATACAAGAAGCGGTGTGGAGTAGCACCCTCTCAAGTTCAAAGGAAATGCGCTGCAATACTATTTATCCTCTAGAATTTAGGGAGCTGGTTGCAGCAAAACGAAAAGCAAGAAAGGCCTGGCAAATAAGTTGAGCGCCAGAATATAAAACAACTCTAAATTTTGTATCCAATAAACTGAAGTTGCGCTAATTAAATAAATCTAACAAAAACGAATCCATTAATAAATACTTGAGTGGCTTTACTGGGGAAAACGATACCGAGTACTCCCGGAAAGCGACAAAAAGTTTAAAATGACCTAAACTACAAATTCCACCAGTAAAAAATGAAGATACCATATGGGCTACAAGTACAAAGCAAAAATGTTCGTTGTTTGCAACCCACCTCGAGAACACGTCCCAGCCTCTACCTAGACAAACTGCAGAGGAAAACATACCACCAGTATATAAAATGGATAACTGCAATATATCTGCTGTCACATTACAGGAATTAAAAGAGGAAATCAATCTTAACCTAAATACAAAGAAATCTCCAGGATATGCCTTAATTACAGGACAAATAGTAAAAGCTCTACCTGAAAAAGGACTACGTAAACTACTCCAAATAATGAATGCAGTGTTCAAACTAAAACACGCTCCAAATCAATGGAAAGTAGCAGAAGTAATTATGATACCTAAACCCAACAAACCACTAAACGTTAAAAATTCGTATAGACCGATTTCCTTACTCCCAATAATTTCAAAATTATTCGAGAAACTACTCCTAAAGGGACTAAAACCAATAATAGCAGAAAAAATATTATTCCTCCACATAAATTTGGCTTCAGAAAAAACCATTCAACAATAGAACAAGTACACCGAATTACAAACATAATTGAAGACGTACTTGAAAAAAAGAAAGTATGTTAAAGCGTCTTCTTGGATGTAGCACAGGCCTTTGACAGAGTATGGCATAAAGGTTTGGAATATAAATTACAAAGAGACTTACCAAAGCAGTTTTATTAAATTCTAAAATCTTACATATCTAACCGACACTTTCGAGTTAAATTAGATGGCGAATACTCATAAATAAAGAAAATATTAGCAAGGGTACCACAAGGTAGCGTTCTGGGACCAACTTTATAAGTCCTATACACCTCGGACCTGCCAACGGTAAAGGAGACTAACATAGCGACGTTTGTGGATGATATGGCCCATCTTAGCAGTTGCTGATAGCATAGAAGAATCTACAAGCAAATTGCAAAGAGGTACTAATATTGTCAGTACCTGGACCAAGAGATGGCGAATAAAATTTAATGAAACAAAATCTGTTCACGTAAACTTTACCAACAAGAAGGTCAACTGGATACCAGTAGAGCTGAATTCTCAGCAAATTCCCTATGTAAACACCGCAAAATATCTAGGCATGACTCTAGACGTGAAACTAAAATGGAAAGAGCATGTGAAAATGAAAAAAGAAGAGTTAAACATCAAATACAGAAAGATGAATTGGCTCTTATCAAGAAATTCTGAGCTAACTCTACATAATAAATTGCTATTATACCGGCAAATCATAAACCTGTTTGGACTTACGGTATTCAGCTCTGGCACTGTACAAAGAAAACCAATGTCAATATCATCAAGTCATTCCAAAGCAAAGTCCTTCGAGTAATAGTTAATGCATGAGATCTGAAGATGGATTTCGTCAGTGAAGAAATAAGCAAACACGCGAGAAAACACAAGCAACGTATTAGTCTACACCAAAATTCTGAGATACGTCGTATGTTGGATGATTCAAACCCAGTAAGATGGCTGAATGGATCCTGATTGGATCTACAAGATCCAATCAGGATCGATCGAAAAATAATAAATATAATAAAATTCTAAAGGGGACTAGCCAAAGGGCTACAACTCTCTAAACAAGAATGTAAATTATGAAAGATAAATTACTAGATGATATTTAAATGAGTTGTAATAAATAAATATAAAAAAAAAACTTCTACCCAAGGTCAAATTTTTCGTATCAATTATCTAAAACTGAAAAATGTACCAGAACACTACTGTAACCGTTGAACGTAGACATAAATTTGCAATGCGAGCGAGTTAACCTTTTCTATTATGGCCTCCGACGATCGAATAATGTCCGATTTTTTCAATTTTATGATTACGTTTTAGACCACTCCTTCTTAATTTTACAAAAATAATCTCCATTTTTTATTCATCGTGTTTAAAGAATTTCGGTTCGCAACAGGTCACTTCCATATAAAGAGAAGGTCGAAATATTTTATGTTCATATAAATAAAAAAAATTCAACGGTAAATCCAAAATATTCAATACAATTTTTCCATAATCCCTCGAAGGCAAATTTTTATTTTTTTGGGAACAAAAATTATATTTAGATTGATTTTTTCGATGGTCAATCGTAAAATCTCAATAAGGAAATCAAACAACGAACAAAAAAATAAATATACTGTAAAGTATGTATGCTATGTAACACTAGAACCAAGTAAGATTTGTCTTTTCTTGTTAGACGTTGTTAACATAGTTGGTATAGGAGTTTTTCGATGAAGCCCCGGAAAATTATTCAATATTTTTTATTATGGCCATCAATGAGCTGTTATTTATTTTATTTTTTATATTGTATGTGTGTGTGTGTTTGTTTGTTTGTTTGTTTGTGTACATAAATTGTATACTTATTTATGATTTGGTTTTAGAAGAAGAAACCCCAAAAAAGAAAAGCTGAGAAAAACTACAATACGTCGTATATACAGAGATTATGCCTTTGTGTTCCTTTTATACAATTTATTTTTGGAAAATTGTCTCTGTATGTATTAGAACAAA
This sequence comes from Nephrotoma guestfalica, assembly GCA_963691935.1. Classification (NCBI taxonomy): domain Eukaryota; kingdom Metazoa; phylum Arthropoda; class Insecta; order Diptera; family Tipulidae; genus Nephrotoma; species Nephrotoma guestfalica. The sequence goes on from OY829914.1 coordinate 121,315,272, forward strand.
GAAAAATTGAATGGAAATTTACATAAAACGATAATATTTTATTCATTTGTTTTGGTCATTTACATTCGGAATAAATAAGACCGAAAAAACGGAATGGTGTTTCTTATCTGATATTTTTCCAGAAAATATATTCGGACATGCATGCACATACATGCGGAGAAATTTATTTTTGTCCTTCTATCCATTGTTCAAATATTATACACAGTACCAGAGAAAATGTGTATATGGAACATGTGAAGACAATTTTTGTGCGCTTAAATATTTCTTTTTCAAATAATGTGCATATACTCGTACTCGCATGCTTACGATAGTACATCGGAAAATAATTCTGTTTGTACATAATAAAAGAGTAAAAATATGATTCAATGTACCGAATATTTCTAAACACAAATAAAATAAATAAGCAAATGTAAAATATTTGAAATTCAAAACATAAGTTTTAGATTTTTTGGAATTCTTTGAATTGACAACATAGAATTAAATACTATAGAATGAATGTATTGATTTTTCCCATATAAGATTTGCTGTTTCACGTGTCACAAGCCAGAGCAGGATGGTTATATAAAAAATGCATATGGCGGTCTCATATGTCAGAGATGCTACCCCATCAAACCAGTTTTTGTTTTTGTTTTAAATTACGCGTTTAATTTTGTGCTCTTAAAAAATCGTGAAAATATTAATTAAAATAATTAAAAAATAATTAAAATATTATTAAAATAGTTAGTGGATTGTGTGTAGTGTATCATTTTAGTAATAAAAATTACAAACATTTAATAAAATGAAGTGTCTAGTGAAAAACTGTTTAAATACGCCTAAAAAATTTCAAGAAGGCATTTCGTACCATCGGTAAGTGTTTATTAAAAAATAAAATGTAAATTATGTTGAAAAGAATGTGATTTGTGGTAAAATTATCCTTAATTTAATTTATAAATCAGATAAAAATAAGAAAACAATTTTGGTTATTGACGTGGGTAGCATCTCTTAATAAACATATGTTTTTTACCAGTGCCGCATTTTTCTTATTTTATTTCATGTGCTAAGTGCTTTGCTTTTCATAATTTATTTTTATTTTGGAATATGTACTGTAAATACAATTTTTTACAGAAATTATAATGAAAACATTTGTTTTTAGTTTACCAAAATATGGAGAATTGCAAAAGCAATGGTTGAAGCCTCATCAGATGATATTTCTATTGACCAAGAAATTTCAAAAGTAGACGAATCCAATATGTATGATGAAGATTTTCTTGGATACCCAATTATACTAAGTGAATTTTCAATTAATGTTACTGAATACATAGGAGGATTTATAGTCCGATATTAATTTAGAAAATTGAATTGTGAGGACTGTTGCACATTAATACAACAATGTACCTCTTATACCTCGCTAATCAATTTAAAAAATAAGGGTGGTCTGTTAACTCCTTCGTCGTCAGTATTAAAAATTTGTAAATATTCAGAAGCTGTATTAAAACGGGAATTGGCTATTGCGGACTACAAAAACATAACGCAACTAAAATCTAGTTCTAAATTGTTTAAAAAAAATAAGTTATAACGTTCTTCACAACCTAATAAGTGTAAATATTTTCAATGATGAAGATCAATATAGTCATTCTCAAGAACACGTTAATTTGTTAGCTCATTCTATCATAGAAAAATATAATGACATCCGATTGAATTATTTTTGTAACCAAAGGTCATATAAATTAACGAAAAGAAACAAGTTTATTTCTTTATTACATTTCAAAGGAATGTGAAATAAATAAGCGTAGTGGTTTTATAATTATTATTTTTTATATTTTATATTTTTTATATTTTATAATTTTTTATTATATTAATATTATATTTAAATAAAAATAATTAATGTACTTTATTAAAGAAATAAAAATGTAATTAAATATAAATAATTTTTTAATTTAAACTTCCTAACTTCACTGCATTCGATCGAAAAAAATTCTAAATACGGCCCTGTTAATTTATATGCTTTCTCTTTTACCCTCCGAATTTGTGACGCTTGACAGTTCTTTACATTCATTCTATATACTCTATTTCTATGATTGACAATCGGAAAAAATGTGCTATTGATGGGAGATATTTTGTTGCCCAGAAAAAAAAAAAAGATTTATGGTTTGTACTAAAAAATTTACATTTCATATGGTGATTTATGCGTTAACAGTTCATAAATGTATAGTCGTGTTGTTGAATCGACGATTTCCGTATTAGTTGTACAATTTTTGATTTTGCTTATCCGCCAATTTCTTCGTCAAAACTCTGAAAAACTGAAAATAATACTTTCGAGGAAAAGAATAACAATGACAATTTTTTAATTGATTGATGTGTGCTACAGGTACAAAAATTTACCAATTCACTTAATTCTTTGTTAATGATGGAACGTTAAATGAATATGTATGTATATGTTGTCTATGGTTAGGCTTTAAATTTGATCATTTTTCAGAAATGTAAAAATCAATTTTATGAATATTTTTCCTCTAAACTGCGAAAAATTAGTTCATCTTGTATTATACGATTTGACACTTGGAAATTTCATGTATCCCAATTGGTTCTATCTTTTGTACTTATCATTGTACCATTAGCAAATTTTATTGTTATTGTATCCAGTACAAACATATGTACATAAACACAATTGTTGTTAAAACATGAATGATAACTCGTATTCCGTTTTTTTCTTGCTTTTTCCACTAGAAATTTTAAGCCGATTAGCAAAATCAATACGATAGAATTGAGTGCAAATCACATTTCGTTTTGGACGTGTACCCTGTGGCAAATAGCAATTGAAATAAAGAAGATTTTTTGAGCCACTACCACTATAAAAATGAAAATGTTGCCATAAAATATATTCGATTCGAGTATGTTTATGGCAACATTTTTAAAATGAACAAAAAATAAATTATTTTATATTTATAAATGTTAAGGATTCGTAATAAAAACAGACCCCATAGATAAAAATCTAAATTTCGCATTTGAATTAATTAAAAATAAATTAATAATTTTCCTATAAAAAAAAATTATTGCATTAAGATATATGTTTATTTCTTTCTCGCATATTGAATATTTTTATATAGCGGATGCTTCTTATTTACCTACAAAAATTTGTAGAAGAAAACGATTTTCTAGTTACATGTAAATGGGGCATAATTCACTAACATTTTTCTTTCATAATTTAATTTAAGAAATTACGTATAGATACACAAAGTCAAAAAGTGATGGTAAATGGTAATTTAAAAATTTTAATTAAAGGGATTGTAAAAATGTTTTTTGTCGCTAAGTTGGCACAACTGTCCTCTATCTTGGCATGAAGTTTGAGCATGATTTGTCATTTAGTTTGCTTACAGTGCTCGGTTTTGTTAGTTCAACTCAAGTGTGTTTTGTGATTTTTATAATCATTAAAAATATCAAACAAAGAATTTGTCTCAAATTTTGTATTGCAAATAGAATTTAGTGTTCTGAATCCCTAAAAATGTTACAGGAGGCTTACAGTGAATCGGCTTTATCAAAAATACGTGCATATGAGTGGTACAGTGTATACGAAAGCGGTTGAGATGTGTTCGAAGATTTGCCTCGCTCTGGTCGGGCATCGACGTCTTCAAGATAGCCATTTCAATTCGCCATTTTTGAAAATTATCCAATATGGAAATTTTTGCCACTGTAATTCCATTGTTAAACGCGCTGTATGGACTAGTGTACCATCTTACTGAAAGTTTATTTTAACGTTTGGTGGTAATGCGGAAACAAAAAATTTAAGGACACCGAGCAATAACATAGGCTTGCACCTCGATTATTTTCGAAAGCAATATGGGCCGATAATCTTTTCGGCGACAATTCCACACCAAACAGTGACACGAATAGGGTATAACGGCAGTTGATAAAGATTTTGGGATTTTCTGATCCCCAAAATCTGCAGTTTTGTTTATTTACGAAACCGCTCAAGTGAAAATGCGCTTCGTCCGTCATCATTAAATTTGCAAAAAATCTTTCATCATTATCAACGACATTTAAAACTGTTAAAACTGCTCTACCGTATTCCAAGCGCAATGCCCTAGGATTTAGTTTTTGCACTAGCTGGATTTTGCACGGAAAGAAGTGCAAATTCTCTTTCAAAGTCTCACAGCATCAATATTTTCGACCGATCTGCCAGTTCGAAGTCTACGCTTATGTCTTGAATCTCCAACGGTTCCAAATTCAACTAGTTTATCCACTAGCCAACGAATGGTTGGACCCGCCGGAGCAGTTCTTTCTTCATAAAATCTCCTGTATGTACGTTAAATATTTATTATTGAACGATTATTTGCACATCATTTAGTTACTTTAACAGTCCTTGGTTTGAGTCCCACCAGATCCATGATGCAAAGCAAATTTTTCTCATCGATTTCAGTTGGTGATGTTATTAAACACAATTATGATCCTCTGTTGAAGTGCAGAACTTTGCGCCAAACCATCTTCCGTGTCAGTGTACAAGTTGACATGGAGCTTGCAAGATGCAGGTGGTATAATGTAATTGTGTGAGTAAGTGAATGGGTAGTTGAATGGATGAATGAGAAATCAATATTTTTTCTCTTAGTACTTCTACCGATCAAATTGACTATTTTAATTCCTCTATTAATTATGTATTTAATAATTGCGTTCCTCTCACTACTGTTTATTTTAGACCTAAATCCCTCCATTGGATGACGCAAGAGATTTCGAAAGCTTTTTCTGTTCGTTTTTCCAAATATCGTCTTTGGAAAATGAGCTCTAATTCTTGGTCTTATCTAGCTTATAAGCAATCTCGAAATAGAGTGGTAAGTTTAATTCGTATCGCTAAGCAAAATTTTTTCAATGATAAGGTAGATCCCTCACTTCCCTCTAAGATATTTTGGCGTAACGTTCGCAATTTGGGCCTTGGTAGTTGCAAAGGAGGTGCTTCGGTAAATTTCAAAGCTAAAGATTTTAACCATTACCCAGGTAATTCTAGTTCCACACATGACATTTCCAATATTGATTTAGTATCCGTGGAATGGGAAGTTAAATCGCAATCCACTGGCCTAGATATGGTTAGTTTAAAATTTGTTAAGCGTATTTTTCCTAATGTATCAAGATACGTGTTACATATTTTTAATTTTATTTTAACGACCTCTTTTTATCCCACTCATTAGAAGTTGATTCTCTGTCCAAGGCGTTTGAATTGGTAGTAAAAAACCAAATTCAATCTCGTATTTTTCAATCGGGTTTTATAAGATTCCACGGTACTACCAGTGCTTTACTGAATGTTTGTCATGATATTCGTCGTAGTATGAGTAAAAGAGAAATAACTTGCCTTACTTTGTTGGATTTTTCTAAAGCGTTCGATTCAATTAATCACCAAATTTTGTTTAATACGCTTATTCCGAACTTTTATTTTGCTCTCTGCTGCTAAATTGATTTTAGACTATATTTCGGGTCGCTTTCAGGCAGTTTTTGTTTGATAATTCGTTTTCTGACTTCTTACCTGTCTCTTCTGGCGTTCCTCAGGGATCGGTTCTTGGTCCTTTACTATTCTCAATGTACATTAATGATGTTGCATGTTCGATTCGCCAATCTTCTTTTCATATTTTTGCCGATGATGTACAAATTTATCGGAGTAGTCGCTTAGATAATGATTCCATTAACTCTAATATTTCTCTTATTAATGATGATTTGGTAAGAATTTAAAATTGGTCACTATCTAACCGGCTCGCTCTTAAACTCAATCTGTTATAATTTATAAAAAATCTATAGATACTTCCTTTTTTCCTGGAATTTTTCTCGGCGATTCTTTAATTCCATTCTCTAATACAGAAATTTAGGGTTAATTTTCAATAAAACTCTTACTTGGGGTGATCATTTGATTAGGGTTAGCAAAACGGTTTTTGGAATGATTAGTTGTTTACGAGTATATAAATTTGTTGGGTTTACTGATAGTAATTTTAAAAATCGTATATTCCTCTCGCACCTTCTTCCACATTTTCTATTTGGGGACGTTGTTTTGTTTGGTATGCTTCAGGAGAATATGAATGTTCTCCAAAGATGTTTCAATGCTTGTACACGTTTCGTTTTTAGTATTAAGAAATATGATCACATTTCTCCCTTTTTGAATTTGATTCTGGATTGTAATTTACTTGATTTTTATGAACTTCGCGTTTGTCTTTGTATTTTTAAGCTTCTCAGGACTAAGCAACCTCGCTATTTATTTAATAAGTTATTGTTCAGTAGGTCTTATTCTTCAAATTTACGTTTACTTCCCCCTATAAACTTGTGTAGGTCTCTAAATACTTCGTTTTCTGTTAGAGGTATTTCTCTTTGGAATTCCATTCCATTAGATATTAAGAGATCGGCGTCGCTTAGATCTTTTAAAAGGAGTTATTTAGCGTGGCGCGCTTATTACAGTTTACGCGCTTACTATATTTATTATATTATACTTTTATAATAATATTTTTATATTTATTTATATTGTTTTTGTACGTAGTTTGTAAGTATTCACTTCTTGCAGTATCCTCCGTAACAAATGAGCTTGAGCTCAACATGGAGGGTATTAGCATGGAGTGGATTTGTTTTTTGAAAAAATCTGAGGTTTTTATACCTAATGGAAGTATTTTGTTTGTTGTTGTTCATTTATAATGCTTCCATATGTGCTTTTCCTCTACTAAAATTGTTATGTCAATCTATCAATCAATAAATCTATTAATCTAACAGTAAATCTATTAATCTATCAAACTAAATGTCTTTAGCTACTGGCCAGACGGAACGCTGACCGGGATAAAATTTCATAATAAAGCGTCTTCATAATAAACCGTCTTCATAATGATTGTCTTAAATTAGGAGGTCCAAATGATTTTTGGTTGAAATCGGTCCACCGTGTCCAACGATTTTGAAAAGTTTAGCATTTACAAAAAACAACAAAGAATTTATCTTATAAATACATTTGAAGATTAATTGTTCAACCAGCAAAGGTTGATTTTCTGAAATAGCAATGACCGGAAAAGTTTAATTTTTGGCCTCAACATATTCACAGTGGTGATTTTTACACATTTTTACTACGTTTCACATAGCTTGATTTCGTGTTTGTTTATCTGTCTGTCTATTCGAATATACGAATTTTCACCAACTTCTTGATTTGCTAGAGCGACCAAGCTTACAGAACAGCTTACTGATCGATGACAATGCAATATTTAATGTTTTATGGTACGCTGTAAGCAGTATTTGATACCATTTTGAATAAAACACTTTTTAAATTAAGTTTATAACATAAGGTTCGTAGCTTTTTTTATTGTACATATGTGTGGGGATTGATGTCTTTCCTTCTTCAAATCGTTAATTTACTACGATTTATCTAGCTCGCTTTCATGTCAGTTTGTTTGTTTGTTTTGTCTGTTCGTCTGTTTTCGAAGAAATTCACTTTAATTTAACTGTTATTCGATATTTTAAAAAAATGAAAACTAAACCAAATTATGAGTTTTAGATTTTTTATTCTTTATTTTTTGATAAGCGAAATTATGGGATCATGATAACTGAAATAACTAACGTATTCGACATTTTCACAATTTTTGCACCAGGCAACACTAAAATTATATGTTTATACCAGCCTAGGATTTCACTAAAATTATTTAAATTGACACTAATTCAGCCCAAGAAATATTAAAACTTCGTAATAAAACATATTTGTATGGAAAGAAAAAAATATATTCAGAACCCAGACACATTTAAATGAAAATTTTTCAAATTTAATTGCATTAAACTAAATATACATGTGAGTTAATAGTGCTAGTCGCAACGGTAGTATTGACTTGCAATTTGTATGGTTTGTAAAAGACATAATGACACGTGGTTAAAAACAGGTTTAATAATGACGAGTAAACTGACGAGTTGTTATTGAAGTAAATCCCCGTCCAATGTATTGGCCCTAATTATGAGCAATCACACAAGATACGGACACAACGGACATGATTATAAGTGGGTACTACCAGGTTTGGTTTCCGGAACTTGAGGTTTCAGGGAACCATGAAGTAAAACAATTCATATGTTGGGCGAAACACTAACTCCTGCAAGCAAAGAGTTCCTGAAACCAAATCTAATCGTACCATTTTAAATTTCAATAAAATCGTACCGTTCTGATTGGCGCTACAGGCGCACACGTATTTGCCCAACATATGAATTGTTTTACTTCACGGTTCCATGAAACCTCAAGTTCCGCAAACCAAACCTCATAGTACTCACTTATAATCATGTCCGTTACCGACCTTGAAAATTTCAAGATAATCCTACCGATGTGATTGACGCTACAGGCTCATAATTGAAAGGACCAATACATTTGGCGAAGAGTTCTGGAAACCAAACCTAATTGTAACAACTTGTCGTTATACCACCTACGTACCATACAAATTTTAAGAACATCGTACGGTTCTGATTGGTGCTACAGGCTCACAAGTGTTTGGCCCAACATATGAATTGTTTTACTTCATGGTTCGATGAAACCTCAAGTTCCGGAAACCAAACGTGGTAGTACCCACTTATAATCATGTCCGTTACTGTCGCGCTACAAGCGAATTGAAAGGGTCAATACATTTGACGGGGTTTTGCTTTAATAACTCCTGAAAGCATAAAGTTCCGTAAACAAAACCTAATACTAACAACTCGTGAGTATGCTCATCATAATTAAACCTGTTTTTAACCATTTGTCATTATGTCTTTTAAATATGTCTGGGTTCTGAATACATTTTTTTCTTTCCATGCAATATGTTTTATTACGAGGTTTTAATATTTCTTGGGCTGAATTAGTGTCAATTTACATCATTTTAGTGAAATCCTGGGCTTGTATAAACATATAACTTTAGTGTTGCCTGATGCAAACATTTATTTTTTCTGAGATGACTTTCTGGGCTAACTTCACATACTTTGTCAATACACGTACTACAATTTGTCGTAGCTAAAGCCATATTATAGCAAAGATCGATATCCAACGTATTTTATATAAATTGTAGATATACTTTATTTTCTGGCTTTTCTGGCTTCTATGTTAAAATCACCAGCCACAATCATTGGTAGTTCCACTAGGTGTGCTATGTCGAACATTTAAGCAAATTATCTCGGTTATGCTGCTAAATTGGATTTAAATATACGGAAACCATAATGCATCTTTAACCACGAATAATTGCCTCTACAGCACAATGCCTCCACATGTCTCCAGTTTCAAGTATAGTAGAATGACTACCTAGAATTCGATCATCCAAATAAAGAATATGCCTATCTACCAATATTGGTTAGTAATTACTTTTATATATACCAACCCCTCCAGCTCGAACTCGTGAACATTTCCGAGATCTGTTGCATTTGAAACGCAGTTCAACCAACTACACTATCATCATCCTCATCTATCTAAGTCACGGTACAAAGGATAATCGCAACCTTACTTATTAAATTATCCACTGATATATCATCCTCAATATGTTGTTCATACCGCTTGGTTACAGTATCCACTGGGGTCGTCCCTATGACGTAACGTGAGTTGTAACGCTTTTTCCTAACTAATTTTTATGCGAAAATCTATAGGAACCGCGCCATAAAACATTTTTAATATTAAAAAGTTAACTGAGGACCCAAGGGAAGTTGCCAACGCATTCAATGCTTGTTTCATACATGCATGCGATTTTCCGTGGCCAAATGTAGTCGTAATTATACCAGAATATCATATAGATTTTAAATTTGATATAACCAATGTGAGTGAAGAGGAAGTTAGTCGAGTCATTCAATGTTTGAAAACAGCTGCAGCCACGGGGCGGGACGGCATATCAGGCAAGTTCCTTCAATTTTTTCAAGAAAAATTGAAGAGAGCGCTAACAAGCTTGATTAACAATTCGTTGCTAGAAGGCAAGTTTCCGGAAAAACTAAAAATGGCAAGAGTTATACCGGTATTTACGGGTGGGGATGCACTAGAGCCAACCAACTATAGACCAATATCTATTTTAGGCTCAGTCTCAAAAGTATTCGAAAGAATAGTGAATAACCGGTTATTGCAATATTTGAAGGCGAATAATATTTTTCCAAGAGTGCAGTATGGGTTTACGGAAGGCTCTAGTACACAAGCAGCATGCCTTGAGTTAACTAGTTTCATTTCGGAAAATGTTGACAAGAAACGGATTGTAGCGTGCTTATTTTTGGATCTACGGAAAGCGTTTGATTCGGTAGACCATGATATATTGCTCGCCAAACTTCAGGAACTGAAGTTTGAGCCGATGCATTTATCGTGGTTCCGATCATATCTTAAAGCTCGTCCTCAGGTTGTAGTTGTTAATCAAACAAAAAGTGATATGATGTGTCTCGCAAGAGGTGTACCGCAAGGATCCATTCTTGGGCCAGTCCTTTTTAACATTTACATTAACGGCATATGCAGACAAAACTTTAAGGGCACATTTCAGCTATGTGCTGATGATGCTGTTATAAAGTATGAAAATACAAATCTTAAAGATCTTTTTGAAGATATGCAGATGGATTTGACGTTGCTAAACCTGTGGCTCAATGAAAACAAACTTCAATTAAATGCCAAAAAGACTAAGTATATGATATTTACAATAAAAAAATATCAGAGGAAGTTATAAGAGAGTACAGGATTAGTTATGCGGGAATGCAGATAGAGCGTACGGATCAATTTAAGTACCTGGGTCTACTGATAGATGAAAAATTGAAATGGAGCGCCCATATCGATATGGTTAAGGCTAAAATACGACCTTTTGTATTCTCGATCAAAAAACCGTAGCATATTTTGCCGCAAAATTCCCTGTTACTAATCTACAATTACCTTATCTTACCACAATTAATATATTTAAACCCAGTGTGGAGTGGATGCGCTGGTTTCCGTTGTGATGAGATCGCAATTCTACAAAAAAAAACCTAAAAAACATACACCGCCTGCCGCTAAGATTTTCAACAATCGAACCTTTTAAAAATATATCTCAACTCAGCTTCCATAATATAATTGATTTCGAACTCACAATGACAATATTTAAAATTCGAAGAGGTTTAATTAAATTTCACCGACCTCTGATTCATGCGTGTGATATTCATTCATATGGTACGAGACAGCGAGCCAACTTCCACTTGCAATTTTTTGCAACAAACTCAAAAAACAACAATATACTGTACAAAGGTCTGAAAATGTACAACACTATACCAATCGAACTAAAAGAAATTGAAAGTATTAACTTGTTTAAGAAATGCCTAAAAATGTTTTTAAGAACAACCTAAAATAAACAATCGGACTTAAAATGTCTAAATAAATAATCATTAAAATCTTTACGGTGCTAATTTTAATTTTATTTTATAGTGCTTTTTTGCTTTTTCTGCAATATTTGTGCTCTTTATTGTTTAACGTAAATTTTTCTTTAGTAGTATATAATATTATTATAAAATTTATTTATTATAAAATTTTTATTTTTTTTTCAATCATAGTCTATTTAATTTTTAACTTCCCTTTTTTTTATATAAGTATATATTTTAAAATTATAAAACATAAAACAGCGCACTGCTTAATTAAGTATGTTCCTTTGTTACCTACAACACTAAGTGTTTGGTAACCAAATTAATTATTGTATCTAATTTTTAAGTAAATAAAGTAAAAAAAAAAAAAAAAACTAATAGTAGACTACACTGATTTATATTCAGGTTCTGTAGAACATGGTGTGACGACTTTTAACGTTAGTTATTTATTTTTACCAGTTAAAATGTTCTGTAACGCTCGTACATTCAAATTTTATTCCCATACTAACCACTGTTAAAGTTTGCCCAACCGGATTATCAGTTGTACTGTTATGAAACAATACAAAACACCATGCCAACATATTTTCGGATTTGTGAATTTATAAAGTGAAACAAATTCCAAAATATTTTCAAAAAAAAACGAAAGCTCTTACTTAAACAGGTCACTTCCGTGGACCGATTTTGAACAACCATCACTAGGACCGCCCATGTTTTCGTGCATCTAATCAGAATCGAATCAACTCTGAAGGTGTCGGGAAGCAAACTACAGGATAATCAAAGATCTAATCACCTTTCACATTACATGAAAGGTTCCATCAGCGGTTTGATCCTGGAATCTATTGGAATTAGCTCAAGTCCTAAACTCCTGAATAACACATCGATTTGGGATCCCCCAAGTATTGTATAACTGGCTCCAGAATCGAAAAGTCTAGTCGTAACACCTCGACCTTGATGTGTGGCCGATTATCGCCTTCGAAATCAATCACGCTTTCAGTCAGCTGTGAACAAACTTCCATATTTGAATTGTAAGCAATATCGTTGCCGTTACATTACTGAAACTTTTCTTCCGTCTTTGTTTCCTTAGTTTCGCTTTGGGTTGAATTTATTCATTTCGTTCGAATTTGTGTTTTTTGTTCAAAAATGGTTCATATTTATCAAAAATTTTCACAATAACCACTTCATTATATATTATACTAATCGAACATGCATTCTTCTGTCAGTATTATCTTTTGCTGTAACTCGGACATCATATGCGTTCGTTGATTTCCCAGAAGCGATTTTTAAACCAATGATAAGGTCATTCCAATCCAAGAACGTATAGGCATTTATTTCTTACCACTCAATTGCTCAGTTTTCAACAGAGTTGAACTGAATCAACGTCAACAGAATGAAAGGTTCAACATAAAATTTAAATCACTTAAACAGTTCAAAGTGGGTGATAAAGTATTAGTATATCATGAATCACCAGCTACTAGGGATAGTTAAAAATTATTTCGCAAATTCAGATCAGTCACAAAGGACTTGTTTGCTAATCGATATTGTTTGGAAGTTTTTGTAAAACCGGAAAGAGGGAATGGAATCTGCTGACCATAAGAGACTGATAGAGCAACCGAAGGAAAGTATAGAATGTGTAACGGGTAAGCCGCTATTATTTATAGGGCAAACCCAATTACATTTAATTGCCTCTACCCTATTACGCCCCCCATGAGGCGGCATTAACCCGCTAGCTCAGCGGAAAAGGTTAATTTGGCCGTGGGGATAGGGAGGCTAGGGTAGCGGCCTAGATTACCGCCTGCGGTAAAAATAAACTTATTACGGGGATTGAGTGAGAACACCGGACCCCTGAACAGTTAATTAGGCCAGCAGCCCATTTAGGGAAGTAGGCCAAACGCTACTGTGGTTGTATTGTCTGGCTTTCTAGCCAGACATTTTATAATAAAACACTTTCATTCACTTACCTTCCCGGTTGATCTCAATCTCTCCAAAATGTAATTAGATGCAACAAATATATTTTAACGGTATGGAGACTTGTGTTTACCACACAAATACAGATACACACAATACCAAACAAAAGAAGTTATAAAATAATTTTTTTTATGTATTTCCTTGCTGCCTTAACAACTTCAAACCACGTCACAGGTGTAAAAACAACTTAGTATAACGCTAATACACTAATACAAAATAAAAACTGATCTTACATTCACAATCAAAAATTACTTAATTAATTTACGAAATATATGTATACACAAACATGAATGCACACATGCAATCATCATACAAAATGTTGCCACTTGAAGTTTACGGAATGCCCAAAAAAAAAATTGTTTTTACACACCGACTACTATACACCATTATAATGGGTAAAATGAAATTCACCAAAAAAAAAAAAATACTTTAAGCAAATTTATTTAGCACATGCTCGAATATTTCGACACAAAAAAAAATACTTTCTTATCGGACAAGTTAAAATTTATTTATTTAAACACACGTTCAAACCAGTCCACGGCACTACAAAAAAAACTTTATCAAAAAAAAAAAAAAAAATTAGCAGAAAAAAACTTATACTTAAATTGGACCTGAACGCCGGTCCGTCCAAAAACTAACTCCTCGCCACACACCATGCATAAAAACCATTTTTCGAAAATTTTTTGAATTCATCACAAAATGCCATGGTGGTGTACGAAAACGTGCCATTAATTTTGCTTATTCTTGGCCACGCGAAAAATTTGAAACAAAAAAAATGCTGAGGAAAGACAAATTAATAAGTGCAATTTCCCTCGGTCAATACATAGTTCACCTATGTCATTTACCTAAAAAAAACTAACATTTATTGCAAACAAAATGATCAAATTACATTTAAGTGTATGATCGTTCAACCACAATATGAATTTGTATTCATACCGTAATTTGATCGCCATAACACAGAAATGTTGAAGTTTAACATGACGGAGAATTTTATATTTGGAATGTTAATATTTTTGGAGAAGTTAATCTCAAAGCGGTCATGTTAATGAGTAATACTAAAATATAGAATGTTGGGATAGGTTAGTAACGGAATTAGGTGGAATTCCGTTACAGCGTGGGGAAAACCCAATCCCTGAGATGGAATAGAGATCTCATGCTCTGTTTAGGAGGGACGTGATTTCAAGAACCAAGTTGATTTTTGAACAGCCAAACGTGACGGACGCCCCACACCCTGAGTTAGTCTCAAAGCTGGGCAAATATGATCCTAATTAAAAAAAAAGTATATTCTAATCTAGCTTAATAAATTCTACGAGGCACATAGCCTAACTAAACTAATAAAAACTAACTAAACTAACTGAAATTATTATTATTATTATTTTTAAGGCTTACATACTAAATTTCAATTGTATTATTTTATTTTATTAAATTATAATTATATTATTGATATTTTTATTAGTGAAATATATCTATATAATTCTTATTTCATTCATTTCTTTTTTTTTTTTTTTTGTATAAAATTCCTATCTACCTAAACACTAGTCCTCCTCCTACAACCCAATTGCGTTGATGGCCGCTGCGGCGGTACTGATCGTCGACTACCTTGGAGCTGGTATAACAGTTTGCTTAATCCTCGGCGTCTCCACCAAATCACTCCTACAACGATGGCCAACAGGAAAACAATTGTTGATGTCGCATAGTGGGGTATATCATGGAGACTTATGGCGGTCCACACCTCCCTGGAGTGTAGATCTTTCACTGCGGATGATAGTCTCTCCATGTCCTCATCCAGTCCGTTTATGAGCAACGGCAACTTTTCGGGGCTTAATTGTTGAGTGAGGTTGAAAGTAGGCAGGAATGACACATTGCCCCTTGACTCATAGCTTTTTCGGCGCCTTAGCAGGAAATGGCTGGTCTTAATTCGACAACCGGGTGATAAATGTAGGACCCCACTCCTCTGGATCGATATCGGTTCAACGGTGTTTTTACAAATCACATCATATGTTTCTGTACCTGGTATCGATACAATCCACTGGTTGGTGGTACTCAATGGGATTATCACTGTATTTGACAAGATGGTCTGTATTTGGCAGTTTTCCAGGGTCTGCTTTTGATGTTGTAACAACCGTAGCTCACAGGGCTGCTGGTCTCCTTGCACGGTGTATATTGCATTATGTTGGTGGCATATCACTTGTGACTGCTCCCATGGCTGACACTGGCTCATCTTCTCTGGTGAAATTGGATAGTACCACACTCGTTGAAGGTCCACCAGGGAAATCGTAAAGGTGGGTTGAATGTACATCATCCGATCTTTATGTACAGTGGGCACTGGGTGAACCCGAAATACTTGGAACATCGTCGGGCCCAGCAATGGTATATTTAGCTCGAATATGGCTTGTTCTCCTACTAGCCGTGACCTGACTCGCAATATCTGATATAACTGAGCCCAATGGTGCTCGTAATCAGGGACCTGTACATGCTCGGACGTCCACAGGCGCAATTTCTCCAGTTGCTCCCTAAGTTGTGAGGGCGTTATTAGCTGTGTGTTCATATGGCCCTGGTGCAAATCTACCATCACATCAATTAACGCCTCCTGCATCTCTTTGAAAATATTGATATTAATTGTGAGTTGTAAAACAGCATCCACAAAGTCGCTATGTTGGTAGAGAGCCAATATATCTTGTTGGGTTGCGTGATATTGTGCGGTAATCTGTTCTTGTTGCTTGCGGATGACATTCGAGGTAACATCCAAAACGTGGGTTTGCTTGTCTATCAGATCTCTCATTTGGATGTTTCCGGCCTGCAGCTCCCCTATTTGCCGGGCGTAACTATCAGCGTCCCTCTGGTCCAACACCCCAAACAGATCTCCCATTAAAGTGCCCATAAATTCAAAAGGAGCTCTCTTTTTCCTGCTAGGGTCCCTCAATATGCGGTTGCGATCTGCCATCTCCTCCATTACATGCCTTATTGATAGTATCAAAGCCCCACAACCTTCTACCTTATTGACCATATCGTTGGTCAGTGTGACGTTCCGTTGTAAGGCCACACACTTGTCATGGAAATTTCGACATCATACGCGGTACAATATACTTAACATTTCGAAACATTGCACGCGCGAAAATATTTAATGATGCGAAGAAATTCCATGAAATTGTATTTTGTAAAATAAACACATTTTATATTTCGAAATTTATTTCTTTTACGATAATTCAATAACGATAAAATATGTTTATTAGGCATTACAAAATATTGTAATAATTAATATTAAGTTAATATAAAAACATATAGATTTGGGTGCTCAAGGAAGAAGCAACAATGTTAAAAAGTTAAAAATATAATAATAAAATTTATAAATTATAAACTGATTTCAATATTTAAAATAACGAAGTGATAATGTACACCCCATCCCTTTACATGGCGATCTTGCCGAATATGAATCTGAATCTATAGTGAATTTGCGGTGATAAGTTTTAGTAATAAACAACGCGTGAAAAGTAAATTTAATACAAATAAGCGAATAATGGTGCATTAAACAACATTATGTAAATATTTATTTTTAAACTGTGCAGTGAAACATTAAAAAAGAAAATGTTGATAATAAATAATAGATACGGAATATAATAAAAAAGTGAATCTAAAGTGTTGGGTGTCCGTCGCACCACACTATATATAGTACATATATAAAAAAAAAAAAATTGATAGACGAGAGTGGAAACCCCCACTTAAAATTTGGGTATACACATAAAAAAAAATGGATTTCTTCAATGGCGCGAGGAACCTTGAGGCTGTGCAGAGCAACCAGAGGACCGTCAGCAACGACCATCAATCATCAAACAATACGGACATGTCAGGGTATTTTAAGGTAACAATAGTTGTAATAATAATATTAGCTATAATCTATATAATTAAGAAAGCATACGAAAATGCAAAAAAAAAAATTGTTACAAATTTAACAAGAGTAATAAACTCTTAAACAATAAACATGAATAAGTATGATAGTATAGTATAGTATATATATGAATATAGAACAAAAAAAAATTGGTGTCAAGAAGATCCAATTGCAAAACATATTTTATAAATATTTTTTTTTATTTTTTTAATGAGTGTGTAGTCACCACCTATTAAGTTACAATTAACAAAATATGCTTTGAAAAATAATTTTACGACACACATATAATTTCCCTTTAATTTCATTTCTGGTGTGATCAAATTTACAATATAAATTAGATATAGAATTAATTTAGATTATGTGTAATATTTAAATGCCATTTAAGAAGAAAATGGATCTAAAAATTAGTGAAGTTATTAAAGTGTTACCGATCTTCACAGGTGAACACAAAGATCTAGAAAATTTTTTAAGTTTGGTCAAGTTGTTACATGACGAATTAAAAATAGCTGATCAACCAAAATTGATCGCGATTGTGTTAGCGGCTAGAATTAGTGATAGTGTAAAATCAAAAATCACGTTAGAGGAAAAACCAGAAACTTTTAAGAAGCTAAAAGAATTATTTTACAAAGTGTTTGGTTTAAGGCGTTCTCCACTAGAGATACAATCTGAAATACATAGAGCCAGGCAAACGGGTAAAATAGAACACTATATAGAAAAAATTGAAAAGTTAGTTAACGAACTAAATAGCGTACAAGTAAAAATCCTAGCTGATGCAGATAAAAAAACCGTACATTTGATATCGGATCAATTGGGTTTAAATGCATTCAAAGAGGGATTAATAGATATATTGAAACCCACTGTAATGGCAGCTAGACCAAAAACTTTAGCTGAGGCTATTGAAGTAGTATAAGGGAGGCCTCAAAAGTTTTTCAAACAGACACACAAAATGTGTCACAACTTAAACACCAAATATCTCAATTTACCAGAAAGAAATTTAATAGGAACAGTAGAATTGCCGGTCGGAGCAATAACAGTTATAATAGTGAACATTATAATAACTATAGAAATAGCAATAGTTATCAACACAAAAATAATTTATGTCGTGGTAATGCAAATTATGGACAACGAAATTCGAATCGTTTCTCAAACCAAAATAATAATTATAACCAAGGATATTTTGATTATAGAAATCAGAATTATAATAATCAAAGTCAGAGAAATCAAAATTACAGTAATGAAAATCGAAGAAACCGAAATATGCATGTATTACAAAGCTCGGGAAACGGGGTTATTCCTCCGATAACATCACAGGAGGATATAACAAAACAATTGGACGAGTTAGCAATTCACTAATTTTCCATATAAATCCTAATTCAGGAAGTCTGGTAATGTTACAATCAGATTTGTCCGGAGACGTCTTGACATTTCTGGTTGATACAGGATCGGATATCACTGTTTGCAAAGTGGATAAATTAAGAGAAAATATAGCTATAGATAGTAATAATAAATGTAGAATAACGGGAGTGACAGACTCCGAAACATATTCATTAGGCACTGTATATACAAACTTTAAATTCCATAATCATATTATTAAACAAAATATACACATAGTTGAAACAAATTTCCCCATAAACACAGATGGAATAATAGGTAGGGATTTTTTGAGCAAAACTGGATGTAAGATTGATTATGAAACTTACACAATCACTATTAACTCTGTAGATGAAGAAATTATCCTACCCTTGGAGACGAATCTTCCAACACAAAATACTTTTACAATACCAGCGAGAACAGAAATTTTGAAAGCTCTAAATATTAAAAGAAGTGAAGATAGTATAATTTTAAATGAAGAAATAAGTAAAGGAGTATTTATTTGCAATGGAATAATTCCTAAGAATGGTATTGCACATATAAGAATAATAAACACTAATGAAGAAGCAGTTCAAATAGATAAATATGAACCAAAATTAAAGAATTTAAGTAATTATCATATAATACGGAACACTAAAGACACTAACATTTCAAATAAAGAACGGTACACGAAAATAATTAAAGAATTGAACATGGAAAATAATAATGATTACGAAAAGGAGGAAATTTTTAAAATTTGTAGGGAATTTACAGATGTTTTCTACGTTTCTGGTGATACATTAACAACTAACAATTTTTACAAGCAAGAAATAATAAAAGAGGATAATACGCCTGTCTATATAAAAAAATATAGGTTGCCAAAAGCTCAATATAATGAAATAGATAAAGAAATCGAAAAACTTTTAAATAATGATATCATTGAACCTTCAATCAGCCCGTATAATTCTCCATTGTTAATTGTCCCAAAAAAATCTTCTGAAGGTGATAGAAAATGGAGATTAGTTGTAGATTATAGGCAATTAAATAAAAAAATTATAGACGATAAATTTCCAATAACTCGTCTAGAGGACATATTAGATAATTTAGGCCGAGCGAAATATTTTTCAACGCTAGCTAACTAGTTCATTTCATCAAATAGAACTAGAGAAGGAATCTCGTCCTATGACAGCCTTTTCGACGAATAAAGGACACTTTCAATTTAAAAGGTTACCATTTGGACTCAAAATATCCACGAACAGCTTCCAAAGAATGCTATCAATAGCATTAGCTGGTCTAGAGGAACTTGCGTTTCTATACGTGGATGATATAATTGTTTTTGGTTGTGGAATGAAACACCATAATAATAATTTAATTAAAATATTTAAAAGATTAAGAGCCTATAATTTAAAAATCAATCCATCTAAATGTAATTTCTTGAAAAAGGAAGTCACGTATTTAGGTCACTACATCACAAGTGAAGGGGTTAAACCTGACCCTGCGAAATATGAAGTGATTAAAAATTATCCACGTCCAACCGATTCGGATAGTACACGCCGATTCGTTGCATTCTGTAACTATTACAGAAGGTTCATCAATAACTTTGCTTTGATAGCGAAACCTCTGAATAACCTATTAAAAAAGGGAACAGTGTTTGTTTGGTCTGACGATTGTGAAAAAGCATTTAATTTACTTAAAAGAAAATTAATTAATCCACCAATTCTGCAGTATCCAAATTTTGACAAAGAATTTGTTCTAACAACGGATGCATCAAATTTCACGTTAGGTGCTATCTTATCACAAGGTGTAGTTGGGAAAGATCTACCAATTGCCTTCGCAAGTAGATCTATGGATAAACACGAACTAAATAAACCAGTTATTGAAAAAGAACTATTAGCTATACATTGGGCCATAAATTATTTTAAACCTTACCTTTACGGTAGACAATTTACTGTGGTAACTGACCACAGACCACTGGTAAGTCTGTTTACAAATAAGAATCCATCGTCTAAAATTACTAGAATACGATTAGATCTAATTGACTACAATTTCAACATAATTTTTAAACAAGGTAAACTAAATACCAATGCAGATGCTTTATCTAGAATAGTTTGGGACACTGAAGCATTAAAAGCATTAATACCAAAAGAAAAAGTTAATGTAATCACTAGAAGTATGAAAAATAAACTGGATGAAAATTCTAAAGATTTTAGTGTAGATGTACCAAGAAAAGAGCCCGATCAACTCTACGCTTGGGAATGTACATCTATAACTGAAGTCCAGAAATTAAGAGAATTAAGGTTTGTTTATGAACAAACAGAAAACTCGCGAGAAACTAAAAACAATAAATTTATAAATGTACCAACAGGTTTGGAGGATATAAATAAATTCGGCAATAACAACAAATGGTTAAAAACTGTGACTATTTTGATTAGCAATAATCCAATTATGGAAATGAATTCAAAATTGGAGAAGTTAATTAACTGCATGCAAAAACTGAAAATAGATAAACTAGCTTTGAAAAGCAACGATTTAATTTTTAGTCACATAGATATTAATGAATTCAAAAATAAATTTAATGTTCTGCAGAACTCAAAAAAAGGTAAAAAAGAAGAAAATAATTTAAAAATAATAATTTATAAACCGCCGAAAAGAATAATAGATACCGAAGAAATGTTAGGAATAATTTTAGAAAATCACACGAATCCAATTGGAGGTCACTCAGGTGTTAAAAGAACAATCTGTAGAATAAAACAGAGATATGTGTGGAAAAATATGAGTAGAATGGTC
This sequence comes from Nephrotoma guestfalica, assembly GCA_963691935.1. Taxonomy (NCBI): domain Eukaryota; kingdom Metazoa; phylum Arthropoda; class Insecta; order Diptera; family Tipulidae; genus Nephrotoma; species Nephrotoma guestfalica. The sequence continues at coordinate 121,336,525 of OY829914.1, forward strand.
AAAGATTTTGTAAATAAATGTGAATCTTGCAAAAAGAATAAGATAATCAGGCATACGAAAGAGAAAATGAAAATTACAGAAACACCAGGGAATAGTTTTGAAGTAGTAGCAGTAGATACGGTAGGACCACTGAAGATTTCAAATGGATTTAGATACATATTAACTTTACAATGCGAATTAACCAAATACATAGAAGCAATTCCATTAATAAATAAAGAAGCCATAACCATTGCGAAATCAATAGTAGAAAAGTTTGTGTTAAAATATGGTATTTTCCAGGTTTTAAAAACAGATATGGGAACTGAATTTTTAAATGAATTAATGAAAAACATTTGTAAATTACTAAAAATCAATCAAGTCAACTCTACACCATATCATCATGAAACCTTGGGTTCAATAGAACGAAACCATAGAGTTTTAAATGAATACTTAAATAATTTCACTAACAACGGCAACTGGGATGAGTGGTTACCATACTTTGTATTCTCGTATAATACAACTCCACATACCGATCCACAATACACTCCATATGAATTAGTGTTTGGAAAGTTAGCTACCATACCATCATTCATAGATACTGAAAAAACGAATCCGATTTATAATTATGATAATTATGCAGAAGAAGTTAGGTTTAGATTACAAGAGGCTCACAAAAAAGCTAATGAATTATTGAAAAGAACCAAAGAAAATAGAAAAAAGGAATTAGATAAAAAAATAAATCCAGGAAATTTCAGCGTAGGTGATCTTGTTTATCTGAAAAGGGGTAACAGAAGAAAGCTTGAAAGTAATTATACTGGACCTTTCGAAATAGTGGAAAGAAATGATGTGAACTCGAAGATTAAAATAGAGAATGAAATTAAAGAAATACACAATAACCGTCTAAAAAAATAAAAACAAGAATGTAATTTTTATAAGCATATAAATTTAAGATGAATTCATTTGAGTAGAATTAAGATTACTTAATTAGAATAACAAGATAATATTTTAGAAGCTAAATAAAAAATATATATATATAAATAAACAAAAATAATAATGATAATAAAAAAATTTACTAATCTTCAATTGGTAAATTTTTCTAAAGGGGAAGGATGTAATGCCACACACTTGTCATGGAAATTTCGACATCATACGCGGTACAATATACTTAACATTTCGAAACATTGCACGCGCGAAAATATTTAATGATGCGAAGAAATTCCATGAAATTGTATTTTGTAAAATAAACACATTTTATATTTCGAAATTTATTTCTTTTACGATAATTCAATAACGATAAAATATGTTTATTAGGCATTACAAAATATTGTAATAATTAATATTAAGTTAATATAAAAACATATAGATTTGGGTGCTCAAGGAAGAAGCAACAATGTTAAAAAGTTAAAAATATAATAATAAAATTTATAAATTATAAACTGATTTCAATATTTAAAATAACGAAGTGATAATGTACACCCCATCCCTTTACACCGTTGTCTCCAGTCACTCCTGGCACACCAGGTGGCTAACTGCGTCACTGTTGCATTGATACGGGCCCATTCTTGCCAATAGTTAGTTAAGTTGTAATGTAAAATTAGCTTCCAACTTTCGTGCGTTAGGTAGGCATGCCCGACCTGCTCCAAATATATCCCCGGCTGGCTAGTAAACGGCTCAAACAAACCTCCTCCTGCCGATACCTGTGTGAGCAAACTGCACCAAGCCCACACTCTCATCCACTCCATGCTGCGTCCGTAGGTTCTTCCGTTGGTTTCTTAAGAGGAAGAGAAAACATAAACTCTTATAACTAACAATTCATTAAAGATATCCTATTCTATTCTAACAGCTACTTGACACTACCTAACACCTAATACCTCTTCCCCTGCCTGCACATCTTTCTACTGTACTTCGGCCTACCCTACTTGTAACATATTATCCTAAGGTTAAAACTATTATTGGTGTTGGCGGTACCAATCTTCATCCTGTCATTACATTACCCACACAGACACCTAGTGTAGTGTCGATAGTGTAACGACAGGAATGGTTCGCGAACTTGGCCACGGACTTATTCATGATTACTTATATCATCTCCCATTGCTAATTTCTTAGCTTCCTCCTCCCGCATCCTCTTCCTTCGGTTGCGTCGCCACTCATTGAGTTTTAATCGGAGGCCTTCCGTCCTTTCCTCTGTCTTCCTCTTATCCTCCGGCACACTACAACAACCTGAGATACGGTCCTCTTCCTGTAGGCCTTCTTTTAATTTAGTCTTTTCGCCCTCTCGTAACCTGGGCGCTTCACTCTCTGGCTCATAATGTGGCAAGATTGTTAGTGGCCTCCTGCTCCAATATTCCACTACAGAGGTGTGCTTCTTTCCCTTCTCTATCTCAGTTCCTTCTACTTCAGGCATGAACAATTGAATCCCTAAAATGAAAAGAAAAACCTCACAGGCTTACTCCCTGTTCACGGATTCTATTAACTAATCTAACTTGGCTAACACAATAAAAATTAAACTCGCAACTGACAACAAAACTACAAAAAGAACAAACTTAAACAACTATTGAAATTCAGTACTCTTAAAATTTACATACAACCACAGTATCGTTTGACCTCATTCGCCATGGGAATGATCTAACTTAATCACTATTTGGGTCAAACAAGGAAAGGAAAAGGAATTTGAATTAATTTGGAATGGAATACCAAACGACAACCCAGATCAGCAATGGCATTCGTAACTTCGATCATATCGCAAGTGATTCTCATTGCCTTGGTGAAGTCATTTCGTATCCCACTAAATTGCCTAGTAGGCTGACATAATCCTCTTGCCCTCTTATTTCACAGTCATCATTCACAATTCCCTCGGATGACGTACTGACTGTATGAGTGACAGGCCGAATTGTTCAACTACAACTAGGAACAGCAACACGCCGATTGCTGTTGCGAATTCCCATCATTTTGCAGTGCTACCTCGACTGATTAATGGCCAACTTGTATTCGATGCACATCCACTTGCAGACGCCTAAGTGTGACCAAACAATCGAGCAGTACTCTGGATGCACTAATATTAAAGCCTTAACGAGTGGACTGGCAAAACCCATCCCTAAGGATGAATATTTAAAAATTTAAAACGGAAGTAGAACACGCGCGACACTTAACTATAAAATGATATTTGGGAAATCCTATTTTTGTCGGATTCTTAAAATATGACACACTTCGACCTGTGGCAAATTCTAGCCACAAGCCAAACTGTATCAACAACGGAGGATAGAAAGGTGGGATAAATCCTATTTTACACTTAGTACTGGGATGTGGAATGATGTGTCAGTTAGCCTTAGGAATGAGCATCTCTTTATACCACCCAGGATCATCGTCGCTTGGCAGGAAAGAGATATGCTCATTACTTAAGGGATCGCACCATTCACCCTTGCCAGTAACGACTTGCGAAGTTGATTGTTGTACTACGAGGCAATGAAAACCTTACAACTTATTGCAAAAGTAGAAACCGATGCATATCTCAGTTCTTTGACAATTCTAAACACACTTCTAAATTCCAAGTGCTACCACAAATGTCGATTTATCCCCCGGAGTGCGGGTTGGGACTTGCCACAGATAAATCATCCATTCGGGGATCCAGCATTGCAACTTAACAGTTTATAATTCTTACCAGTACATGTATGACCCAACGATGCATCCGGTCAGGCATGCCTTTCGGCATGACCGCAGCCATACTCATACCGGTTGGAATTTTATATTTGAATTGATAGGAACTGTACCCCTTGCATCAGTACTTACCTAAGAGAAACGTTGAGCATATACAAGGCTACGCTTAAATATTTAAATAGTTTTGGAATTTGTGAGGAAATCCTCAATTTTCTCGAAATTTTTGAAAGTTGTGGTAATTTATACCAATTATTTGGGCCAATTTGTGGTCCATGTTGAACACGATTTTGAATAAATAATGCCTACATAATAAATCACTTATATCGGACCTGATGTAATTTAATTTGGCCCTATTCCTTTGGGCGCCATTTGTAACGGGTAAGCCGCTATTATTTATAGGGCAAACCCAATTACATTTAATTGCCTCTACCCTATTACGCCCCTCATGAGGCGGCATTAACCCGCTAGCTCAGCGGAAAAGGTTAATTTGGCCGTGGGGATAGGGAGGCTAGGGTAGCGGCCTAGATTACCGCCTGCGGTAAAAATAAACTTATTACGGGGATTGAGTGGGAACACCGGACCCCTGAACAGTTAATTAGGCCAGCAGCCCATTTAGGGAAGTAGGCCAAACGCTACTGTGGTTGTATTGTCTGGCTTTCTAGCCAGACATTTTATAATAAAACACTTTCATTCACTTACCTTGCCGGTTGATCTCAATCTCTCCAAAATGTAATTAGATGCAACAAATATATTTTAACGGTATGGAGACTTGTGTTTACCACACAAATACAAGATACACACAATACCAAACAAAAGAAGTTATAAAATAATTTTTTTATGTATTTCCTTGCTGCCTTAACAACTTCAAACCACGTCACAGGTGTAAAAACAACTTAGTATAACGCTAATACACTAATACAAAATAAAAACTGATCTTACATTCACAATCAAAAATTACTTAATTAATTTACGAAATATATGTATACACAAACATTAATGCACACATGCAATCATCATACAAAATGTTGCCACTTGAAGTTTACGGAATGCCCAAAAAAAAAATTGTTTTTACACACCGACTACTATACACCATTATAATGGGTAAAATGAAATTCACCAAAAAAAAAAAAAAAAATACTTTAAGCAAATTTATTTAGCACATGCTCGAATATTTCGACACAAAAAAAAATACTTTCTTAACGGACAAGTTAAAATTTATTTATTTAAACACACGTTCAAACCAGTCCACGGCACTACAAAAAAAACTTTATCAAAAATAAAAAATAAAATTAGCAGAAAAAAACTTATACTTAAATTGGGCCTGAACGCCGATCCGTCCAAAAACTAACTCCTCGCCACACACCATGCATAAAAACCATTTTTCGAAAATTTTTTGAATTCATCACAAAATGCCATGGTGGTGTACGAAAACGTGCCATGAATTTTGCTTATTCTTGGCCACGCGAAAAATTTGAAACAAAAAAAATGCTGAGGAAAGACAAATTAATAAGTGCAATTTCCCTCGGTCAATACATAGTTCACCTATGTCATTTACCTAAAAAAAACTAACATTTATTGCAAACAAAATGATCAAATTACATTTAAGTGTATGATCGTTCAACCACAATATGAATTTGTATTCATACCGTAATTTGATCGCCATAACACAGAAATGTTGAAGTTTAACATGACGGAGAATTTTATATTTGGAATGTTAATATTTTTGGAGAGGTTAATCTCAAAGCGGTCATGTTAATGAGTAATACTAAAATATAGAATGTTGGGATAGGTTAGTAACGGAATTAGGTGGAATTCCGTTACAAATGTTTTAACTCCGAGAGTTATTTAAAGGAATAGTATTGAGCACAACCCATTTAGTCAGGAAAGCCGAATGTATACTTATTATTTTTATTATGTTATGATGTAATTGGTAGCCTACGATTGGGGAGAGAACTAATTCTTTGACATTTTTTATATATACACTGCCTCCATCATTACACGAAAAAGTTGATCCCACCAGCCCATAGACCGCACCAAACAGTACATTTATCAGGATGCATTGGTAATTCTTGAACGGCGTGTGGATTATCTTTGCTCCAAATGCGACAATTTTGTTTGTTGACGTATCCATTTAACCAAAAATGCGCCTCATCACTGAAGAGAATTTTACGATAAAAAAATGGATCTTCGTTCAATTGATTTAACGACCAATCACTGAATTCACGGCGCAAACGATGGTCGTGTGGCTTTAATTCTTGCACCAATTGAATTTTGTATGGCACCAAACCCAAATCTTTACGTAAAATTTTCCATAAAGTCGATGGACAAAGTCCAATTTGCTGAGCACGACGACGAATCGATAAATTGTCGTTTTCTTCGACACTGGCCTCAACGACAGCAATATTTTCTTCTGTACGAACTCTTCTCATTCTTGTCGGTGGCTTGGCATCCAAAAGAGTGAATGTAGACCGAAATTTGGTAATTACGTTCTTTATGGTGGTCTCTGACGGACGATTATGTGCACCATAAAATTCACGAAGTGCTCTATAAACATTTTTAATTGAACACTGATTTTGAAAATAAATTTCCACGATTTGAAAACGTTGTTCTGGAGTTAACCTATTCATAATGATTTGCCAAACAATACTGAGTAGAAATGCCACTTTGAGCTGTCAAAACAACTGTCATAAAATAAAACGACATCTATCGGAAAAACAAACCTCCTAAAAAAACACCCGTTATTAGAACGCATGATTTCCGCTAAATTTAAAAAAAATGAAATTAACTAATTTTGAATGAAATTTAATTTACAATCTGCTTGCTTTTAATCGTTGTTTCGTAAATAATGTATACTTCTCAAAATATTTGTAAATAACGAAACCGTCGATTCCGGCCACACATCACTAGGATCTTTCAATTTGCAGAAAAAGATTAAGTATGACATTTTATCCAGATCAATCAATCCATCTGAACTGCACAGCGGGATTTTTTCCTGAAGTTGGAAAATTTCTCTAGTTTGTTGAAAAACCATATAAAATATTTTAGTTATATAATCATTTTTTCCGCAACAACTACTCGCTTAAAAATATTTGCAAAAACGGAAGTTCCAATGGAAGTCGCCACTTTGGCCACAAGTCACTGGGATTTTCCAATTTATGGAAAAACATTAAGTATGAAGTTTCACTTTTATCAGTCAATTCGTCTGGGCTGTAAAGAAGCTCGAGGTTGACAAATTTCCTACTGGGGAATTGTTTTCGTCTATTTATCAACCTACGTTTTCTCTTAATACTTCAAATAATAAATTTACATGAACTATAACTTTCAGTTTATGAATTCTTTAAAAGAAACGAAAGAACAATTACAAATAATTTATAAATTATTCTAACAAATCCATTTCAAAACTCACGTTTCTATTGGGTGAGGAGGTGTAGGTTGAGTTCAAATCTACCCCGTTTTACCCTCTAAACTCTAAACCATCTGAAATCAATTATGTATTGTTGTGTGCAGCAAATTCTACTGCTGCATTCGTTATAATGAAAATCAATTTTTATATGGGGTTCCGATATGTCGAAAATAGATTCCTTGATTAGTTATTACTTTCTAATAAAGCGATAACAACTATAATAAATTTTTATTTTACTACTGGAACTAGAAACCATATATGCTATGCTATGATCATACATAGTGTTATACTCGTAGATATGAGCAGCCACAGCAGCAAAGCAAAAAGAAAATCGAATTCATGACCTCAATCAATTATCAATGAATCCAAAACACATAAAAATACCCAAGTCTACGAGAATAAAACTCTTTTTATAGAATTTTCAATTTTTGTGTTTGGTTTTTGTTTCTTTGCATCGTTTGGTCATTTTCTAATCCACGGAGAGAAAATATTTTTATAGCAAATCGATTGATTGTGTATTTTTATGGCAATTTTATCCACCACTATAATAAATTTGTATATAAGTTCGTCGGTTTTTTTTTGTTTTTTTTTTGTTGGTTGTTCTATTATTAATTTATGATGCGGAAATTGAAAATGTATTTTTCTTCTCGACATTAACAAACAACACAAGAACAACATCGCACAACTGCAACAAAATATACACGACGGGGAAGTCCATAAAATAAATAATTTTTATGAGTTTTGGGAATTAGTGTGTGCCTTTTGTTGTGTAATTGCTTGCTGTTTGTTTTCATTTGAAGTTTGGTACAAACAAATACAAATATTTTTTTTACGGATCAATTTGAAAATATGATATATGATATGATATGATATGAGAGAGGCGTACAGGCCAGCCATAACAGCGATCCTAGGTACGTTACCATAATCCTGAAATATCGACAATCAAATAACAAATTATATCTGAATGCGAATAATATTTCAGCATCATGCGGGCCCAGGCACTGCCTGCATCCTTAACAGATAAGGTTAGTTAGGAAAGCAGCAAAGTCATTTTCTAACTACTTAAATATATTAGAATGTTAGTCTCAATTAAATTCACACTCTAGATTAGAGTTTGTTAGTTAATTAATGTAAGTTAGTTGTGTTTGAGGTAAAGGACACTAATATTCATCATATGTATTCGGCATCAGTCCTACTAGACTAGTTAGGTTATTTAATTCACATCTATGGGTCATCTCATCACATACTGCTTGTATCCTTATTTTGCCCTATCTTCCCATCCAACACCATCTAACCGAGGGACTTCACGTTCGTAATGACACGGCAGTATTATCCTACATATGATGACCTAAATATTCCGTCAATAATGTCAAAATAAAGCAAAATAAAATAAAAACAAACAAAAAAAAAAATAATAATAAAAATTTAGATCGGTATTGTCATTCAGCTACCTATATTTAAATTCATCCAACTAAAAGCAGGGTTAATTTATATCTAACATTCACAGATTCTAACAACCAGAAAGATCATCGAAAAACAACATTCCATAGCAAAAAGTCTTTGGATCGTTAACATATTTGATTGAATTGAGTTTATGCTCAAAGCGTAAGTAATTAAATAGACCCCCTGATCAAGAATGTTGCAATCACAATCTTCCCTGACCTTCCGGTATGTAAAAAAAAATAAATAAATAATAAATTTTAAATAATAATAAAAATAAATTGAATTATATTTGCCGACAACTTTATTGTTTTAAATTAGGACTTTCGACAATTCAATTTATAGAATTGTTTAAAGTAAGTGAAAATCATTAAAATAAGTTATGAAAATGTAATTAAATTTAAATAAAACCCGAAATGGATAACACAATCCAACATATTTCAGCTCAAATGATAAATTTCCCGTGGCAGAAAACTGTTTCCTCCTTTCATTAACATTGTATAGGGTGTTTCAACAGGTGCGCTTCAACTTTTTTTCGATAGGGACGGCGAACGACGCCATATTTTTTATTAATCTTTTGTCATTTGGAAACTTCATTAGTATACATTTCATCATGGAACGCTACACACGTGAACAGCGATTGCAAATCGTGTAAATTTTTTATCAAAATAATCGTTCTGTTGCTGCTACTTTAAGAGCATTACGGCCTATTTACGGTCCATTTAACAAGCCAGCCCGTTCGACAATCGACCGTATAGTGGCAAAATTTGAGTCTACGTTTTCGCTACATAATGTTCCGGTGCCCTCGAGAGCAAGAAGTGCTCGAAGTGCTGAAAACATCGCAGCCGCCAGGGCTTCAGTTCAAGATGACGCGAATGTGTCGCTCACACGACGTTTGCAACAATTGGGCCTTTCTGTGACATCATTGTGGCGAATTTTACGTAAAGATCTTGGCCTACATCCGTATAAGATCAAGGTGACACAACAACTAAAGCCGTTTGACCATTTGAAGCGACGCCGATTCGTGAATTGGGCTCAAGAGCAAATCGAAAATGATGCAGATTTTCACCGAAAAATCATCTTCAGTGATGAGGCTCACTTTTGGCTAAATGGATTTGTCAACAAGCAAAATATGCGTTACTGGGCAGGAAACAACCCACACGTGATTCATGAGGCACCGTTGCATCCCGAAAAAGTCACTGTTTGGTGCGGATTACATGCCGGCGGCGTCATTGGGCCATATTTTTTCATCGACGATAACGATCGCCACGTTATTATTAATGGAAATCGATACCGCGATATAATAAACGATTTTTTTTGGCCGCAATTGAATGGAATGGACTTGGACGACATGTGGTTTCAACAGGACGGGGCCACATGCCACACAGCACACGATACAATCGCGTTATTGAAGATTAAGTTCAATGAGCGTGTTATTTCGCGAAATGGGCCCGTCCAATGGCCGCCGCGCTCGTGTGATTTGACACCTCTAGATTATTTTCTTTGGGGTTATGTGAAGTCATTGGTCTATGACAATAAGCCGGCGACGTTGCAAGAGCTCAGAGCCAATATAGATCGTGAAATTGCTGGAACTTCGGCCGATTTATGCGAAAGAGTGGTCGAAAATTGGGTTGAAAGATTGGACTTCGTAAAACGTGCACGCGGTGGTCATGCAAAAGAAATCGAGTTTCATACTTAAATGTATATGTTCAAATTCGTTAATAAAAAAAAGTTAGTTCAAAAGTCGAACAGTTTGTGTTTTATTCAAAAAAAAAGTTGAAGTGCTCTTATTGAAAAACCCTGTATATATTTATCAATTTATATTATTCCACAAAAAGTCATTTTTGTCACAATACGGTGGCAACCCATTTTGAGTATACAAATTTTCGCTTATTGGGTAAGTTACAATTCGATCTGTTGTAATTTCAAATTTTGGTTTCTCGGGTACCAATATTTTATGTACTTAAGTACATACAAAGGGGATTCCATTGAAATGTCAGTTTCTATGTATACGATTTTAAATTACCGTTGACATATATGTAAATCGTTATAATAACAATAACAATAATAAATAATTAACTTTTATATAATTAGAATGAAAATTAGAATAAAAAAATACTTCTCTGATTGTATATGTGTTGAACGTAATTTTCATAATAACTGTCTCAATTCACCTGTATTAACAGGTGAACTTCTAAAGAACAAAACTCACTCAAAAATAGCACATCACTCTCACACTACACATTCCTAAACTGATTTGAATTAAAATATTAATAATAATTTATTTAAAGGATAGACAAAAACACGTCTTTCCTCTACAACGATCAGTCGATCTTTTTCATGTTTATATATGTCCCCGAAATATATCCAAATTTAATATTATTAATATCTATTATATACTATGAATAGGTATATATCGACATATCTAAATTTATTTATATAAACTCACTAAACAATATATTAAACACTTATTTCGGGTTGGGATGAAAAACTTTAAATTCTTTACGGATCAATTTGAAAATAACAATCAAATTTTATATTATTCCCTGTACATGTCAATAAACAATATAAAAGCAGCAAATCGAACAGTACCCAAAATAGCACCAACGCACCACAAAACAGCAACCTCCGACAAAAAAATTGTGTGTTAGAAAAGGTTTAATTCTGGATTTAAGCTATGTACAGAGTACATACAAGTTTGTAATGGATTTCCAAGAGGATTAACCTTGCATTTTTATGGTGAACGAATAAAAATTTCATAAAACCGTTGTTTAATATGAAAAAAATTATTTTTATCAAAGATCTGTGGTTTGGTTAATATATTTTTTAGTTAATCAATAAAAGATTACGATATTTTTATATTTTATGTACTTTATTGAAACCCTAATCCTAGATATTTTAAATCTTATATTCGACTGCCACTAAGCAATTTAAAATTTAAGGTAATGCATACAAAATAGAATATTGTAGAATATTTTGTCTAATCCCTTTATCCGCAATTATTTTTAACATTGAATTGATTACAAGATTTTAAAATTGTATATCCTTTTTATATGGTCCTTGGATTTTAATGGGCTTGGCCGCAACAATATTCCCAGGAACAGCAACAATGATTTCCACCAATTTATAATTTGCAATAAAGTAAACAAAAAGAAATGTCCACAACAATATAATAATTTGTTTTATTTCGTTACAGCTGCCTTAATTACTTTTACAAAATACTGGTTAATAAATGGAGCAAAAGGCTAGATTTTTTACAAATATGGTTACAAATGAGCCCTAAGCCTATTCTACGTATATACTACCATCTATGAATTCTACGTAAGCATACCATCATTTACGGGTTACATGCTAGGTGTGCAACTAAATTCTTCGCTATATACACATTTTTGCCATCTCGCTGACAATAAACGAATATCACGACGATAAAACGACGCGTCTTTAGACCGAAAACATTCATCCAACCAATTTTGCATTTCGTCGAAACTAGCCTTGCCAAGCCATGCGCCATCGACCGGAACAAGTGATAATCCGAGGGGGCCAGGTCTGGCGAAAAAGGCGGCTGTGGTAACAGATCACATCTCAGCGTTTTGAAGGTGTACTGGACGATGGGAGTGAGATGGCATGGAGCGTTGTCGTGCTGCACTTTTACACATTCGTGTCTCGTGTCCCATTCTGTTTTTTCGGGCAATGCATGGTTCAGATTGATAAGTTGTGTCGGCAGCGTTGCCCATTGACAGTTTCGCCCCGTTTCAGTGCTCATATTGCACGATTCTTACTGGTCCCACAAAACGCAGAGCATTGTCTTCTTTCCGAATTGAAAATCGATTTTAGATTTTTCCCATAGCATGTAAACGTTTGGAAATACCTTGGCGGTTCGTGTATTACCTCCATCAGTTGATCGTGAGTTTGCGTATCATCTTCATCCAATAACGCTTGCAGCTCGGTGTCTTCAAATGTGTTTAGTCTTCCAGAGCACTTCTTGTCCTCAATGTCAAAATCGCCACTTCTGAAGCATTTAAACCAATCTTTACATGTAGTTTTCGATCGTGCATGTTCGCCGTAAGCCTCCTCAATCAAATCACGTGCTTCAGCTGCATTTATTTTAAGTTGAAGCAGAAAATAACAGCTTCCCGAAAATGGTGTTTGTTTGGCACAAAACTCGTAATTTTCGTTTTTAGAAAAAATATGTTTTCGTTGCGATATGTGCTGGTATTAACATTGGTTATCGTTAACAACTCTGTCCACGGTATGAACAAAACACAGCTTCTGACATAAATGACAACTAGATGTGTCGCTAGCACCATCTATGCGTGAATTCCGAAAATTTAGTTGCGCGCCTGATATTATCGGCGAAAACATAAATTATGAATTGGAAATAAACTAATTTCAGGTAGTACCAAAAAATATGTAAAACAAATTTTGACATTAAGAGTCATATAATACAGACACAAAGTAAGTAAATTTAAGCTATTTCTAAATTACAATTCTTTAAATTATTATCAATTCTGGGATCAAAAAGCTACTTCAAAGCTATTTTAAATATAACTAAAGTTAAGTATTAAGAAATAAATGAATTATTTATACGTCGGATATTCAATAACATTCGTTCAATTCTTTTTGGCTTCTGCTTGATGATCCGACATTCTCCCCGACATTGAATCATCCGATTTAATTGGAAGTTACACTAACAACTTTGTTTGTGATAAATTTTAATCGATGACTAAAGTTACATCATTTATTGACATTTGGTTGTCCTGATGTTCACTTCCACCTATTTCATCGACGTTAAATATTCGACGTGCTACCGCCATATATGTTCTCTCATCTGTTGAATCAGTTAGTCTGGATGTTTTTCACTGGCATGATCTTTTTCCGGAACTTTACACTAGTGGATGCCAAATAACAAACGAATTAATTGTGGGCAATCATCGTGTAGAGAAAATTCGTAAAGGGGAACAACTACCGAAAAAGCAGACCATCACAAAAAACAAAAGAATCCAAAAAATTATACGGAACAGAGACAGCTATTGTACAACTAGCTTTCTCAAGAGAATCGCGCAAAATACAATTCCCAATTAAGATGTTTTACAAACATTATAAGTACATATTAGATATTAAAATAAATTGCATTTGATTATATGTAGTTTCTTTTCTAAAATTAACTGTAAATTATATGAATTAAAATTAATAACGATTGTAAAACATAAAACTGCTTTCAACATTTTTTTCATAAAGCGTAACCAAAAAAATATATTACAACGATATTGTAATATAAAGATTAAGTGGTGAAAATTTTGTTTTGCAAGATTTTATAACGCAAGATTTTTTAATTGAAGGATTCTGTAATGCACGATTTTAATGTTGCAGGATTAATAAAAAAAAGCAAAATTTTGTTACTGCAATATTTTGAAATGCAAGAATTTATACCGATCCTATATTTGAATTTATTATTTATTTATTCAAGTACTAACTACAATCATCAACTAGTTACAGTAATTTTATTAATTCCACACCCCATTTTGAGCATATAAGCTCATTTGTAAAGCGAAGTGCAGATTAAAATTAATCAGAAAAGTTGCGCTATAAAATTCTTTGATCCTTCCATTTCATGTGATTTGTTATGAGCTTTGAAGCTTGTGAAATGTTAAATTTGCCAGATTCTGCACCGTATGGTTTTTTATGGCTTCGAATCTGTTCAATGGTAGCAAGCACCCTGAATTAAATTTAATTTTCTAATTAAAATTTTAATAAAACTATAGAAAAAATCAAAGGCAACTCTTGGCCGCCTTTCTCCTAAGGTTACATAATCATGTCATTTTCGGATTAACGTATGTGAACCCAATTATTAAAGTTTATTATGCACAAATGTCGATAATTTATTTACACTAGTTGAATGATCACTATTAATAATATTATTGAGGTATTTTTTAAATTTATAAGTTTTTTAAATGACCCTTTCGGTTTCATTTTCAAAAGCCATATAAATTAACAACAAAACTATTCTAATAAAAACAAAAAGTCGGCATTGCAAAATCAAGAAAACTTCAAAGAAAAACACTATACTAACTTAGTATCTAATTATCTAACCACATGTAATAAAGTAAATTTAGTTTAATTTAAGAAACATATAATGATAAGATTAATATTTTATAAATTACTTCACGATCATTATTTACTTGACAGTTCTAGTCAACGGTCAAAACCACACTGCCCATTGGTTAATCGTATTGGTCACATAAAATACATAAATATACTTTTCTGTGCTTTTGAAAATTTAACTTTAATAAAGTGAGATTTCCTTTATCTGATTTACTTTTAAAATCATTTACTTGCATGTCGTGACCCGTGTTTGTTTTTTTTTGTATTTTGGGAATGTGACTTTTTTCAAAAATAATCATAACAAAAATAACTATTATTGGAATCTGGATAAAAAAAGGAAAAAACCAAGCGCAGCTTAGGTATCCATTTTGGATTGAGTCATAAAACCAAATAACCCGGTGGAATGCGGTTAGGATGTTAATTTTTTGTAATAAATTCTTTTGAGTTGAAGTGTGGCTCTGGTAGTCGCCGCTGGAAATACAAATCTAGGCGTGAATATGGAAATATGAAAAGGAAATTCAACACGGAAAACACATAGGAAGTCGAAAGTCGCATGTTTTGGATTCCATAGACTACACACTACCATATAAATGAGCTTTTAAGCTCACAATGGGGTGTGTAGTCTAAAAATTGCTGTGTGAAACTGACTAACTAAATAAATAAATACTTTTAAGACTCGGTTTTTAGAATCTAGAGCAGCAGATGGGAATCTGCACATTCTCAATTGAACTACAATTCAAAGTTGGTCAACACATTTTTGCTTTTTATTTCTATTCAAACTGTTTTTTTGTTGTCAGGTGAGCCTTCAACAAAGCCACAATATACTTCGATATTAAAATTTCCCAAAATACTTCGTCTCGCAAAACCATCGCAACCGGACCATTTCAATTTTCTTAGAAGTTGACCTGTGAGCCATTAGTACGCTTGTGCGAATTAATGATGTGTAATAATTTGTAGATTTAATCAACCGGAAACCACGTTTACTAGCGAATGGGTCATAGACAAATTGTGAAAATATTTGTGGTAATTGATAACTATCTGGCCTACACAGTGAGATATAGGTTAAGTGACATTTTTGTATGAATATGACGTATGAGAGCGCTCTGTTTGAGTACCGGTTACATCTACATAGGTATCCTGGAATTTTAAAAATATATAAGGAAGTTCGTAATATTCAAAGCAACTATCTTTGCATTTTTTGCTTTAGACAGATGTGCAATTTAACAATTAGGGTTCTTTGACTTCGTTCTAGGTACTTACCTAATAATTTGTTTGATTATATTTGAAACAAACCGTTTAATTTTTAAAAAATGTTTTTCAATTTTAGGAACGATTATTTAACTATGTGGAATCTTGCTTTAGTTTTTAAGGATCACAGATAGAATGTTGAGAATATTATACTATTTGTTTGGAGTTATTTCTGAAGTTGACAAATTAGTAGTTGGAGCGAATCAAGAAGATTTATTGAAAAATTAGAAGAACGAAGTCAAAACCGGGTTTCTCTTGAACAAGCCAAACACAAATTCTTCTGAAGATCTTGGTAAATGTCTAACCAGTAAAATACGGGGCAGAGAGGAGGAACTATTAATTAAATTTTTTATTATTATTGAATTTTCTTCTTTTTCCGTATAATTAAATTCGTGCTCTCTCTCTCTCTCCTGAATTCTTAAACCAAGTTAGATTGTGCAATTAAGTGGTTAAATGTATTTTTATAAATGTAACTCACTTAATCAATTTAACGTTTAAAATTAATTTTTAGTACAGAATAGGCTATTCAAAAATGGGTTAGATCTGCGACAAAGAGTATTATCAAACGTGCAATTCTAAAATATGCGTGTTAACTTTTCGTGCTATCTTCATATCGGAGCATAGGCCTGATTTTTCAATAAGGAATAACTAATTGAAAAATTTACACTATACGGAGTTTCAGTTTCAAAAATGAAATATTTTGATTTAAAATGTATATTTTATTGTTTTATTTAATAATTAAACTTTATTCCACAAAGTTCAACTGTCTACAACTCATTCTCTTAATTATATAATCAATCATAACAACATCATTATTATTATTATCATCTATATACAATGAAATATAAATCGATAATTATCATAAATAAGAAATAAATCATTGTGATAAATAACATTAAAATTTAATTTTATCACTTCACGTTCATATAAATAATTATGTAGGTGTACTGATGGTTTTATTATTTATTAGGTGTTTCAATCATCATTGCTATGATTCATAATGGATTTTTAGGTGTTGTTCTTGCTTATGTCGTTACTGAATGAAACTAGCTCATTTGCAATAAGCGTTAAATGTATTCTTATTTGGTAGTGCTTCATGGTTCGTTTTTCAAATCAAAGATAACTAATGGACAGTAGATTCATTGTAGAATATCCTAAATAATTCTCTAAATAAAGGGTGTTTTTTTAAGAGGTTGCCGATTTTTTTTTTGAATAAAACACATATAAAATTATGAAATGACCAAAATTTTGTTTTATTTGGTAGATAATTTTTTGGCATTTAACATTTAAACACAATTTCTGGCATATGGCTACCACGACTATTTTTCACAAATGTCATTCTGGAGGTCCAATTTTCCAGCACTTTTTCAAGCATTTGAGGGCGTATGTCAGCAATGACACGTTGAATATTGGTTTCCAAAGCGTCAATCGATTGAGGTTTATCCACATAAACCAATGACTTCACGTATCCCCACAAAAAGTAATCGAGTGGCGTCAAATCGCACGAACGCGGAGGCCAATTCACCGGACCATTTCTCGAAATAATGTTGTCGTTGAAAGTTTCTTTCAATAAGTCGATTGTTTCACGTGCTGTATGGCAAGTGGCACCATCTTGTTGAAACCACATTTCATTCATATCCATATCTTCAAGATTTGACAACAAAAACTCATTTAACATGGTTCTGTATCGATTTCCATTCACGGTAACGCGTCGTCCTTCCTCATTTTTAAAGAAATATGGACCGATGATCCCACCAGCCCATAGACCGCACCAAACAGTACATTTATCAGGATGCATTGGTAATTCTAGAACGGCGTGTGGATTATCTTTGCTCAAAATGCGACAATTTTGTTTGTTGACGTATCCATTTAACCAAAAATGCGCCTCATCACTGAAGAGAATTTTACGGTAAAAAAATGGATCTTCGTTCAATTGATTTAACGACCAATCACTGAATTCACGGCGCAAACGATGGTCGTGTGGCTTTAATTCTTGCACCAATTGAATTTTGTATGGCACCAAACCCAAATCTTTACGTAAAATTTTCCATAAAGTCGATGGACAAAGTCCAATTTGCTGAGCACGACGACGAATCGATAAATTGTCGTTTTCTTCTACACTGGCCTCAACGACAGCAATATTTTCTTCTGTACGAACTCTTCTCATTCTTGTCGGTGGCTTGGCATCCAAAAGAGTGAATGTAGACCGAAATTTGGTAATTACGTTCTTTATGGTGGTCTCTGACGGACGATTATGTGCACCATAAAATTCACGAAGTGCTCTATAAACATTTTTAATTGAACACTGATTTTGAAAATAAATTTCCACGATTTGAAAACGTTGTTCTGGAGTTAACCTATTCATAATGATTTGCCAAACAATACTGAGTAGAAATGCCACTTTGAGCTGTCAAAACAACTGTCATAAAATAAAACGACATCTATCGGAAAAACAAACCTCCTAAAAAA
Source organism: Nephrotoma guestfalica (assembly GCA_963691935.1). Classification (NCBI taxonomy): domain Eukaryota; kingdom Metazoa; phylum Arthropoda; class Insecta; order Diptera; family Tipulidae; genus Nephrotoma; species Nephrotoma guestfalica. Next base: position 121,354,820 of record OY829914.1, read on the forward strand.
ACACCCGTTAAATACAACCTAAACCTTTTAAATAAATCACAAATTTTGTTACGCGCAAACTAAAATAACATTTTTAGGGTCTTGTTACATATGTACAATGGTGCGTCATCACTTCAGTCAACACTTTTAAAATATTTTTACCGCCTCATATCTCTCATATAACTAGGAATAGGTGCTGACACTAAAAAATTATTCATTTTCCAAAATAAACCATATTTCATCTCATTCAATTCCATTCGCATAAATCACCATAATCATTTCATCAAAACAACATACTTCAGAATAGAATACCAACAATCATATTACAACATTGTTTTATATGTACGTAATTTAGTCTAAATTGTATTTCTAATACACATTTGAAAAAATAAGAAAACCATATAACAAACAAAAACTCATTAATTTCTAGAAACTCTCAAATCATTTTCATATACAGATTAAAATTTCTATTTTCATTTTTTTTGTGTGTCTCATGAAAATGAAAATTTTACAAATGAAAAAGTTATAATCAAATGTCATGAGATGTAAATTTAATTTCTATAGCAAAAAAAAAACAGAAAAAATTATTTTCTTATCATCATTAATGAAGAAAATGTTTATTTTTGTAATTTTTTTTATTTTAAATTTATTTATCGAACTGAATTGAATAGCAACAAACATAGAAGAGAGCAAGCAACAAAAATAATAATAAAAATAATGATGATGATGCTAAATAAAAACAATAAGAATAATAATATTTTCATCAGTTCGAAGAAATAAAATTCATTAATTTAAATCACTTTAATATTGATTTTATGTTTTGTTCGTTCTTATACTGCTGTTGATTTATTTCTCAATAATTTTTGTTTTTTTTCCGATTTAATTTTTTTGTCTTATTTTACATCGCAGTGATAAATTGAATTGTGTGTATTTTGTATCTATATATTTAATATAAATATAAGATATATATATATATATATATATATATATATATATATATATATATATATATATATATATATATATATATATATATATATATATCTACCGGGTGACTAACGCGAAGTGTTACCAACTTCAGACTGTCATTGCTGTCGAACCAGTGATGACAGAGCGCTCAAATTTACACTAATGACAATTCATTCCATTGTTTACAACCGTACAAAAGCATTTTAGTGGAAAATATTCAGAAAAAGTTATCCGCAATGGAATTCAAGCGTAATTGTGTGATTGCTCTATATTTGGCTGGAAAACCATAGCCGCAGATTGTTAACCAGTTAAAACATCTGCATGTGAATAAAATGTTTGTGTATCGCACCATAAATCGTTATAACGATACTTTCAGCATTGTAAAACGCCATGATGGTGGACCGAAAAGCACTGGAACATCGCCGGATCTCATTCGGAAAGTGTAGGCTAAATTGGGATTGGAATCCGCGCCGTAACGACAGAAAATGGCTCGTGAGGCGAACATTTTGCTCGAACATATGCAGCACATATTGAAAGATCATCTTTTGAAATTCCATAAAACGCAACGCCGCCGTAACGGCCGAAAGCCGTTCAGTGCTCATTTTTTGGACCGTGGCATCAAGATAAATGCTCAAATTTATCGGGATCATGTGTTTGAGGGATCGTTGAAGCCTTGGGCACAAAAACATTTTGGCCGCAGAGCATGGACATTTCAACAGGACTCGGCGCCGAGTCATAAAGCGCTCGTCAATCAAGATTGGCTGTGAAACAACGTTCCGCGGTTCATTTCCACTGCCCAATGGCCACCAAATTCATCGGATGAAAATCCGCTAGATTTCTCGGTTTGGGGTATTTTGAAGAGCAATGTTAGGACAAAAAATACCAAAGTGTTGATCATCTCACGCAAGCGCTTCGCCTGGAATGAGCCAAAATACCGCAGAACCACTTTCGTGCTGCATGCAATAGAATTGTCGGCCGTTTGAAGGCCATAATCGCGGCTAAGAGTGGCCAAATCAAAAAATGCTAATGCAATTCGAAAATTTAAATATTTGTGAACATTTTTTACTTCGATTCAATAAAATTCATCAAAAACTTAAAATTCTGTGGCGTTTTGTTTTGGCAACACTTCGTGTCAGTCACCCTGTAAATTAGGAATCCAATTGTAAATACTTTGTCAACACGAACATGTCACTTTGAGTAAACGTAAACCAAAATTTGTATTAGAATTGATTGCGTATAGTAAAGTTAAACTCGTTAGTACTTTATATTTGTATTTATATTGGGAAATTTGAATATCTTAACTAAGTTCAGCTTAAAATTGTAATTAATTAATTTAGTGTACAAGAATATGCCAATTTCCTAGTTAGACATAAAATAAATAAAACTCGTTCACTTTTTTGAGAACTTTCGAGCAATCAACATTTATAATTGGCAAGCCGAGAATTAGGACAGTGTACTATAGAAGCTATTTATTTTTAATAATAAAACCGTTTGTTAATCTGGAATCATAGATAGTGTTTTTCGTTAAATCAATTTCTGCAAGTTCATCATCAATTTCGTGACTGTATCAATAGTGTTGGCTTTTCATCGTATTCAAATTAACTTTCATCAGTAACTTTCTGCTATATTCCGTGCTGCAATTTTATCTACAACATCTCGCAGTTTTACCAACATTTCTTCATCCGAAATTTCATCACATCATCGCCGGCTCATCACAGATCTACACAAACATTTTTTGGTGCCGAAACCCGGGAATTCATGACAGATAAGTAGAATTTTAATTTCGTTTATTTTTTATAAATTAAACGTGTTTATTAAAATCTACTGTGTCAAACCTGCCGCGGAAAAGAAAATCGTGTGGTATAAAATTTATTTGTTATCAAATTAACCAAAACGAAATCTGTGAAGTGCTATATAAAATATAATGACTGACAGATACGAACGCTAGCGTGATCGCGCTCATAACCAAATGGTTAATATTTTAAATTTTGCGAAAACAAAACGGCGGAAACCAGTCTCGAAGCAATAAAACACGACTAGAGGTATTAGAGGTTAGATACGAAACCTTTAACGAGATGGAACTCCAATTAATTGTAAACGCAGATTATAAGCCTATCACCCAGAAGAAGTTGATAATTTGTACTATAAGGCACGGGAATTGTTAACTCGAGCAAGTGGACAACAGGGACGAAGTGGCCTTAATACGAAAGCTGATTTTAATAACACTCTCGAGCAATTCGTTGGTCAACAGAAAACCTTCTACAAAAGAGTAAATATGTCACAACATATGCGCTCACCTAAGATTGATATTGAACCTTTTTCGGGTGATTACAAATATTGGGCATCTTTTCATGATTTGTTTAAAACTACGGTGCATAATAACCGCAGCATATCTGATATTCACAAGTTACAAATGCTTATTGGTTTACTAAAAGGTGAAGCGGCCGCGTTAATTCGGCATATATCGATTACCGAAACTAATTACGCGCAAGCGTGGGAAAAATTGTGCAACCGTTACAATAAATCAACTCCAATAGTGGCATCTTTGATGAAAACGTTCATTGACCAGAAACAGTGTACCGAGAATCAAAGTAACGGAAGAGAATTACGCCGGATCAGTGAAACTTCTGATGAGATAATTCGCGGGTTAAGAGTAGTAGGGCCAGACGCTGAAACACGTGACCCTTGGCTCATCTATATTATTCTTGGAAAAATCGATGAGGAAACTAGGCAATTGTGTGCAAGTGAAACAGTCAGTGGTAATCTCCCCACATTTATTAACATTTCTGAATAAAACTTGTGACGCCCTCGAAATATGTGAAGCAGCAACAGAATAGTTTCAATTAGATCAACCTCAAAAACTTTCGTAACATCTCCGTACAGTACTACATTTGAGTGTGTGGTATGTACACAGCAACACTCAACCTTCAAATATCCAGAATTTAAAAATATGGAGTTCGATGCAAGATCAAGAATAGTATACGAAAAAAATCTATGCTGCAACTGTTTAAAGAAATCATCATCATCATACTCTATTTCACCAGAGTCAGGTTGAAACTCCTTCCGGGTATACTAAATAGATTACAACACATTATGGTTCAGTTGATCAACGAACAGACGAACGGCTTTCTTCAGAACATAAAACTGAAGAATCTTCTAAAATCCCAAATAAATCTCCAAAAGTTCCAACTAACCTCAATAACCAGATTCACATCTACATGTACACTATTCCTCTATAACCACGGTGCTACCAACAGCAGTTATATACATCATGTCACGCACCGGTAAACTTCAGTTGTATAGAGCCCTGTTGGATTCAGGCTCACAAACTTCGTTCGTCACTGAAACATGTGCTCAAAGGCTAGGCCTAAAGCGTAACCATCTCTGTCGGTTTACGGTCTAGAATCGGCACCAGCTGGAAGAACACGAGAGAAAATCGATATGACCATAATCTCACGAACCGAATCAAATTATAAACTTTTAGTTACGGCTCATATCATTAATAGTTTAACCAACGTTTTACCGTCCAAGCCAATAAACTTTAATCAATCTGACTTGCAGCTGGAATTAGCCGATCCACAGTTTCATACACCGAGCAAAATTGATGTACTACTCGGAGCTGACGTGTTTTTCGAAGTTTTAAATCCCCATATACAAATAATCGAAGGGCTTCCCTTCCCGTACTAGAGTCGTCAAAACTCGGATGGTTGGTAGCAGGATCGTGTCACAATTCATCAACAGATGTAACTAATCTCCACGTAATCTATGAGCTAGAATTTCCAGTTACAAATGAAAACCTGTTTGGGGAGCTGAAAAAATGTTGGGATGTAGAAGAAGTAGCGTCTCCACAGAATCCAGCCAACGTTCCTCATAAACGCGAAGTCTTGTACGAACAAACTACCACCAGAACTGAAAGTGGCCAATTCATGGTGAAACTTTCATTTAAGGAACAAAAACCTCTAGTAGACAGGTCATACGAAGCAGCGCAGCAACGACTTTTAGCAATGGAACGGAAATTTCAGAAAGCACCCGAATTCTTTGAATTGTATAAGTCATTTATGAATGAATATACTGATTTAGGATATATGACCTATATATCACCACATCGGATTCCATAACAAGACGAAAACAGGTATATTTACCACATTACGCAGTAGTAAAACCAAGCAGCAGTACCACTAAACTAAGAGTGGTATTTGACGCATCATGCAAGTCTAGTACGGGAGTATCACTTAATGGTGTTTTGCAAATTGGTTCAAATCTACAAACTGATCTGACTACAATCCTATTAAGATTTCGCAAACACGCAATTGCATTCGTAGCAGATATAGAAAAAATGTATAGGCAAATTCTCGTAAACACTGATGATGCCAATTTTCAGTTAATACTCTGGCGTGAAAACTCAACGGAGCGGATCAAAACTTACAAATTATATACGGTGACTTACGGAACTGCTCGTGCACCATATTTAGCAGTAATGACGTTGAAAAAATGCACCGAACGCTCTACTAAACTTTATCCAAAAGCTGCACATACAATTAACAATGACTTTTACATTGATGATTTGCTAACCGGATGCGATAGTGCTCAAGAAGTTGTCATAATCAAGGCGCAAATAAATACAATTTTAAAAGAGAGCGGCTTCAAACTAAGGAAATGGAAAGCCAACTCGCAGGAATTTTTAAAATCATTTCCCCATCACGAAGTTCAAAACATTCCGAAACTCATTGAAGACGATTCGTCAATCAAAACACTCGGCATTATCTGGAATGCAGAAGCAGATACATTTTCCCTTCAGGTACAGGAAACTGTTAAGCACATAAAGTGAACTAAGCGAAAAATACTGTCAACGGCATCTAATATGACCCTTTATATGACCAGTTAGGCTGGCTTGCACCGACAGTAATTTTATTCAAGCTCTTGCTACAAAAGTTATGGCTGCTGAAGTTAGAATGGGATACTGAGTTACCTAGAAATGTCCTCAATTCATGGAAGAGTATATACGAAATGTTACCCGAATTAGAAAAAATTCAAATTCCTCGGTGTCTCACACAATCAACAACTACATCCCATCTTCAAATATATGCATTTTGTGATGCCTCCGAAGCCGCGTAGGGGAGTGTGTTGTATTTACGAAGCATAGACGAGTCCGGCAAAATCAGCGTGAATATTAGTTACCTCGATTGGAACTCTGTGGAGCGATCCTTATGTGCAAATTAATTAAATTTTGTGTTGCATCTCTATCTTACAGGGGTATAGAAATCTGCGCCTGGATATATTCCGCCTGGAGCTTAACCTGACTGATATACTCAAGCAAAGGTCATACAAAGGTCCTATAAATAGCTCTCGTAACATAGGGGTTCAACAGTTCTTCGGACCACTGTTTGAGAAAGCCAATCGGAGAGTTTGCTCTATTGACAATAAAATCGATGTGGTTAGATTTGTAAACTAGTGTTTTTTCAGAAAGTGTAACAATAAAATATATCGAGTGTAAGGGACGTATTTTATTATGTGAGGTAAGAAATTGTAAGGCAAGAGGGCTGCGTGACGCTGAACACACCCTGTGTATAATATTTTATATAATGACAATAATTTTTCGTTCGACTCCTGTTTTCTTAGCTTTCATTGTTGATATAATCGGTGTGTATAAATTTCATGTTGATTGTTTGTGTTGTTTTATACTGAAAATGAAAATGATATAAAAAAACATTGTTGTTGAATTTACATAAAATAATTATGTCGTTTAAGATGATGTACGTATACAAGAATTTTATTGTACGTAATATATTTATTTCAATTGAATTAAGGGGAATTTCAAATATTCATGATCCGTAACTGTTAAAACATTAAAATTTATATTAATGATACGTTTTATTTATGTAAATCTGAATTGTAATATAATGAGAGAAATCTCGTTGAATTTTTTTTTATCGTCTTCGAATTATTTTTTACAAAACCAATTTTGAATATTAAATTATTTGACGTAAATATTTACGTTTATATTCTTTATCAGCGTGCGTTAAATTGTATGTGTTAGAATTATATGTATATTTGTGCTATGCAGTATAGCGGAATTATAAGTATTTTTACTGGAACGAATACCTTTGAAACTCAAAAAAGGTGGGCCGTAAAAATGCGATCCAGTAATGACATCTACATAAAATTTGGAATGCAGCGGATAATAGGGTAAATCGGACGGGAATAATCTAAAACCAGAACTCATTTCTTGATGGTTGCACCATGTTTAGTTCCAGAAAAACAAAGCTTTATTAAGAATGGAAAACAACATTACCGAAATTATACTCATCTTAAAACCCGCAGTATCTAGCAGTTTTAAATCTTCAACTGAAATCATGGAATCAAATCCCCATCTGAAAAAGATAAATCAATTATATTTTTTACAATTTAACTAAATAGCATAACTAATATATATATATATAATTAAATAATTTTTAATTACCTTTTGAATATAAACACAAAATTATTATTATTTTCACTGAAATGTCACTTGTAAATATTGTTCAGTGAACATTATCCATAATTAGTACATTTATTCCATGTTCTATTAGTAATTAGTACTTCTACTTTAATTTTATAGCATGTTTAATATTTTGTAATTCTACCTTAATTTTATAGAACATTAAGTCTACATTTATTTTTATATCGTTTAACTATAATTGAATTTAAAAATTATGTAATCAGGCAATCTTTTTTCATTCCTTAACTTGTAACAACTAACAAGTGGAAATTTTAAGTCACTTTTTTCTGTAATCCCTTAGAGTGTATATTAAAAATAAAAGATTCATAAATAATATTTCCAGTAATATTTATTTAAACCATTTGTGAATTTCTTTTAATATATAAAACGGGGAACGTGAAAACCATTCACACCTATACATTAACAAACAATACAACTCGGGATAAAAGTACAGCATTAAAACTCCTGAGGAATTTAATAAATCTAGCTGTACCCCGACACACCATTTCCAAACCACTCATAATTGTAGAGAATTTAATTCTAAGTGCTCTTCACGTATGTTTTGTCTAAGATTTATAATAAAAAGGTCTGTCTATCTGTTCGTGTGCATTGGTTTCGTTGTCCGGCTTTCACGCTAACCACTAATTAAAGAAGTTTTATAATGAAGTTCTCTATTAGGTGAGCAGGTAGAACCTCGGCTCTGAAGTTGGTTGCATTAAAATATACTTGAACGCATCCAAATCGCCCGCCATTTTGGATATGTAGCTTAGTCATTGCTGTTTTTATGACATAAGTTTCAGTCATTTACACGCTTTTCTGTTTTCAAATGAAAAAAATTACTGATTAAGATATGGAATTGATTGAATTCGAGTTTGACTGAACATTATGTGAGTTATTCAACAGTAAAAAAGTGGTTTGCAAGATTTCGTGATGGCAATTTTAGTCGTTAGGACGATCCAGGTACAGTAAAATAATTTGAAGACGAAGAACTTAAAGTTTTACTGGATGAAAATCCGTGTCAAACTCAGAAGGTGCTTGTGAACAGTTAGAAGTTACTCACCAAGCATAATCACTTCGATTGCATGCAATGGGAAAAATACAGAAGGAAGGAAAATAGATTTCTCATAAATTGTCTGAAGAAAATAAAAACCGAAGAGTTGACATCTGCACGAATTTGCTTTCTCGGTACAAAATAAAGAGTTTTTTGCACAAAATCATTATGGGTGATGAAAAGTGGATTTTGTACGATAATCCTAAACGAAGCAAACCATATGGGTTGATCCAGGCTAGCCAGTAACATCAGTTGCAAAAATGAATATTCATGCCAAGAAAGTATTACTGTGTATCTGGTGGGATTGGAAAGGAGCCATTTACTACGAGCTTCTGGAACCTAGCCAAACTATTACAGTTGAACGTTACCAGGTCCAATTGATTAATTAAATGATGTTCTGGAGGAAAAAAGACCATTTTTTAATAGATAGATAATTCTTTATTTTAAGTCTATGATTCACATATAATTAATTTAATTTAATTTTTAATTTTAACATTAATTATACTACTAGTGGATTTAATGTCCTTTAAAAGTTCGTTATTCACACTTATATGCACAAAACGTATACAGTCATAGTGAATAAAACTACATTACGCATAATAAAAAATAAAATTCAAATACATAACAATTAATATAATTTTATTTAATTAATTAAGAATGAATGGCATTATAAATCACAAACAATCTTTAACTGATGACAACAGATGAGGTTTTATCATTTGTTTAAACATAAAAATATGTACAGCGCTCTTAATATTTTCAGGTAAGTTAATATAAATATATAGCCCAATAAATGTTAATGATTTTCTGCCAAATTCAGTTCTAATTTGCGGGCACTCAACTGACTGGAATTTCTGGTTGAATAGCCATGACCTAGAAATTCGAATTGTATAGTCGAAATTAATAATGGGATGTGTAGACACTTAAACACGTAGATCGGCACATACATCTCAAAAATTGCTTTGATTAGGAGAATGTCTATAGCAACAGTTCGATAGAGCTCCACAGTAGGAAATAGGTGATGCAGTTTTTACATTGATTTACAGCATCTATTTTGTAAAATCTGCAACTTATTCAGTTTCCCTTTAACAGCTGAACCAGAAAGTAGAAGAAGCGTATGAGAATCGGGTATGAATAAAAGAGAAATAAATTTTTTTAACACATGTACCGGAACAAAATCAGCCAATTTTCTAATCAAGCAAATGAATGGACAAACTTTAATACAAATAGAGTTAACATGGTCCTCCCACGTCATATGATTGTCGAATATTACGCCAAGGTATTTGAATTTGGCCACACGCTCTATGGTGCAATTTGCTACTTGAAGTAGCGGTAAATCAATGTGTTGCAGGCGTGGGGAGTGAAAAATTATATATTTCGTTTTATTGAAGTTAACTGATATTTTGTTTAAGTGAACATTATGTGACATTGTTACCTGACAATTTCTGGATTCATAGAAGAGGGCCGTATCGTCAGCGAACATTCTAACATGACCCGTGAGCGGTAAATTGGCCATACCATTTACCATAGTATAAAAAATCTTATCTAGTAATACAATGTAGTTTTCTACATGAAATTTAGGATGCCGCCACGAGTACTGATTTCAAATTATATCATAGAAAATCTTTCTATAATCGCCCAAAAGTTGATTACTTTCATGAGGTAATCAAGGCGATCATAAATATACCACACACATAGGTTTGAATGAGCTAACTATACAAAGATTTCCACTGTCTCGCTTTTCGTGTTATTTTGTATCGTTTTGTATCGTATAAAATAATATTGATTTTTTGTCTCTTGAATGAAAAACACAAAAAAGTAAAATGTATGCAAATTAAAAAACATGTGTTCTTTGATACAGCGTTCAAATTTAGTTGTTGTTGTATGTCATTTAATAAAAACAATAAACCACACGTTCTGTTAAGAAACATGATCTGCACGTGATCGTAAAATATGTGATCCTATATATATATATATAAATATATAAATAAATATATATGTATGTATATAAATAACATACATATATAAATATATATGTATGAAAATCAACTTTTTTTTTGGAAATCTCAAAAGTTCAAGGCTATATTGCAATTTTTTGAGAATAGGATTTAAAATAATTTAACCATAGGGATAGTTTGAATTTTTTGCGTTCTCAAAAAATTTTGAATTGCTATTCAGAAATTGTGAATTTAATAATTTATATATTTTCTAATTTGAAATTGTATTTTGTATTTTTGTTATTTTATTTTGTTAAAATATTTGTTTTAACAAAAACAAAACCGACAAAAAGGCTCGAGATATAAATACAATCCGCAATGCCAGTTATAATTTTTGTATTTTGTCATCACCAAAAATCGAACAAATTACAAAGCAAGCGCTCTATTTACTTTGCTATGGCGGGCGGCAACGATGTGAATGTAAAAAATGAAGCAAGTGTGTACTGGCACAGTTTTATAATTTCAATTTATCATTTAATCACTTCATCACTTATAGGTTGAGCAAATCTGAATTTGTTTGAAACAATAATTATGTAGATTGTACACTGTATCGAGCTGTACAGTATCGAACATTATTTTTTTTTTTCAATTTTGTTAGATTGAGTTGACGATGAAATTTGGTTATAAAATGTAACTGTTTGGAATTAAAATTGCCAGATGCAGAATAGATGATCCCAATCTGATAATTATCCGTTGTTATATACAAATTAGATTTATGGGTAATATTATGGGATTTAATAATTCATTTTTAGTGGAGTACTGGAATGAAGTCAATGACTCTTGAAGCAATGAACTCAGTTCAATAAAAACCAAACTCGAGATTGGAAGAACTTTAAACTAAATTTTATGCGAAATTCTGGAAATTTTTTAAGAAGTTTGAGAAAACTTTGAAGTTATGTTTAATTCCGTATTTAAGGTTTGATTGAAATCGACATTCGAAATAAACTTGTTGGTTGCCAGAATGTGAACGTACCCACAATCGATTTTTTCCTGCTGCGAAGTTGCCGCAAAGTCCTGTGATTCATTACTTCTTTTATTTATTATTATTTATTTTAATATTATCTGGAATTTTTATTATACGCACTGTATGAACAAATAATCGAAGGCTTATAAAATAGAGTCGTTGTTTCTCTTAAAGAACATCATAAGCGAAACATAAAAACATTGACTATTTATCTAAGAATGCAACCGAACTAAGAGTGCAGAAACTAAAATTTGAGCAGTGATTTAAGTTAGGCAATGAACACAATGTGATATCGTTGGAATGAAAGTGTCTGAGTTCGTAAAATGAGGTGGATTTTAATGAATGATTTTTAATTATTGGTTTAGATCTCCAACATATTTGGTATTTTACAAGTTTGATTTGATAAAAAAAAATCGAGAATTTCTAAATTAATGTTTGGAAAAATAAAAATATGTAGTTGAGACATTTCTATTAACGAATTATGTTATTCTATCGTAAATTGTGAAAAACTGAAACTTTAATGTAACTATTGGAAATAAAATTTTAAACAGGGATTTGAATAACGATTCAGTTATTTGGCCTTTACTTCTCGGGGTATGTGCGACTCTCTAACTATACGGGCATACGAGTTCAACTATTATTCTATTCCATAAACGCTTAGATTATTTGGAAGAACGGGTATGTTATCTTTACACAGAGAAACACTTATATTCGAATTTTAGAAACATAAGTACGGTTTTGGTTCTCCACGATTGCATTGCAAATATAGTATGAAAAGCAGCTCACGTAAACAATGGAAAGCGTGGCTGATTAACATAATATGGATTGTGTCTTTTCAAGTTATTTTGTGATCTGGTTAAAATCAAGTCAATTTAGAAAATAATTTTTTTTTAACTTGGAAGCTTAAATTATAAGTTGTTAGCGCCTATTGCTGAATTAGTGTGGCTTATTTAAACCATATTTGCTGTTAACAAATGTTTATTGTTAAGCGATTTCTATTTCTTGGCAGACACTCGCAAAGTGATAAAGCAAGCGAGGGTTCTCAACTCCAACGATGAACCCACACGACACCGACCTCTACGAGTGTTGCTAAGTTCAAAAGACTCAGGAGCGAGTAAATCGTAATTTAACTCGAATTTCAATTTTCTTTTAGAAATGGATCTTCTGAAACTTGAACCATTAATGAATACTGTCTTACTCTGTTCGTGCGCATGAGCGCGTGTGAACCGTTCTCCTAAATTTTATTTTGGAAATGTACATTACATTTTCGGTTGAATGTGTTCTACAAAGCTATGTTACGAAATCCGAATTATCTGTAGCTGGACTCGGATATATATATTTACATATATATATATATATATATATATATATATATATATATATATATATATATATATATATATATATATATATATATATATATATATATATATATATATATATATATATATATATATATATATATATATATATATATATATATATATATATATATATATATATGTATATATATATATATATATATATATATATATATATATATATATATATATATATATATATTTGTATATATGTATATATGTATTTATATATATATATATATATATATATATATATATATATATATATATATATATATATATATGTATATATATATATATATATATATATATATATATATATATGTATATATGTATATATGTATCTATATACCTATAAAGCTCTACTTCTCTACTTGGGTGTAGTTGAAATCTTCTTCCGTCACAGAGGTTTTAATAGGAAATAAGATGTTTAGAAGTTTTGGACCCCAACAAAACATATTAAATCGCACTGTTTATATAAATTTAGGTTTATTAGGATTTAGGTTCGACAAGATGATTTGTTCTTGAGGTGTACGCCATTCGAGAACGATAAAGTCGAGAAGGTCCTTGAATATATACCTACAGATTTAATAATATTACAAGATTTACTTACTGTTTTTGTGGTTTCGAATTGGATAAGTGGTCGTACAACGGGTAGATTTGTCGACTACCATTTAAATATAATGACAACCAATTCCATTGGGACAGGGAATTCACAGGTCTAAACGTGTTTGTGAGGTTTGTCACAATTCATACGACCGCTTTACTTTTGCTGTCTTAAGTTCGGTTAAGCGTAGGTATAGATAATATATCACACTTGAACTATACAGTTTAACTGGGCAGTTCAATCAAGTACAATTTTCAAGGTATTTGTGCGGGTATATTAAACCCTTTATTCATTCAACTACCTTATTTGACACCATATAACTATAAAAACTGAATAAAATTCTTCAAAATGTAGTACATTTTGCAATATTCACCTTATAATTATTATCCGTTCATTATAGTTTCTCGATTCAGTTTCACACTCCCAATTGTTGAGGGCTGGGTAATATTTATGCCTTATCATCATATGATCTTCTAAAGCAGAAGTTTTCCTAAAAATCCTTACTTTTTTATATTATTTTTATTATTATTTCCTTTATATATAATATAAAAAATTTAATATTTCAAAATAAATTTACTAAACTCATTGATCTAATAATGTACATTTACACATATAATAGGCGCTATAATTAACGAGGAGTATTAGTCGGTAGGCGAGTGTTTAAATCTCACCCGAATGTAAGTCAACCATTAAGTGCGAATCAAATACTACGAGTATTCAATACTTTATCTACAACTTATTGGGAGTACAAATAAGTTTTGAGGGATTTACAAAAGAAGGCATAAATAGTATTAAATCGCATCGGGCAATTTTGTAACTATATTCAGGTTAAAGCGTCATCATTTATCTCTAAAAATCAGTATGTGTCATTTCGCTGAAGTATAAACAATATTTTTTGTGCTCTAACCATGGCCTTAATGCCAACAAAACAAAATTTGCGGGTAAGGCGTTGATTTTTTGTTACAACTTGAACACAATTGCAGCTGATGGACATCGATTGCTGTCTGAATCATATGGGGAACATGCTCCATCAATAAAAAGATTTGAGTATTGGTTCAATACGTTTAAGAGTGGCGGTTTTAAGAGTGGCGATTTTGACCCCAGTGAAATAAAACGCGAAAGGAGACCAGTAAAGTATGAAGACACTGAGTGGCTCAACAAGCGATTCAAAATCGTCTCAAGACCATGGGTAAGGTGCAAAATCATGGAAATTGGGTAGCGTATGAACTCAAGCCAAGAGACGTCTAACATCATGTTTTCAAGTGCGAACAACTGCTCCAAATACGGAAGGTTTTTTTTGCATCAAATGTGGATGGGGGACGGAAAGTGGATCCACCAAGGCAACCCAAAGCGCAGAAAATCATGTGATAAGCCGAGTCATCAACTTCAACCATCAAACCGAATATTCATGAACAAATGATCTTTCCGTCAAGAAAACTTTGGCAGAGGTCATAAATTGCGTCGATTCTTGAATCGCCTCAAAACACGAGAAATTTTTTCGATGCGGAACCAGTATGCTGCCTGAAAGATGGGAAAAAGGCGAAGCTAACGATTGCCAATACTTTGAATAAAATACATTGTACCAATTTCTCTGAATCATACCCCATTTACATGTGACCAACATGGACTTTTTGCACATGAGAGACACTAAAGAAATATATCCCAATAAAATTTTGCAGAACTTTTTGAGCCACTATACCGCCAAAACCACTATATAAATGAAAGTGTTGCCATAAAATATATTCGACCCGTGTATTTTTATAGCAACATTTTTAAAATTAACAAAAAAAAATTATTTTATATACATATATAAATGTTAAGGATTCATAATAAAAACAGACGCCATATGCTAAAATGTAATATTCGCATTTAAATTAATTAAAAATAAATTAATAATTTTCCTATAAAAAAATTATGACATTGCTATATGTATATATGTTTATTTCTTTCTCACATATTGAACCTTTTTATATAGTGGATGCTTTTTAAAGGTTTGCAGAAGAAAACAATTTTCAATGGGGCATAAAGCTTCGAAGTTATAAAAGAAACCTCAAAACTTATTTGTACCGCCAATAATATAATTTAAATTCGATGTTATAAATAATTTAAAATTAATATGTACCTGCAACACAAAGCACATCATGTAAATTCTTTAGTAATTCAGTAATAAATTTACTTGCTTTTGCTTATATCGTAGGATATCATTACACTCCCAAAATAATATTAGTATTTATTTCTATATAGTGTACTGTTATGGGTTGCATCTTAAACTTAGAGACCAATGTTTGTTCTGTTGTGGCCTTGAAGTGGCGGATGAACCAAATCACAATCAGAACTTTTATTTCGATTGATTTGAATAACTAATTACTAACGAGCAATCGAATCGATTCAGTAAAAATCACTTTAAAACATATAAACACAATCGGGAATGTTTATTGACCATGAACATGTCGTATTTTGCATGTGGTTTAGTTCAAACTTTTAAATGACAAATTGTGATCGTTTTGAAAAATTATTAATTTTTAAATTAACAAATTTAAATGGAAATAAAAACCGCCATATTTTCCAAATCCATAGAAACTTTGAATCATAAAAATAATTTATTTTTATTTTTCATTATTCTTCTAAATGTTTTCTGTTTATTTAGCATTTTCTGTGTGTGTAATATAATACACACGTACACATTTTTTATTTACACATAGCCATATAGCATATCGTATATACCAAAAGATAGTAAAAAATTCATTCATGAAAATGTTTTGAATAACATACAACATACATACATACAAAACACGAGAAACTACAATATATTTTACTTTTCTAGCATAATGCGAAAAAGGAATCCTTCTCTTTTTATTAATTTTTATTTTATTTTTTCGGCCATTTTGAAAATATTAAAATGATCCAACATATATTAAGGCGAATTACTTTGATTGTTTTGTTACGATCGAAGAGTCGATTAAACTTCGCATAACACACATTTTGTGCAATATTGATAAACCCTAAGTACTATTAACTATAATTAGTGTATTGCTATTGTAGTAAAGTCAAAATTATACTGTTTAATATGCATAAAAAATCGGTGTTTTATGTTAGGTATAAGTTAAGCTAGCGCGCATTTGGGCGAATAAATAAAATTATTGCATAAGTTAGTTTCGATTAACGCGCTACCTGGAACTTCATCGTCTAAAGATTTTTTTCGTATGATGGTACCACTATTATATGATTCCATTATGCATTTACGTAGATTAGTATAAATAAGGGGCCAAGGACACTCCTTTGTGGATCACCAAAGTGGAGATTTTATCACCATTAAGAATTACAAACTGCTTTCAATTACTAAGGTAGCTTGCTAACAGTTTGTATGATAGGCCACGGAAGCCATAAATTGGTAATTTTTGAAGAAGTAAACTGTGATCTATACAATCAAATGCTTTACGAAGTTCAAGAAATAAGCCAGAAATATAGTTTTGTCTGTCAAAATTACAATAGATCAAATCAGTAGTGTCTGTTAGGGCCAACCTGTCGAAGGAGAGAGAACCTTGTCGAAAGCTTTACTAACGAGAATAGAAAAAATTAGATTTATTTATGAAATCGATCATCCGGATAGCAATAATTGTTTCTAAAATTTTGTCACATACCGAAAAAACTGAAATTGTACGATAATTATTAACTAGTTTAGTATTTTCAGACTTAAAGACAATTGTCACTTTAGCAATTTTAAGACAATCGGGGTAAACACCGGTTTCCAAAACCACGTTAAATAGATCAGCTAGTAATTGTGAAAAAATGGCGATTAATTCTTCAGAACCACATTACGAATGTTATCATAACTACCACCCTTTGTAATACTGAGATTTGAAATTAAATTCGATATATCGCTGCAGGAAGTGGGCCTTTTATTATTTAAAAGGAACAAGAATTAATACTACGCACAATAGTATGAAATTTATTTAAATCATATGAGCCTGGACTTGCTGATATTGAAGAATCAACAGAATTAATAAAACTGCGATTAAATATATTAACAATAGCAATAGGATCATGATACTCAACATCATTACAAATAACGAAGTGGACCCTATTATTAGAGTTATTTATCATGCACTGATTTAACTGCTTCCACATCTCTATTTGGCTCAAATTATTAAACAAATTGTCAAAATAATACTTCTTTGCAAAATATTTTCCGTTTTTGAAACTTCCTATTTAGTAAATCTAATGTATGTTTTAGTTCTAAATTAGTACTGTTCCTTTTAAAACGCTTCAATATACGGGTTTTAAGTTTAATTAAATCCCAGAGATCAAGAGTCATCCAAGGACAAACACTTGCATTTTTAATTTTTACATTTACTTCCTTCCAAGTTTATTATACATATCAAAAATCCGTTCTGGAGTAGACTCAGGATTTCTGACGTCAAATACGGTAATCATTAAAAAATATTCAAAGCACTCATTAACCTTTTTGTAATTAACGTATCTCTTCGTTAGTGTCCGAGTACAATATTTAGGCTTGAAGCGAAATTTTGAGAGTACTAAACTATGATCACTTATGTCGGCTTCAATGGTAAAATTCCGAACTTGCTCAACATTATGAAAACTGCTAACAGAGTAGTCTAAAATATTTCGACTCAGTGGTCTGGTAAAGAAAGTGTTTGTTACAATCATACCATGAAAGAGCAAGGTTATAGTCTGAGATTAAGTTAGAATTTTTATTAACAGGTATGTTCATGTCACCAACTAAAATAAAATCAGGTGTAGGTTTATGGTTTCTGAGAAGTTGTTCTAAAAAATTAAGAAACGATGCTGGATCAGTATTAGGCGGCCTATATTTTCCGCATACCTTCGTTAGATTAAACTGCAAAAGTTGAATGCCATCCATAATTTTCATGGTGAATGGAATATCATTCCTAATGAACATAGCAATACCACCACCCGTTCTATCATCCCTACAAGAGAAAATACTCATGTAATCTCTAATAATATAAGAAAATTTATTTCAACTTTAAACAAATGTTTCCGAAACTACTACATATAATATGTATGTCCGTTTTGAGACTCTCTATAAAAAGTAATAACTTTTCGAACTTAGCTGTATCGTCAATAACCCAAATATTGATTTTAAGTATATTTAAATTAATAGAATTTGAACATGAAACATCAATATTTTACGGGCCAACGAAGGAGGAAGGTGATATTACTGCATGACAACGCTCCTCCACATACAGCAAAACCAAGCCAGAAACTCATCTTCACCTTAGACCGAGAAATTTTGCAGCATGCGGCGTATTCTACTGACTTGGCTCCCTCTGATTACCACTTATACAGATCGATATTTGAAAAACCAGCGGTTCAAGTTGAAGGTGTGCAAAAAATGCTCGATGACTATTTTGCTTCGAAATTACCAAGTTTCTATCGCCAAGGCATTCATCATCTACCTGATAAATGGTAAAAGACCATAGATAATAACGGCGAATATTTCGATAACTAATCTCTGTAACAATTATATTTCCAATAAAGTTAAATTTTACCAAAAAAGTCACTTTTCTACTTGCACACTAAAGATCCACATTTACGAAAATATGTTTGCCAAATGTACCATTCAAAATTCTCGATTTGTCCATATGTTTGTAGCTTGCTACAGGTCGGAATATCTTATTGATGCAACACAGCTCAAAGAAGTTTTTGTTTTTAAACTATCTATGTTTTTTTAATATAGAATTTTTTCCTGAGGAACCCGACACAACAAAACTTTCTTAAGTAGAAATTTTAAGTACTGGGGATAATGGCCGGAATATATTTTTATTTTTAAGTTTATTTATAAGTTTTTGATGCTGAAAAACTAAGGAATGGTGCGATTTTCCTGAGATAAACTGATGCAATCTATAGATACAACCAAATTGTAAAAAAACTCCATTAAAAATTTCAGTCAAACATCCCTCAAATGTTTAAGTCATATACTGAGTCGCTTCGACCATGTTTTTCAGTTTGTAAAACATTTGATCATTGTTAAGTTAATGTAAAAGTTAGGGTAAAAAACGGATTATCGCGTAATGCATCACATTAACACATTTAGATGAGAACTGAAAATATAAATTTCAGTATGAAACAACAGCAACAAGAAATCTTAACTCTATGTTAAGAATAGGCTGACATGGAGGATGGAGTTATGTCATGTGCAGATGGTGATAAAATCGGTCCTACAGCCGCACGTCCTCGATTTGGAAGGTGACTGCGTAAGGTAACGACTTAAAAAGCGAACTGCGAAACAGTTGGAAGTGCTTCGGCCCCAGAACAGATTGCAAAGATTATAAATCCTATAGGAACATAAATTTTCACCAAATTAGAATCAATCAGCAGACAGACATTGCGCAAATACATTCACCGACAACGACAAGCAACCGTTGCTTGAGTTAATA
The DNA here is from genome assembly GCA_963691935.1 of Nephrotoma guestfalica. Taxonomy (NCBI): domain Eukaryota; kingdom Metazoa; phylum Arthropoda; class Insecta; order Diptera; family Tipulidae; genus Nephrotoma; species Nephrotoma guestfalica. The sequence continues at coordinate 121,374,645 of OY829914.1, forward strand.
TAAATTTAGGTGTCCGCATGGGAACAACATAAGAGTATTTGTAAAAATGGAAGTAAACCAACCAATGACGCACATTCCAGCAGCCATAGGACCTGGCTAGCATTCAATGGACCAATCATTCATTAATCCGAAATTAAATTGATTTTGTAATCTTAGAAATAAGGTGGCCAATTACCATAAAAAATACAATGTTCTGCAGTGTGCAAATAAATTATGAGAAGATTATTTCATATTTATTAATAGAAAATTAATAATTAAATTTAATAAATGCCTGGATAAATATATACACAAAAATACATTATTTTTACACAGAATCCGGGAGATTGTGTGTCATCTGGGGACGACACCGGGCTCACCGAACACTCTTTTTACACATTTCGCAACTTTTTTATTGTTTCATTCAGCTGTGTTTTCGACTGTTCTCGTCGATAGTCAAACATGAACTCCTACAATAACATACACGTTACTGGTCATGTAAGAATATTTAAAAACAATCAAATGGCACAAATTTCAAATTCTAGCCTGTTTGGTGTATGTCCTTTTCTAGGTTTGTGTAAAATGGTTAGGTTATTAGCAAAGTCGTAATATGGTTTTGGGTCTGTTCTATTTATTACATTGATATGTTCTTTGAAATTCGCCTGTGGCTAAGGATTGTCTATGTTGTTTGTATTTAAGTTTTTGTTGTATTTTATCGTTGCTTTTGAATGCAATTAATTTTTTTATCCAAGTTCCTTGAAAATTTTTGGGTTTTACTTTGATAACAATTTTGTTAAATTTAACTCTCATGTATTTTTGTATTCTGTTATCGGTATCATCAACAACATTAACCAGATTAATGTTGTTGATGATGATATTGAGTTAGTCGTTATAGAGTTCAGTCTTCATTGGCACACTGTTTAGTCTTGTTTTGATTTGAATTAGAGCCCTGCCCGGATAAGTTTTTTCGTATCCACATCCGATCCACAACCGCCGAAACAAATACAAAATTTATCCGCATCCGCACTCGTGAAAATTTTTAATTGTTTTTTATGAATTTGCTTTACGTTAAGTCTCAACCAGTGAACACACAAGATTTTAAGTTGTATTCTGTTTGAACCATTTGCATGATCGATGTGCGATCACCAGGAACCGATTGTTTAATTTTGATGACAAGTTTATAGAATTTTGTAGGGACGACTCGTAGCAAAGAGAAAAAATGCGATAACCACTTCACCATAGACGTGAAGCAACCATACTTTGTCTTTGTACAAATTTGGATGGCCACAAGGATACAGCGCATAAGTAATTTGTAAAATGGAAGGAGAAAACGAGATCATAACCGCCCCCCCCCCCAGTATGCCAGTATGCAATTATGTATCATCCAGCAGCAGTCTGCCCCTTCATATTGTATCCTCATTTGAGGCGGAAATAAATAAAAGGATGATAGATAAATAAATAACAAAATATACAATTTTGATGGTTGTTATTTTAACCAAAATAGTCCAAACAGCGTACAACTTAGGCTCTTACGTGTTCGCTGTTTGGGCATTAATTAAACAATTTGTTTTAGAAAGTAAAATCTCAATCACGTTTGTCATTTTCCATCACCAGTCATTTTTATTCCAATCTCTAAAACAATTTAATAAAACGAGGAATAAAATTTTTTTATTTCAATATTAATTTTTAAAACTACCCTACGAAATAATCTATAATACGTCCCAATTGCTGTGAGCAATCAGGATATCATCCACAAGATCAGGATCAATAACATTTCTTTTATCGGTTATAATATTGTCTAATGTAGAAAAAGAGCAACAGATTACAGGGGGGCTGAGACCAAATGTTACTGACTTCACTCTGCTGTCATTTGTGTAGTTGTCATTTTCGCGCGTCAATTTTTTGACAGATTGAAGTTTGGTTAGTTGTTTACATGTGGTCAACAAATAATTGTTCTAAATTAATATCTACATAAAATAATCGTAATGGAATTCAAACAGGAATAGTTCGTCAGCTCCAACATTTGAATGTGAATAAAATGTTTGTGTATCGGACCATAACTCGATACAAAGAACCTGGTAGCATCGCTAAACGCAACAGAGGCGGTCCTAAAAAGACAGCAACATTAAAAGAAATGATACGAAATATGAAGAAACGAATCCAACGAAATCCTCGTCAAAGTGCCAATCAATTAGCGGCACGTCTACATGTTTCACGAAACAGCATTCAAACCATATTGAAAAATGAACTACACTTGAAGCCCAACAAGATACAAAAAGTTCAAGCCCAAAAAAAAGTTAGGCTTGAAAGAACACGAGCATTGAAGGCCTTGGCCGAACGTGATGAGATTCCAAAAATTGTATTTTCTGATGAGAAAATTTTCACCATTCAACAGTATGTGAATAAACAAAATGATCGTGTTTGGTTAGAGCACAAGTCCAACGACAATTTGGACACAAGAGTTGCCATGCGCAAGCAATCACCAGCTTATGTTATGATTTGGGCTGCAGTGACTGCAGATGGACGCACTCCTCTGGTTTTCATCGAACATGGAGTCAAGGTAAACCAAGAGGTGTACCACCAAAAGATCCTAAACGATGCTTTGCTACCTTGGACACGTAAACATTTTGGTACGAACCGTTGGACATTCCAACAGGACTCGGCACCGTCACACAAACCTCGAGCGACACAGCAATTTTTGCAAAATTGCGTTCCGCGGCTGATTTCGTCGAAGGAATGGCCACCATATTCACCAAACTTGAATCCCATGGATTTCTCTCTTGTTCGAGAATGGAACAAAATTCCGCAAGCTCACCTTCGGTCGGCATGCAATGCTTTCTATGGAAGACTGAATCAAATAATCAGAGCCAAAGGAGGTCATATCGAGCAGTAACATGTTTTTCATAAAATGCAATATGTTTTCAACATATTCCATGAAATTTCAATAAAAAATAATAAAAATTAAAAAATTACAGCGTTTTCATTTGGTAACACTTGGTCTCAGCCACCCTGTAAAGTCAGCTCTCCTGCAATTTTAACCAGTTTGTAGTATACAATAGGTTTATCCACAACTGTGCGGATAAACCACATCGTGCAGATAATCCAAATCGTGCGGATGAGATTTCTAAATCCGCATCCGACAGAAATTAATGCAGATAAATCCGCTTTAATCCACGGATAGCGGGTAATTGCGGATACCCGCGAATATTAACATCCGACGCAAGATTCTAATTTGAATGGTATGAGTCATTATGTATTGTCTGAACCGTTTCTTTGGGTTTCCTATATATTTTAAAAGCTAGTTTATGCATGTTGCTTATTGATCAAATTGACTTTGATGTCCTTTTCCGTCTCTATAGTGTAAATTTTTTGTTGGGTTGTTTATTATTTTTGTTTTGGTGTAATTTGTCTAAATGTCTTTGGATCCTTTGAAAAATAAAATGTATTAAGTATTCTGATATATTTTGTACCTGGCCTGGCTGCCCATAGATAATCCTTCGGTTTGTTTGTAGTATTCGTTATTATAAGTAGTTTTGTTTTCTTTTCTCATTAGCTAACAGCCGTTTGAGTCCGTGTTTTGTTAATAAAGGGTGATTTTTTTGTGGTTAGGATTTTCATGCATTAGTATTTGACAGATCACGCGGGATTTCAGACAAGGTGTCAAAGAGAAAGATGCTCAGTATGCTTTGACATTTCATAATGAATAGACTTACTAACGAGCAACGCTTGCAAATAATTGAATTATATTACAAAAATCAGTGTTCGGTTCGAAAAGTGTTTCGCGATTTATGGTCTACATAATCGACCAAGTGAGCAAACAATTAATGCGATTGTGACCAAGTTTCGCACTCAGTTTACTTTATTGGACATTAAACCAACCACACGAATGCGTACAGTGCGTACAGAAGAGAATATTGCGTCTGTTTCTGAGAGTGTTGCTGAAGACCGTGAAATGTCGATTCGTCGCCGTTCGCAGCAATTGGGTTTGTGTTATTCGACGACATGGAAGATTTTACGCAAAGATCTTGGTGTAAAACCGTATAAAATACAGCTCCTGCAAGAACTGAAGCCGAACGATCTGCCACAACGTCGAATTTTCAGTGAATGGGCCCTAGAAAAGTTGGCAGAAAATCCGCTTTTTTATCGACAAATTTTGTTCAGCGATGAGGCTCATTTCTGGTTGAATGGCTACGTAAATAAGCAAAATTGCCGCATTTGGAGTGAAGAGCAACCAGAAGCCGTTCAAGAACTGCCCATGCATCCCGAAAAATGCACTGTTTGGTGTGGTTTGTACGCTGGTGGAATCATTGGACCGTATTTTTTCAAAAACGTTGGACGCAACGTTACGGTGAATGGCGATCGCTATCGTTCGATGCTAACAAACTTTTTGTTGCCAAAAATGGAAGAACTGAACTTAGTTGACATGTGGTTTCAACAAGATGGCGCTACATGCCACACAGCTCGCGATTCTATGGCCATTTTGAGGGAAAACTTCGGAGAACAATTCATCTCAAGAAATGGCCCGGTAAGTTGGGCACCAAGATCATGCGATTTGACGCCTTTAGACTATTTTTTGTGGGGCTACGTCAAGTCTAAAGTCTACAGAAATAAGCCAGCAACTATTCCAGTTTTGGAAGACAACATTTCCGAAGAAATTCGGGCTATTCCGGCCGAAATGCTCGAAAAAGTTGCCCAAAATTGGACTTTCCGAATGGACCACCTAAGACGCAGCCGCGGTCAACATTTAAATGAAATTATCTTCAAAAAGTAAATGTCATGGACCAATCTAACGTTTCAAATAAAGAACCGATGAGATTTTGCAAATTTTATGCGTTTTTTTTTAAAAAAAAGTTCTCAAGCTCTTAAAAAATCACCCGTTAGTTGTCTAGTTATATTTATTGTGGTGCCCATGGGAATGTTAGTATACATGTTCGTGATGCCAAATGATGCTAGTTTTATGTTATTCGGTAGTTTAAAGAATTATTGGTGGTATGTTGTACTACTTCAGCATGACTTCATGTGTTTGGCTATCCTGAATGTTAGCGCTGTGGCAAAGTTGATTAACAGCCATTTATTAGCATATGTTATTAGTATATTTTGGGCAAGGCTGTTATAGTTGGTGCTGTTGGCTTTATCGCTTTGTTAAATCTTGGGGCATTTGTCGACTTCTGTGACGATGGTGTCTTGTTGTTTATGTAATTGGATGTTTATGTTGTAGATTATTTTTAAATCGAAGACATTTATTATGTTGTTTTGTAGCACTGTTTTGTTGAAATTCATTAATGATTCTTTGGGTTTGTTATGTTAGAAATACTAGTGCCAGTAGATCCAAAAAGAATTCCCGTTCAATAAAACAACAACCCAATGAGATGAATTTAAACTTTATTTTTATTGTTCAAATATATTTTTTTTTACATTTGACTAAGAAGGAATAACACGAGACGTAATTTTTGAAAAAGAAAATTTACCTCCAATTTAGTGGCAAAACCCCGAGGAAATGCCAATATATCCAAAATACGTTGATTGGAGTTAAAGTAATGGAATAAATTAAGCACATATTTTTTTAATATAGGCGATATAGGCGATCTTTAATAGAGGCGATACACCTCCGTTTCATTGAGTTTTGATAAATTTTTCAAAGTCGTAGGAGCTATGGACTCTCAAATCGTCATCAACACACTTTATAAAGCTTGACGCGATTCTGAGCGCTTTCTTGCTACTTCCAGCTTTATTATAGAAAAAATATTTTGAATGACATTTAAGTCTGGACTATACGGGGGCCAGCTCAAGACATCGATACTTCTTTCTTCGAAGTACTTTTTACCTTTAAATGAGGAGATAAGAATAAAAAACAAGTTTTTAACAAATTATATATATTTTACTTTTGGTTTTTTTTGCAATTGTAATGGTGTTATTATGATTGTTCTGTATATTGGTATATTTCAGCACTCTCGAATTAAATTCACAAATCGTAGGAAATTCTTCCATTTAGCGTCACTATCTGTGTGACAAACGAATATGATAATCGACACTTACTTATACAGACAATCAACTTCCCAACCACCCCATACTTTCTTTCCTTTAACGCCGGATCGCGGATAAATTTGAATTTTTGACTTATAGATGGCTAATGTGTGAAACAGGTTAAACTTTAGCTACTGCTAAAGTTAACCCAGTTTCATAGAAATTTGCCGCTACCTGTATTCATCCCCAGCGGCATTAACCCGTAGCTCAGTCGGGAGAGGTTAATCGGTTGTGGGGATGGGGATGCACCGGTAACAGCCTAGATAACCGCATCAAAAAAAAAATGAACATCAAAAAAAAGGAAAAGTGGGGTATCGGACCCCGAAGTAGTGATTAATTTATCAGCCCATCGCTTGGGCAAAACTGACCGCGGTTGTATAGGTAAAATGTTTATCGAAACATTTTACCCTAATCTACCTAATCTTAATAAAAACTATTTGGCCCATAGGCCCTAAATAAAAAAAAATAATGTTAATAAAGTTGATAGTGGTATGCTATCGAGGTCTGTGAAAAGAAAAGAGCCGCTTAGCGTCAACAATTTCTTTTTCACAAGCTGCCGGCAGCAACCCACTATCGTTATTTAGTTTGTTAGTAACGCCAAAAACAAACACTTACCAAATTGACTCCAAGTAATGTCTCCAAACAAAAAAAACCAAGAAAAACCAGAAAAAATTAAACACTCGTAGTTAAAACCAAATTGTCTCCAAGTAATGTCCCCAAACAAAAAAAAATTCAAAAAAAACAAAAAAATTAAACACTCAAAGTTAAATTTATTAACACTATTTTATTGTTAAAACTAAAAAAAATGAGAAATCTCAATAAAAAAATTATTTGAACACTCACAACTTAAATCTGCTTAACAAATTAAAAATTAACACCAAAAAAAGTTTCCTGACCATACGTTGGTCTATTTAAAACTCACTCTTAAAACAAAACTCTATGACCACCGGTTGGTCTATCTAAAAAAACTGACTCTTCCCCAAAAAAAAAACAAAAAAAATCCACGCGAAATGTTTTTCGTTTTATTTTTCACAAAACAAAAAAATTGATTGAGAGGGGGAAATAATATTTTGGGTTCAACAATAAAAAAACTCTCAATCAATACAAAAAACATTTTTTTGATGATAATCGAAAACGATTATCAATTAACGCGCGTGTAAGAAACTTGCATATGGTAAATTGGTCACAACAACAAATACATTTCCAATAATTGTATCGGTCATTGTCTTTTACCTATGCACAAGTAGAAACCACACATTTCAATTTGTGCATCAACGTCATAATTAAATTACGCTAATGAACATATTTGAGTTCATTTAACCGCGGAACAGAAAACATTCGTATATGAATGACTCATGTTACCTTGAATTAAATAAACTCTAAAAGAAATGTAGAACATCAAAACATGACGGTCACCTTACATTAGAAATAATTGAAGATATTATCTTCGAGGTCATGTTATATAGGAAGTTTATTTTATTGGGGTAGGTTGATAACAGAATTAAATAGAATTCTGTTACAGCGTGGGGAAAACCCAATCCCTGAGATGACAAGAGATCTCATGCTCTATTGAGGGGGACGTGGTTTAGGGATTCAGACTTTAGATAGCCCAACGTGGCTTACGCCCCACACCCTGAGATAGTCTCAAAGCCGGGCACTTAACTTAATTATCCCTAATTACTAAACTTAAATGCTAGTGGGCTACAATTCTACCTATGCCTAAATATTTTAATTTAATTTTGACAGTAATAAAATATATATATATATTTTTTTTTTTTTTTTGTTAATTAACGCCTATAATTTACTACTCAATTTATAATTTCACTAGACACGGTGACATACTTATCGGTAGCCTCTCATCTCTCTCTCTCTCTAGCTGCTGTTACGCCTTGTATTGCTCGCCCCGGCTGATGTTTGTGTTTGGGTGTTAGTGAACCGTTGTCTAGTGGTTTGCAATAATAACATGCCGAACTTCCTTCGCTTCCACCAGGCGATAATCACTGCCACTACTAATACTACCGTAACCAGTGAACTTGTATAATGCGGTAGGACATGGATGTTGACCTGGTACCACGCCTCTTCCTGTTGCAGACTTCGGACCGCGTCCAAGATTTCATCGAGCTCTGGATCCAGGTCGTCAGGTATTTGGAGCTCATTTGGTTTTCCCAGCTTCTGGGTTAAGTTAAAATTTGGCAGAAGGTATATTCTCTGCTCTGATGAATAAGTCTTTTGGCTTATCAACACGTAATCTTTCCCCATTGCCTGGCAGTCAGGGCTCAAACTTAGTATCCCACTCCCTTGTATGGTCATGCGGCTCACGGTTCCGTTACATATGACACCGATGGTTTCTACTTGTGCCAGTGACATGATCCACTTATTGTCTTAGATCAGAGGGCAGATGTTGGTTCTTTTTTCCATAGGCTGAACATTACAATTCCAGATGTTCATGCATCAACAGTTTGATCTTACACAGCTTAGGCTCCTCCTGGGTGCTAATTAGAGTATACCTTCTTCTGCATATATGTTGACCATGTTCTCAAACTCTGCATTCCTTGAATTCTGCATCCTGCATTTGGTAGTACCAGGTTTTCTGTATGTTCATCAAGGTGATTGCCGAGGTCGGTTGCAGGAAAAACATTCGGCCTTCATGAATGGTAGGCCCTGGATACGCCTTGAAGACCTGGTACTCCTCCTGGTCCAACAAGGTATCCTTAATTCAAAAATTATTTGCTGGTTTATTAGTCTAGCTGTCGCCCTTAGGTTTTTGTATATTTGCACCCAGTGTTGTTCATAATCTGGGAGGCAGACGTGCCTTGGTATCCACAATTTGAGCTTGTCCAGTTGATTCCTCAACTGTGATGGTGTTATCAGCCGGGTGTTGATATGACCCTGGTGCAGGCCAACCATTACATCAATCATCGCTTCTTTTATCTCCTAAAAGATGGTGATCTAGGTAGACACTTGCAGTACCATGTCTACGACCTCAGCTCGGCTACTCAATCAGGTAACCTCCTCGTGCAACTGGTGGTACTGTGCTCTTATTTGTACTTGCTGCTTCTGTACCAGGTTTGCAGTCATGTTTACTATGTGTGTCTGCTGCCTTGTGAGATCATTCATATGTAACAACCCTTGATGCAGATCTTTGATTGTTATTTCGTACTCCTTTCGTAGCGCCTTCAACGACCTCCGCATCTCTTCCTCTTTGTTTTTGCCTAGTAAAACATATTTAAGTATAAGGAAAAATACAACTGTATTACCTATTATTATTAATATCTTAATCTATTTTGCTAACCCTAACAATCTAGATAATACTTAATCCATCGTTACTTAATTCTATGCCCTATTTATACGCTATATCTATTACGTAAAGTAATCTAATACTGGTGCCTTCCCGCACGCCTCACCAGTCTTCATCTCACAATTACACTGACTATCTGCCGTGCCCACGGGCTCGTAGTCTTCGTCCTCCGATTGCCTATGTTGAACTCCATTCTGAGACACAGTTCTACACTACAACTAATTTAATTCACGAAGACAAAACCCTGACAAAAAATAATAAAAGAAATTAAAAATTAAAAATATAAACAACCACAGTCAATTCCACCCTCGCTACGAGGTGACGGTCCAAATATCCACTACTTGGGTCAAACAAGGATAGGAAAAAGGGAAATGAAATTGATTTGGATGAAATACAAAATGTCAACCCAACCAGCAATGGCATTCATAACTTCGATTTTATCGCAAGTGAGACACATTGCCTTGGTGAAGCCATTTGGTATTTCATTAATTTACCTAGTTGATTGAAACAATCCTCTTGCCCTCTTATCTCACAGTCATCATTCTAAATCCCCTTGGATGAGTATGACTGTGTGAGTGGCAGGTCGCATCGTTCACTCAAATAGGAACAACAACACGCCGATTGCTGTTGTGAATTTCCATAACTTTGTGATACTAACTCAACTGGTTTATGGCCAACTTGTATTCGATGCACATCCACTTGCAGACTCCTAAGTATGACCAACCAATCACGTTGTACCCTGGATGCAACTAACCTAACAATGAGAGGACTGGCGACCCCATCCCGAGGGATGATATTTAAAATTTTAACAACAGAAGTGAATAAAACGCGACTCTTAAATATAAAGTTATAGATTGGAAATTCCATTTTTATCTAATTTAAAATATGACAAAACTTAACCTGTGGTAAATTCTAGCCACAAGCCAAATGGTTGCCACTAAACGGGGGATGGTTAGGGGTTCAATTTTATAATTCCAGCTGGGATGCGGAATGATGTGTCAATTTACCTGAGAATGAGCAGCTCTTTATACCACCCAAGATCGTCGCTTGGCAGGAAAGACATATGCTCATTACTTCAGGGATCGCATCACACACCCTTGCCAGTGTAGAATTGCAAAATTGTACGTTGTACAAGGTACACGAAAACCGCACAACATTTTTGTTGGTGCATATGAACTGTTGTAAAAAGAATGGATCGCCGAGTTCCATGTACCACCACAAATACCAGTTCACCCCCCGGAGTGCGGGTTGGGACTTGCCACAGGCGAACTGAATATTCGGAGATCCGGTACAGGAAAACGATAATTTAAGAAATTGATTTGTGTGTGTACAACCCACCCAGAATTAGGTCAGGCACACCGAAAAGGCATGACCGCAGCCATACTCACACAAAAAAACTTCTTATTCTATTCACTAGAGATTCATTACACTGTTTAACACTTACAGTTAATTTATTACTTTAAATTATAAAACACTTTTTTCACTTAAAAAAAACTTAATTTGGCCGAATTCCGGCCCGATTATTGGGCGCTACTTGAAAAAGTGGTGCCTACATAAATATTTTAATTAATTCTGGAACAGAAGTTGTGCTCCATTTGGGCGCCACTTGAAAAAGTGGTGCCTACATAAATATTTTAATTAATTCTGGAACAGATGTTGTGCTCCATTTGGGCGCCACTTGAAAAAGTGGTGCCTACATAAATATTTTAATTAATTCTGGAACAGATGTTGTGCTCCATTTGGGCGCCACTTGAAAAAGTGGTGCCTACATAAATATTTTAATTAATTCTGGAACAGATGTTGTGCTCCATTTGGGCGCCACTTGAAACAGGTTAAACTTTAGCTACTGCTAAAGTTAACCCAGTTTCATAGAAATTTGCCGCTACCTGTATTCATCCCCAGCGGCATTAACCCGTAGCTCAGTCGGGAGAGGTTAATCGGTCGTGGGGATGGGGATGCACCGGTAACAGCCTAGATAACCGCAGCAAAAAAAAAATGAACATCAAAAAAAACGAAAAGTGGGGTATCGGACCCCGAAGTAGTGATTAATTTATCAGCCCATCGCTTGGGCAAAACTGACCGCGGTTGTATAGGTAAAATGTTTATCGAAACATTTTACCCTAATCTACCTAATCTTAATAAAAACTATTTGACCCATAGGCCCTAAATAAAAAAAAATAATGTTAATAAAGTTGATAGTGGTATGCTATCGAGGTCTGTGAAAAGAAAAGAGCCGCTTAGCGTCAACAATTTCTTTTTCACAAGCTGTCGGCAGCAACCCACTATCGTTATTTAGTTTGTTAGTAACGCCAAAAACAAACACTTACCAAATTGACTCCAAGTAATGTCTCCAAACAAAAAAAACGAAGAAAAACCAGAAAAAATTAAACACTCGTAGTTAAAACCAAATTGTCTCCAAGTAATGTCTCCAAACAAAAAAAAATTCAAAATAAAACAAAAAAATTAAACACTCAAAGTTAAATTTATTAACACTATTTTATTGTTAAAACTAAAAAAAATGAGAAATCTCAATAAAAAAATTATTTGAACACTCACAACTTAAATCTACTTAACAAATTAAAAATTAACACCAAAAAAAGTTTCCTGACCATACGTTGGTCTATTTAAAACTCACTCTTAAAACAAAACTCTATGACCACCGGTGGGTCTATCTAAAAAAACTGACTCTTCCACAAAAAAAAAACAAAAAAAATCCACGCGAAATGTTTTTCGTTTTATTTTTCACAAAACAAAAAAATTGATTGAGAGGGGGAAATAATATTTTGGGTTCAACAATAAAAAAACTCTCAATCAATACAAAAAACATTTTTTTGATGATAATCGAAAACGATTATCAATTAACGCGCGTGTAAGAAACTTGCATATGGTAAATTGGTCACAACAACAAATACATTTCCAATAATTGTATCGGTCATTGTCTTTTACCTATGCACAAGTAGAAACCACACATTTCAATATGTGCATCAACGTCATAATTAAATAACGCTAATGAACATATTTGAGTTCATTTAACCGCGGAACAGAAAACATTCGTATATGAATGACTCATGTTACCTTGAATTAAATAAACTCTAAAAGAAATGTAGAACATCAAAACATGACGGTCACCTTACATTAGAAATAATTGAAGATATTATCTTCGAGGTCATGTTATATAGGAAGTTTATTTTATTGGGGTACGTTGATAACAGAATTAAATAGAATTCTCTTACATGTGTAAGAATCACAACAATCAGTTTCGAACAAATGAGACTACTGATTTGAAAAAATCAGTCTTCTCATCAGGTCGCGACGACTGATGTTGTATTACTACATTGGAATATTGTCTATATATAGAACATACCATGCAGTTGTACTACTAGCGAATTACTGTGCATAGCGTACGAAATTTGATTCTTTCACATTTCCATCTATATTCTATTTTAACAACTAACTTTTTTTTGTTTTTTTTTTCGCATTCACGAATTTTATTATATATTTTACTTTTGGTTTTTTGCAATTGTAATGGTGTTATTGTGATTGTTCTGTATGTTGGTATATTTCAGCACTCTCGAATTAAATTCACAAATCGTAGGAAATTCTTCCATTTAGCGTCACTATCTGTGTGACAAACGAATATGATAATCGACACTTACTTATACACAATCAACTTCCCAACCACCCCATACTTTCTTTCCTTTAACGCCGGATCGCGGATAAATTTGAATTTTTGACTTATAGATAGCTAGCTAATGTGTAAGAATCACAACAATCAGTTTCGAACAAATGAGACTTTTGATTTGAAAAAAATCAGTCTTCTCATCAGGTCGCGACGACTGATGTTGTATTACTAAATTGGAATATTGTCTATATATATTAGAACATACCATGTAGTTGTACTACTAGCGAATTACTGCATAGCGTACGAAATTTGATTCCTTCACATTTCCATCTATTTTCTATTTTAACAACTAACTTTTTTTTTTTTTCGCATTCACGAATTTTATTATATATTTTACTTTTGGTTTTTTGCAATTGTAATGGTGTTATTGTGATTGTTCTGTATGTTGGTATATTTCAGCACTCTCGAATTAAATTCACAAATCGTAGAAAATTCTTCCATTTAGCGTCACTATCTGTGTGACAAACGAATATGATAATCGACACTTACTTATACACAATCAACTTCCCAACCACCCCATACTTTCTTTCCTTTAACGCCGGATCGCGGATAAATTTGAATTTTTGACTTATAGATAGCTAGCTAATGTGTAAGAATCACAACAATCAGTTTCGAACAAATGAGACTTTTGATTTGAAAAAAATCAGTCTTCTCATCAGGTCGCGACGACTGATGTTGTATTACTAAATTGGAATATTGTCTATATATATTAGAACATACCATGTAGTTGTACTACTAGCGAATTACTGCATAGCGTACGAAATTTGATTCCTTCACATTTCCATCTATTTTCTATTTTAACAACTAACTTTTTTTTTTTTTTCGCATTCACGAATTTTATTAAATTTTTTACTTTTGTTTTTTTGCGATGGTCAGTGATTGAACGTCGTAAAGGAAAGACGTGATTTTTGTCTCTCCTTTAAATAAATAAATAAATAGTTTAAATATGTGTTAATAATTGATTAATTATAATATTAATCATAATATTATTTATTAATATATGTCTCATGAAATAAATAAATAATAATATTAATAATAATTTGTGTGTAAAGAAGTAATAAGTAAAGTGAAAAGTTATACGTATTGTGTTAATATTTATATTAATTTGTGTGCGGTGCGCTTGCAATGGTGTAGGATATGTATATAACAATTTCGTTTATATGTTTTCCGACACCGTTGTTTGAATGCATCGTACGCATTGTATGTTAATATTCAATTTGTAGTACTTTTTGAATACAAAGGATGCTTAAGATAAGTGTTATTTTTATTTTTTATTACTTTATTTTACATTATACATTATATTTTATTACATAATAATCAATGAATCGTATGGATGAGTTATTTGTGTTGTTGTGGTATGAAACGGTTTGTGACGACAGTTGCTAGCATTCATTCTATGTAATCTATTTCTATGAAAAATACTGTCGTGGCCTCTAACTTTTATAATTTTGTTTTTCTCTCGCATACGTATTGTTTATAGTTTTTTATGTACACAGTGATTTTGTTGAATTTCGTTATATGAGTAGATGGTATTTTCTTGGAAAAGTTGAACAAATCACGACCAAAAAGCTAATTTAAAATTTGGATATCAAGTCTTTATTGCATGTTGTACTGAAATCCTTATTTCTTTTAATTTTTTTATTTAAGGATATACATATAAGTGAAAATATGGTATATGGGATGCGCAAAATATAAACAAAATGATCGTATAATATTCTCTGCTCTCTCACGGTTGTATTTATATTTTTGTAGTGGATTACACTAAGACTTCGTATTACGTTGTCTAAATGGGCGAATTTCTTTGGATTTGCACTAAATGTTCTTGAATGTGGATGATTCAATTTGTGAATTGGGAAAGTCGATTAGACTTTAATTGTTCATAATTTGTTGATTTGTTATATGTATAATAATTTAGACTTTTGTTAACTTTGTGAGATTTTTTGCCGTCGTTGTGGAGAGGCGGCTGACGTTGACCTCTCCTTATCGACCTGGGTTGGCGTCATCGGCAAGGGGTGGATGTTGTCGCAGGTCGAGATCGCGCAAAATGAATATTGTACATATAAAGGAATGTATATTTTTGGCGATTGGATTAGATTTTGACGAGTGGTGTATGTGTGTGACTGGTTTACACAGGATGTGCGGCGAGGATGTGCTGCAGCTGTATTGCAGTGAATCTTTTTTGATATTTGGAGTGATTTGAATGGGTTTCGTTCATGGTGAGTAATGGCTCGGTGTCTGCGGTTTGTGGTGGTTGTTCGTTGAACGTTGTGTTTCTCAACTTGCGGAGAGTTGTGTTCATGTGTGTTCTGTCGTTACCTGTATTTATAAGGTATTTTTGACTGTTTTGAGTTGTTTTGTTTAGGACTTGAGGTAGTTCTCATTTGTTAGTGTATGAGGGCGGATTTGCAGTTTTGTATTGAATCATTGCCTGAATGTTGGATTTGTATGTCCAAATTGGTTTCTTTGCTGAATGCTTCGGGTGTTTTTGTTGGAGTTTGCCGTCGATTTGGCGGGGGCTGAATCATTCTGGGAGTTTTGGTATGATCGGTCGTACGCTGAA
This sequence comes from Nephrotoma guestfalica, assembly GCA_963691935.1. Lineage (NCBI taxonomy): Eukaryota > Metazoa > Arthropoda > Insecta > Diptera > Tipulidae > Nephrotoma > Nephrotoma guestfalica. The sequence goes on from OY829914.1 coordinate 121,390,185, forward strand.
GTTTTTGGGCTGTAGGGTTGCCATGGTTCGTTTGTGATCTGTCATGGATTCGTCACGGCTTTGTGAAGCGTGGTTTTTGTTGAATGGTGGTGTTGGCAGGAGGTCGCTTGGTGGATGGTAGTGGTTTCATGGTGGGAAGATTCATGCCGTCTGTTGGGATCGTTTCGAGGTAATTTTAGCTCCTGGATGGACATTGCATAATTCTCTTGGTACATTTTACTACGATTGTTTGTAGACGTGGTTTCTTCCACGCTTTGATTTCGGAGATTTTCAGAGAGAGCTATTTTGGTGATGTTCCTTCATCCTATTATTCAGCGTGTAATAAATTGTTATATTTTTATTTTGGTTTGATTAGCGATAGAATTTTCCGTTTCCGTATTTCTTCTGTGCATTGAGAATATAGTGTAGGTAATTTATGATTAGCTGTTTTCTATATTGTATTTCCTTCATATTCCATCATTTTTGCAAGATTAATTGCAACTATGTTGGAGTTGGTAATGAATCCTATTATTTACCACAAAATTGCCTTTTTGTGACACTCAATGGGTTACTAGTATTTTCTCACAGCTTATTAGCGATATTTTTGCTTTATAAATAGAAATATTATTTGCATTGGATTTGGGATTTTAACAATCTTAACATAAAGAATTGTTTATTGGCAACTTCGTTATATCTATGTAACTGAAAAGCTAGAAATATTTGATATAATTAATATAATTATTCAAAAGAAAGAGAAGGTTTGTATACTTCAATACACCAACGACTGGATGTTTGTCATAAAATGCAACGTTGCCAATCTTGACTGTTTTAGTACAAGAATTATAATTATTAATTCCCAATTTCAAATCAACCCTAAATATTAATCTACATGTACAGTACCGAGCTATTATATTATATTAAAATTATTCGGTTCTCAGGAAATCTCATTCAAATATATTTAATATACGAGTACATATTATCCCTCTTTTAAGATACTGGTACGATTTATATTTAATTATAAAAATTATAAAATAAACTTATTTATCATTCATTTTAGAATAATTTTTTCAAATTTTATCTAGTTGCCTTTACTTAAATATTACCTTCCAGCAGGAGGGCCATTGACGACACACTAATTACTAATTTACGTTTGTTACCAGTCTGAGATGAATCGTTTATGACAAGTCTAATATGAGGTGACAAGTCATAGACGAGTCGCATGTGTCATGTCTGCGATTAATTGTATGTGATATATCCCCAGCAAACGTAGAAGAAGTTCCAGAACTAGTGCAAAAGTAGTGATAAAAGTATTTGTTTCCTTGTGAAAAAGGATGGGCGTCTGGAAAAATTCATCAGTTTTTTTTCCGAACTCTAAATTATTTGGGAATTCTAAATTATTTTAATGGTATTTTAAGGGATATTTGAATGCAATCCGGTAGTTAATCTAGTTAATCTGTTTTTTTTTTTTTTTTTCCTTTTTCGTGTTCGCCCAATTCAACGGTTAAATACTAATGAATTTTAGAGTTATTTTGAATATAGTTTAAATAACTATGGTTTCAGGAAATTCTACTGTAAGTTGCGGAGTTGCAGAATGATTAAATTAATAAATGTTTGAATTATTTAGGAAGCTGGAAAATATGAATTTAGAATTAAATTTCAGGAAATTTACAGATGCTTGTGAATTAATGCTTCATTGTAATTGCTGATTGTGTAGTTTAGAATTGTGTTGTCATTTTATTACTAACGACTTTACATAGGTGGCTGTAACGGGTCGAGTCAACCAATTTTGGTTAGGAAGCCGAAAAGTATTAATAGAATTAAATTTCAGGAAAATTCCAGATGCATGTGAAATAATAATATTTTTTCTTAGGTTGCCGTTTTAAAGAAGCAATTGTTGAAGACCAATACCATCGTGGTATGCATGGTATGTTCTATATATATAGACAATATTCCAATGTAGTAATACAACATCAGTCGTCGCGACCTGATGAGAAGACTGATTTTTTCAAATCAATAGTCTCATTTGTTCGAAACTGATTGTTGTGATTCTTACACATTAGCAATCTATAAGTCAAAAATTCAAATTTATCCGCGATCCGGCGTTAAAGGAAAGAAAGTATGGGGTGGTTCGAAGTTGATTATGTATAAGTATGTGTCGATTAGATTATCATATTCGTTTGTCACACTGGTAGTGACGCTAAATGGAAGAATTTCCTACGATTTGTGAATTTAATTCGAGAGTGCTGAAATATACCAATATACAGAACAATCACAATAACACCATTACAATTGCAAAAAGCCAAAAGTAAAATATATAATAAAATTCGTGAATGCGAAAAAAAAAAAAGTTAGTTGTTAAAATAGAATATAGATGGAAATGTGAAAGAATCAAATCTCCGTACGCTATGCAGTAATTCGCTAGTAGTACAACTACATGGTATGTTCTATATATATAGACAATATTCCAATGTAGTAATACAACATCAGTCGTCGCGACCTGATGAGAAGACTGATTTTTTCAAATCAATAGTCTCATTTGTTCGAAACTGATTGTTGTGATTCTTACACATTAGCCATCTATAAGTCAAAAATTCAAATTTATCCGCGATCCGGCGTTAAAGGAAAGAAAGTATGGGGTGGTTGGGAAGTTGATTGTGTATAAGTAAGTGTCGATTATCATATTCGTTTGTCACACAGATAGTGACGCTAAATGGAAGAATTTCCTACGATTTGTGAATTTAATTCGAGAGTGCTGAAATATACCAATATACAGAACAATCACAATAACACCATTACAATTGCAAAAAACCAAAAGTAAAATATATAATAAAATTCGTGAATGCGAAAAAAAAAACAAAAAAAAGTTAGTTGTTAAAATAGAATATAGATGGAAATGTGAAAGAATCAAATTTCGTACGCTATGCACAGTAATTCGCTAGTAGTACAACTACATGGTATGTTCTATATATAGACAATATTCCAATGTAGTAATACAACATCAGTCGTCGCGACCTGATGAGAAGACTGATTTTTTCAAATCAATAGTCTCATTTGTTCGAAACTGATTGTTGTGATTCTTACACATTAGCCATCTATAAGTCAAAAATTCAAATTGATCCGCGATCCGGCGTTAAAGGAAAGAAAGTATGGGTTGGTTGGGAAGTTGATTGTGTATAAGTAAGTGTCGATTATCATATTCGTTTGTCACACAGATAGTGATGCTAAATGGAAGAATTTCCAACGATTTGTGGATTTAATTCGATAGTGCTGAAATATACCAATATACAGAACAATCACAATAACACCATAACAATTGCAAAAAACCAAAAGTAAAATATATAATAAAATTCGTGAATGCGAGAAAAAAAAAAGTAAGTTAGTTGTTAAAATAGAATATAGATGGAAATGTGAAAGAATCAAATTTCGTACGCTATGCAGTAATTCGCTAGTAGTACAACTACATGATGTTCTATATATATAGACAATATTCCAATGTAGTAATACAACATCAGTCGTCGCGACCTGATGAGAAGACTGATTTTTCAAATCAATAGTCTCATTTGTTCGAAACTGATTGTTGTGATTCTTACACATTAGCCATCTATAAGTCAAAAAATCAAAATTATTTATGTTTATCTTAAAGGTACAATTACTATCTACAATTGTAAAATTAATAACTCACAACTTTGGCGATGTGGCACAGAGCGTTGTCCTGTTGAAAAATAAATTTGCAAGTCTAGCGAAAAAGCCGTAACACAGAAGGCTTGAATTCGCTGTGTAGGACCTGCAGATAAACAGCTGCTGTAATGCTGGAACTAAGGAAGCATAGTTGACCGGTTTCATTTCCAGAAAAGCATCTCCAGACCATAACTCCTTCATTTTTCGGTCGAAGTCTTAAAAGACATTCGTTGCTAAGCCTCTCGCCCGGTTTTTTTTTTTATTTTTTTTTTACTTTCCCTGATCTGTTTTGGGGCCGAAGCTCTCCCTACTCTTTCGCGGTTCGCTTATTTACGTCCTTACCTTTACGCCTGTATTGGCCAATTCGAGGACGTACGGATATAGGTCCGATTTTATTACCATCTGCACATTGCATAGCTCCATGCCAGCCTATACTGGCATGGAAGATGGGTCGGCCCGTGAGCCCCGCACTCCGACAGGGGGTCATAGATGTGTTCCTTCTCATCCCTAATCGTAATTTGTTGATGAAAATTCCCTTTGCATCCTGCCCCTATCAGGATTCGAACCCGGTACCATTCCACATCTCTGGAGTCCAAGAAACATGCTTTGCCCATAGCAAACGTTTTTATACTAGTAATGTGAACTCAGGCTTCTTGACTGGTTTAAGTGCCCTCAAACTAGCTTTAACAAGTCTTTTTCTCACTAAGCTGGCTGAAATTTGTTTTCCCGTTGCTTACTCAACATCCCGTCTTATAACCGATGAAGTATTAAAACAGTTCCAAGGACATTGTAATATTATGAAACGATCTTCCACTGGCGTTGTTTTTTTGGGCCTTCCAGAGCCTTTCTTTCTTTGAGTACAGCCCATCTCTCACATTTTTTTAAAATTCTACGTGACAGTACTTTTAGGAATGTTTAATCTTTCTGCTATTTCACGCGTGGTTACATTTTCTCCCGCCAAAATCAACTTATTGCTTTTACACTGCACACTAACTTTTCCCATTTTTTTTAAACTAAAATTGCACTTTATTCTTTATTTGACTAGAATCACTTACACAACAACTAACTCTTACAAAATATGCACTATTCATACTCAAAAAAAAAAAAAAAAATTACAGGCAATAAAACATCTGCACCTTAATGACGGCCAAGAACGGTAGGCATACAATAAAATAATTGCTTGTAATTTCGTGCTCGATAGAATTTCCTGGATGTTCTTCTTCAATGCAATTGCTTCAGAGAGAGAATTGGTACTCGCCATAAGGTCATCGATATATAATATTCGATGCAGTAGCTTCTGAGGTATTTGGGAATTTGGTTTCGTTGTCCAGCGATATGAGGTGCAAAACCCGAGTTGCAAATACGATGATGATGGCAGGCCGTAAGTAACGGTTTTCAATTGATAATGACAGAGAATTAATTAAAATTTATGATTTTCCTTCTCTCATGAAAATAATATTACATAGACTATTTTGCACCGTACGACGAACTAGCTATGTGTGGTTTAGAAAGTTTCCAGTAGTGGTTTTTGTGGAATCATCGAACACCACTCTTAATTTAGTTGTTGTGCTGTCGGCTTATAAATCTCATTTGAGCGGCAAGTAGTAATTGCAACTAGCTGGTGGCGATGGATGAATTTTTTCCATGTGCACGATGGTGGCATATTGGATCGAACGGCAGTGGTGGTTGAAAGAAATAAATCTTTACAAATTTTATCCAATTGACACACACATGACTAAGGAGTGTACGATCGAGATCAAGTTCACACTGCAGCGAAACAATTGCTGTATTGATCTGGTTGATGTTTCGAAAGTTGCCTGCGATGATTCATCCCAATTTGGTATTATTGGTAGTTGGGTTATTTTCTGACTCCTCTAATAAACCTTCGGAGAGAATCGAGAAGAACTTATCGGCTCCGATTGAAATGTCGATTTTGCTGGTTTCATTAATCTATGGGTCTGCTATAAGTGTATCTTCAAATAAGGGTTTGACTCGGCGAAAAAGATACCGATTGTATGGATATGAATGTAATTCTAGGTAGGATAAAAATGTTTAATACGAACTTTAAATCGGAGGTAAAATGATATATCCTAGCGCTGAGTCCCTGAACAACAATCTTACAATGACTACGCTTTAACGCCGATCGTTGAGCACATAACTTTGGGATAAATGAGGTTTCCGATCCCGTGCCGAGCAGAGCGTTACCGTATTGATACAGTCCGTATAACTTGAACTAAGGCTGTAGGTAAAACGGCATTCCTACTTGTAGGTAGATGCTTGGCTTTGCTCAAAATTTGGTTTGCTCGCAGGTCCGAACTGGTTTTTCTCAGTGTTCAAATGGAGAAATAAATTATTGTGCTTTGGACAATGGTGACATTTATTTTTGCTTCTACAACGAGTAACCGTGTGAGAGTCACTCGGTCAAATATAACAGCGGGTTTCCGATTTAGATAAATTACGACGAGATAATGAATCTTCATGCGCCAATCTTGTTATCGTTCTCTTAATGCATCAGCTCACGACCGCGGAGAAATTTTAAAAATTCGTTAAAGGTATGGGTAACTCGTTTGCTACGATTTGTCTGGCCCGTTGCTCTTTGGTTTCAAGGTCGAGCTTACCCGTCAATAAATAGATTAGCAGCTGTGAGAGTACGAGTTCGCGCATGACTAGTTAACCTTTGAAAAATATTCAAGATAATTTTTTTACGATCGTAGGTTTTTTTTATTCAATTCAAGACATTGAAATAATGAGCGTCGGTGAACGTGAAATATTTCACAATATACTTGCTACCTCTTTAAATAACCTTTCATAATCTGAAACCTCTTTGCAGGGTAATACTGAACACACTGGGTTCTCATGGACGCACGATACGACTACATAGGTCATAAAATTACTCCCATTCTCTGAAATTACCACTAAAAGTTGGTTGTCGGTCTCGTTTCCAGCGATCGAAGTATTGCGATGGAATAGTATTTGCCCTCGAAATCGTCATAGTTGGATTATGATATATTATTATATAAATAAAATATTTATATAATACTTCTCCAAAATCAAAATATCTAAATCAAAATATTTATAACTAAAATTTTAGCTTATTTAACTTATTTAACTCTTTAACTAAAATTGTAGCTTAATTAGTTTTTTAAAGGTTAAATTATTTATTTAATTAATTATTACTATCGATGATAATTAGAGACTAAGTACTACAAATATAAAAATTGAAATGTCATCGTGATATGCACGAACCCTAAGCCTAAGAGTGAATAAAATATGCACATGCGTCTGATTTATTAAAACAAATTGTACGTGCGTCTTTCTAGCAACTTTTATTTGCTTAAATTTACACATGGTTCCTATCTAGACCGATATTGTTGCAAAATTAATTTAGAATCTTTTAGTTCTTAGTCGTTTAAAATATGCCACTTTAAGTGATCCGATTTCAGTAAATTATCACTGGGATCTCCCAATTTATGAGAAAAGCATTAGTCAATCCATCTGGGCTGTAGAGAGAACACAGACATTTAGTCAGCACGAACCGCATACGCAGAGATTTTTAACAAGTACCTTTTTGATTTCAGCGATATAGCGAATAGTAAATTTGCAAAAATTTCGAGGTTAACGAAACGAACGTAAACGAAAGTAAAACATTTGTCGTAAAGAGCTTTTATTGAAAGTGCTAGATACTCTCTTTCAGTACTTATAATACTAAACATGTTAAAAGGGAAGCAAAACGTACTCTTAAAGAAATGAATTAAAGATTTTTCGCTTAGACCGCCACTTTTGCTTTATCTCTAAAATTTAAATCTAAAATAGAAGCTGGTTTAAAAAAGCGCTCGTAGGTGATGTCGTTTCTTAATATTTTTCTAAGAATTAAAATACTGTGAATTATCTTATTGTAAATTGTTTTTCTGGGAATTTGTTTACAACATCATTAGCACCACTGAATTTTAAGACGGGACAAATATCGCATCCTTATGGATTCAAAATTTGTTCATGTATGTATCGTGCGTGTTTAACATTACATATAACAGCGAAACATCTCGTTAAAGTGATTAAAGCTTAACTGAAATTTTGTATTATTTTTCTTAGTTTTCGCCGATACTGTAATCGAAAATAATGTCAGAACTCGAAAACAAGAAAGTTAAAAAATATTTACTGATCAAAGAAAAGTTCTATGTTGTATTACTTTCCCATGTTCCAAGTATCTCTAGCAAAATTCATAAAGTGGATTTCATATTTTATTATTTAAGATGAATTAAGATTTCGGTTTGTTGTTTTATATATATATAATTTTTTTATCAACTTCTTATCTATATATAGCTCGAGTAAGTATAAATCAAAGTATACAAAAAACCGAGCGAAGAGGAAAATTATTATCGACGTTATTTTGATTACAAGAACAAAAAATCGTTAATATCCAATTGGGGAAAGTTTATTTGGAGGAAAATTATTTTGATAATTTGATCAGACTGAGTAGATGTATTCTCAAATACTGGAACATAATCGAACTTTGTATGCTTATGTATATGGTATATGTTTGGATCACATTACGACTGTTGCGACATATACATACATAAATATATCCTACAAGAAAATTCGATATTGTTGAACCTATACTATTTTTCTTCTGATTTATGTGTGTTGTGTATCGTAAAAAGAAAACATTCAAAATGTTCTGCCATAACAAATACTGAAAGATTTTTTGATTAGAATTAATGTTTTTGAAAACAAAAATCACAGTTTATTGTACTAAGTATAAGATTTTTGGGTTATTCTTAACTTTTTACGTGTTCGAGTATATAGATATGTTTCTGTGAACGAGCAGTATACATATTTCTTGCTAATGCTTTGTTACATTTACTTCTTGATTTTTCTTAATTTTATTTATGAGATTTAAGTTCAAGGATACGTTACAAGTTCATGAAACTTAATACGTTTGATAAAACACTGATGTTGAGTAAAGCATGATTTATCAATTAATTATTATTTTTACAGTATTTAAGATTAACAACATTCAACATTTTTCTTTGCGATTGCACAACAGGCTCGATATGCTGCCAAATAAATTTTTGGAAAATATCTAGTTTGTTGCGTTTCGATTTAGAACAAGTGTTTTTTATAGATTATAAATGAAGATATTCTTTATATTTCATTTAAAATCCTTAAAACATAAATTGTATAGGTCTTGTAATCGACATCGACTCAACGATAGAGCCAAGTGTGTGAAAAAAGTTATGTGAAAAAATTAATAGTTTCTATGAAATCGCCAGACTTGTTTGTATGATTAAAAGGATTGTTGCAGGTTCAAGAAATATTTAATACAATCACTTAAACGATGGTATAATCCTTGCGTTTTATTTTTATAATTATAATTTTAACAATTGGCACTATATAGTTGTTTATACACAAAAACCAAAACAAGAATGAATGAACAATTTTCTAATTATGTTACAATAACAAAATTCGTTAATTTAAAATATTAGTAACTATAAACGACAAAATTATCATTTTGAGTAAAAAAGCTTTAATTTAGTTCAGTAGTAATAGCACAAATATGCATTTACTCGTACCACAGATGGCAGAGTTATTTAAATAATTATTGTTGTCAAAAACATCGCATACGGTTTATGAATGAAATCTAACTGTCATTTTTGTGTAAATAATAATTTTGACGAAATTCTATTCCTGGGTAAGTTTTCTTCTTTAAAAATACAATATTAAATTAATTAATTACAATAATTTTATGAAAGTATAATTGGTATAATTACTACCTGCATAATAACAGATAAGTATAATTTATGTTAATTATTTAAGTTAATAATCATTACGTTACAGATTAGGACAACCGGTGCCAATTAAGTTATACAAGTAAGCAGTTGCAATCATATTATTTATGTGACCTTGTATAATAATATTTTTCTCTTTTAGGATTCCAAACAAGACTTGATATAAAAAAACAGTTTTTTGCCAAAAACGTCATTCCCGCTTTACTCTTGGAAATGATTTGGTCCAGTATTATTGCAAATTTAATTTAGAATATTTTAGAATATATCCGTTTTTCTAAAAGAAAGTTAAAGACGATGAAAGGGAAAGTATACTAGCAAGCTCTTGATGGAAAGCACATCTTATTTAAGTAAAATATTTTGTTTCGGATCTCAAAAATTATAACTGTTTTTGAAAGGTTACGTAATTCTGAGCAGGGAAATGCTAAGATTGAATCAATTCATGCCTTTGTTTGAATATCACTTTGTATCAACGTTTAAATAAGCAAAGCATCGAGACTTTTGCGGGTTTACCTTTCGCTAGCCGAAATCTTTAAAATTGGAAAATCCTTTATACTTGCGGTTAAGATAAAAGTTCGATATTTTGGTTTGGCATCGATCTGTACCCCATTGTAGAAATTGAAGCCATCATAAAACTACATCCACAGAATGTTTGCAAATGCTGCCGAACTCGTCCTTGTTCTTAGAGACTGAAACAATTGGAATATCATCAGCACAGCCAACTTCCTTCACTTCCTCTGAAACTTCTAGTATGAGAACATCATCGGACATAGTATTTCAAAGAGATAAACCGAGTTATGATTGACCCCACAAATAACTTTGTACTACTTGCGCCCTTTTTCTCTACTTTAGTGCTAAATACGCAGCGCAGATCATGGTCATTAAGAGCTCTCATAATCTCCTTTAATTTTATTGTTTAAATGTATTTTTAATTTCAACATCTCCTACCACTGTTGGCGTTTTCAGCCAGCCTAGTAATGAGCTGATAGCATCAAGCGCTGAAGCGCCTGCAGGAATCCATATTAGCGATGTGCGAGACCTCCAGATCGTTCCGTTTCTTCTACTAGCCAGTCACAGAGTAGTCTTTCGAGAAATTTTTTGGTCGACCCAACAATCAAAAAATACGAAATGATAATGAGTCTGCTGATTGTGTTTTGCTTTTGAGTTGCAATACAATACCGGGTGTTTCTTTTAAACTGAGACGATCAAATATCTCGAAAAATGGCCACTCTACGGAAAAAATGTCCATAATCAAAATTTAATCATACCGCGGGGGAAATACATTAGTGCAAAAAAAATAGTCCCCCACCCCCCGCTTTGTAGGTGGGGTGGGGGTAACTTTTAAACTAAGATAGGAAGCCATATTTTTTATTGCAGATACGGATTCTACTACTAAAAGTACGTATGATTTGAATGAAATATTTTGTTCGGTTCATGATAGATGGCGTTGTAATCGACGAAATTCAATTTTTTCAATTTCTCCTTCTTAGAACACACGCATTCGATTCTGCAATACGTTTGAAATAAAAAACATCACGTTTTCATTGGAAATACTCGAAATTCGTCATCAAACCAATTTATTCAGTTTTGTAAATCACATTTAACGTTTGTGTTATTTCTTATCTTCATGTTTTTCGTAATTGCAAAATAAACGATAAAATACTTTAGAATGGAGCGTTTAACTGTGCCAGGGAAAATTGAAATGGTTCTGGTTTATGGAGAAGCTGGCAGAAATCTTGAAAATGCTGTTACTATTTACGCTCAACGTTTTCCGGATAGGATTCGTTCACGTGATTTATTTGGCCGTACTATCAAACAATTTATTACTGATGGAAATGTTCAACCAAAAAAGAGGACTCGTATAGCAATAGTCACTGGAGAAAATAATGAAATTGCTGTATTGGCAGCAGTGGCTCATAATCCTCATGTTAGTACAACAACAGTGTTTGGAGAATTTCAAAACGGCACAAGTATCATCCTTATCATGTGTCTTTACACCAAGATCTTCATGGCGCTGATTTCCAAAATCGGGTAACTTTTTGTCAATGGGCACGTGAACAAATACAACAAAACACCAATTTTTTTCGTTGCGTAATGTTCTCTGACGAATCTTCTTTTACAAACCATGGAATGGTTAATCGACACAACATGTATTATTGGAGTGTTACAAATCTGCACTGGCTTCGTCAAGTTAAACATCAGCGTCCTTGGACTGTCAACGTGTGGTGTAGAATAATTGGCAACAAACTCATAGGCCCCCACATTATTGAAGGCAACTTGAATGGTCAAATGTACCGAAACTTTTGGAAAATGAACTGCCAATATTAGTTGAAAATTTGAGCTTAGAAGTGAGACGGAACATGTGGTTTCAACATGATGGTTGTCCTGCACACTATTCGGTGGTGGCACGTGAAATACTTGATCGTGATTTCAATGGTCGCTGGATTGGTAGAGGTGGTCCGGTAAATTGGCCTGTCAGATCACCAGATCTTACTTCGCCAGATTGCTTTTTGTGGGGCTATCTCAAACACAAAGTTTACAAACAAGAACCAACAACACGTGAGAACATGATTGAGCGAATCAGAAATGCGTGTGCTGAAATTCAACCAGACACACTTCTCAGTTGTGTACAATCATTTGAAATGCGTATTAATAAGTGCATTGAAGTCGCAGGCCATCATTTTCAACACTTATTTTAAGCTAAAATTATTTTATTCATCTGCCATTTACATTAATAAATTGTTTTGAACTCGAAATTCGGAGTATTTTCAATGAAAACGTGATGTTTTTTATTTCAAACGTATTGCAGAATCGAATGCGTGTGTTCTAAGAAGGGGAAATTGAAAAATGTTGAATTTCGTCGATTACAACGCCATCTATCATGAACCGAACAAAGTATTTCATTCAAATCATACGTACTTTTAGTCGTAGAATCCGTATCTGCAATAAAAATATGGCTTCCTATTTTAATTTAAAAGCCACCCCCGCCCCACCTACAAAGCGGGGGGTGGGGAACTATTTTTTTGCACTAATGTATTTCCCCCGCGGTATGATTAAATTTTGATTATGGACATTTTTTCCGTAGAGTGGCTATTTTTCGAGATATTTGATCGTCTCAGTTTAAAAGAAACACCCGACATAGGCCTCTGCATTTTCCAAATATGTGGAAATTTATCTTCTCTTAGACAAGAGTTATACACACGGTTAGAAATTTTGGACTAAATTTTAATATTTTTTGTATTGTATATATGACTACACCAAAAAAATATTATATTTTAATATTTGCAATATATTAAAAATTTATATTTAATTCGGCTAATATTAAATTTAATATTTTAAACTATTACATGTGGTAACCCAAATTTCATTAAGAATAATACTAAATGTATTTAATTTAAATTGTTGAGAGTTTAGCTTTGAATATTAGCTTAACTTAAATTTAAATATTTAATGATTTAAATTTAATTTTCTTAATTTTAATAATTAATACCATACCGTATTAAAAATTAATACTAAAAATACTAAAATTCAGTTATTGTGATATTGAAATATAATATTAATTGAAATTACAAATAAATTGAAATTATATTTAAATTAAATTGTTTAAATATTAAATTCAAATAAATCTACTACTAAATTTTAATATATTATCATTATAACCTAATAGAGTATTATTATTATTATTAATACATTTGATTATTAAAATTTAATATACATTTTTATTTTTAATAGTTCTGCCATTATTTAATTGTAAACATACTTACATCTTATTTATTATTATTCCCAAATGCTCCAAACGATTGGTATAAGAAAATATAAAAATATTAATTTTTAATAAAAAAAATTATTGTTATTTATTAAACAAACTTCAATACAATTTTGAGTAAAACTAAAATTTTATATAATATAAAACGAATGGCATTAGTCTTAATTTACATTTCATATTTTGTAAACCAAATTAATCTTCTATTGCAGCATAATTCTTAATTCTAACATGAAATTAATAATTATACATAAATAAAATAATTAACATATGTGATTTGAATGGGTTTCGTTCATGGTGAGTAATGGCTCGGTGTCTGCGGTTTGTGGTGGTTGCTCGTTGAACGTTGTGTTTCTCAACTTGCGGAGAGTTGTGTTCATGTGTGTTCTGTCGTTACCTGTATTTATAAGGTATTTTTGACTGTTTTGAGTTGTTTTGTTTAGGACTGGAGGTAGTTCTCATTTGTTAGTGTATGAGGGCGGATTTGCAGTTTTGTATTGAATCATTGCCTGAATGTTGGATTTGTATGTCCAAATTGGTTTCTTTGCTGAATGCTTCGGGTGTTTTTGTTGGAGTTTGCCATCGATTTGGCGGGGGCTGAATCATTCTGGGAGTTTTGGTATGATCGGTCGTACGCTGAAGTTTTTGGGCTGTAGGGTTGCCATGGTTCGTTTGTGATCTGTCATGGATTCGTGACGGCTTTGTGAAGCGTGGTTTTTGTTGAATGGTGGTGTTGGCAGGAGGTCGCTTGGTGGATGGTAGTGGTTTCATGGTGGGAAGATTCATGCCGTCTGTTGGGATCGTTTCGAGGTAATTTTAGCTCCTGGATGGACATTGCATAATTCTCTTGGTACATTTTACTACGATTGTTTGTAGAGATGGTTTCTTCCACGCTTTGATTTCGGAGATTTTCGGAGAGAGCTATTTTGCTGATGTTCCTTCATCCTATTATTCAGCGTTTGTGTAATAAATTGTTATATTTTTATTTTGGTTTGATTAGCGATAGAATTTTCCGTTTCCGTATTTCTTCTGTGCATTGAGAATATAGTGTAGGTAATTTATGATTAGCTGTTTTCTATATTGTATTTCCTTCATAATCCATCATTTTTGCAAGATTAATTGCAACTATGTTGGAGTTGGTAACGAATCCTATTATTTACCACAAAATTGCCTTTTTGTGACACTCAATGGGTTACTAGTATTTTCTCACAGCTTATTAGCGATATTTTTGCTTTATAAAAAGAAATATTATTTGCATTGGATTTGGGATTTTAACAATCTTAACATAAAGAATTGTTTATTGGCAACTTCGTTATATCTATGTAACTGAAAAGCTAGAAATATTTGATATAATTAATATAATTATTCAAAAGAAAGAAAAGGTTTGTATACTTCAATACACCAACGACTGGATGTTTGTCATAAAATGCAACGTTGCCAATCTTGACTGTTTTAGTACAAGAATTATAATTATTAATTCCCAATTTCAAATCAACCCTAAATATTAATCTACGTGTACAGTGCCGAGCTATTATATTAAAATTATTCGGTTCTCAGGAAATCTCATTCAAATATATTTAATATACGAGTACATATTATCCCTCTTTTAAGATACTGGTACGATTTATATTTAATTATAAAAATTATAAAATAAACTTATTTATCATTCATTTTAGAATATTTTTTTCAAATTTTATCTAGTTGCTTTTACTTAAATATTACCTTCCAGCAGGAAAGCCATTGATGACGCACACTAATTACTTATTTACGTTTGATACCAGTCTGAGATGAATCGTTTATGACAAGTGTAATACGAGGTGACAAGTCATAGACGAGTCGCATGTGTCATGTCTGAGATTAATTGTATGTGCTATATCCCCAGCAAACGTAGAAGAAGTTCCAGAACTAGTGCAAAAGTAGTGATAAAAGTTTTTGGTTCCTTGTGAAAAAGGATGGGCGTCGGGAAAAATTCATCAGTGTTATAAAAAAATTTTAGTAAACATACGAAATTTTTGAGAATTCTAAATTATTTAGGATATTTTAATGGATGGATATTTTAAGGGATATTTGAATGCAATCCGGTAGTTAATCTAGTTAATCTAGTTTCAACGGTTAAATACTAATGAATTTTAGAGTTATTTTGAATATAGTTCAAATAACTTTGGTTTCAGGAAATTCTACTGTAAGTTGCGGAGTTGCAAAATGATTAAATTAATAAATGTTTCAATTATTTAGGAAGCCGGAAAATATGAATTTAGAATTAAATTTCAGGAAATTTACAGATGCTTGTGAATTAATGCTTCATTGTAATTGCTGATTGTGTAGTTTAGAATTTTGTTGTCATTTTATTACTAACGACTTTACATAGGTGTCTGTAACGGGTCGAGTCAACCAATTTTGGTTAGGAAGCCGAAAAGTATTAATAGAATTAAATTTCAGGAAAATTCCAGATGTATGTGAAATAATAATATTTTTTCTTAGGTTGCCGTTTTAAAGAAGCAATTGTTGAAGACCAATACCATCGTTATCATTTAACCTATTAAGCCTTTATCCTTCATCTAGTAGATTAGAATTGTGTTGTCTTTGTGTTACTAACTATCGGCTATACCTAGGTGTCTGTAACCGGGCCGATTCTGTCCCACTTAACTAACCTATCCAATCCTTCGGTTTTGTTATGTGTAAAAAAGGGTGTACGGTGGACCCGGTGTCATCCGGGAACTCAAGCCTAAGAACTTGGTCGTACATTCAAAATCAATCAATCAATAAATAAAATAATTAACATATTAATAGAATAATTGTTTAATTATATTGTTAGTACATTTTATATGGTAGTAATATATACTTATTATTATTAAATTCATAAGACTCGAAAGGCTTTTTATATTTTATTTCTTTATAATTCAAAATTATTTCTGTTGTTTTACCTTCTATACAATAACAATTCAATAAATCATTAAATTTAACAGTAGTAAATTCTTTGCAAATGAAGAAAGGGGCTTGGTCAATACAACAAATCATTTGAATTTGAAGATATTTAGAATTCGATTTGTACAAAAAAAAACCAGCTTTGTAATGAAAACCGTTAGAAAACTCAACAAAATTAGTCGAAAAAATTGTTTTTTTACAGTGGTCTTCAAAAAATGATTTTAAAAGAGTGGATTTCTCATGTGCCTCTACGACAAGCAAGGTTAGTTTTCCAAAAATCACTGTTTCGAGAAAATCCTTTTCATTCCATGCATTAAAAGACATTTGTTGGTGTCTTGTTTTACAGATTATGGTTGCCAATGTTTTACAAATATTTATATAATTGTTAATGCCGGAATTAAGTTTGGTGAAATACCTATGCTTAGATTCGTATCTACATGTAGACAAATTTATTAGAGGGCCCATCAATCGAATAACACGTGGGTAATGAAGCATTAAATGATGTTTAGGTAAAAGATGAGCATTAAAATCATTTAGGATACAACTTCAATGCATTTCTATAAAATTGGTCAATTCAGGAAGTGATGATTTTGAAATTGTGGGAGTAAATATTATTTTCATTATGTCCAACAATGATGTTACTCCAAACCATAGCTTAGGAAATTTATTCGAATATTCGTGGAAAATAAATGGGAAATGTAAAATTAGGCAATGATTCTGACTTGCAGTTAAACCTAAATTAGTAGGACTTTTTTCTAAGCTAATAGTTGATAACAACGATTTTCGATACAAATATCCAAACGAAAAAGATTGGATTTTGTTGTTGATTAAGTCAACCTTAGTAATTTTGCTGTCTACACACTTTTTCAAGAAAGTTCTCATAATAAAAGGTGCTGCACCCTCCAAAATATCATGCATAATGTCAATACTTGGGTTTTTAAAAATGTCAAAATATGTGAGATCATTAAAGATACAGTATCTTTTAGTACATTTCGATTCATTATAATCTAAGAATGTTCTTACTTTAGAATTTTCAAATAATTTATTGTATTGTGTCGAAGATCTTAAAAGATTTTTGTTTTCCTCTAAAGATAATTGCGTTTCGTGAATAGAGACGATCACACAAATTCTGCAAAAATATGTACCACGAAAAGATTCTATAAATCCTAGTGCCGTGTTTGCACCTAGGTTATCATGACAAAGGCTGATTAAAGTTCCTTTAAATGTGACATTTTTAACACTAATTCCTACCTTTTCTAAGATTTTAATATCGTTGATGATAGGCTGGAGGACATTATTAAAATTACAACCTTCATTTCTTAGTTCATTGACAAAAAATAGGGCCAGTAAATGAATGTTTTCTAGTCTAGAATTAAAATTAAAATCTTGATTTGCTAAAGTGAAATAAAATGCACCAATTTTAAGAATCGTTGTTTTACTACCTAACGGGTCCACTTCGAAATCATCGTAAAAAATTTGCAATTGAATAGCTTTATGATTAAGAACAAAAAATTGATTAGTTTTAAAAGCCTCACCGCAACAAAAATTTTGTAAGATAGCGTCCTCGCAAATATGCTTATTATTAGTATATAAATTAAAAAAACATTCATTTGCGAAAATTGATTTTAAACTTTGCAATAAAAGAATATACTGAAATGTACATTGGACAAATAAATTTTTATAAAATTTGCTTTTAGTGTCAAATTTTTTTTCCCATCTACCACCTAAGTTAATTGGAACCGGACTCACGTAAGTAAGTTCAGATTTTATTAGCTTTTGTCTTTTATAAGGTGTGCTAAACTTTTTGATAATATTAGAAAATGCTTGTTTACATGTTAGCAGATTATTATTTTGTTCCGCTCCTAATTCATTAACCGCTTGTATTTCCATAAACTGCTCAATACTAAAGAAAGCTTTATCAAGAAGTTCATTAACATTTAACAAAATTTTCGATATATTGGTTTGAGAAATTCCCATTGAAGTTATGTCATTGCAGAATTTATTAACTGAATTATCAAAATTAACAAAACTATTGTAATCAGGTCTAATGTGATCATTATTTAAACAATTATCTTTGTTGTCAATAGTGCTTTCAAAGGAGCAAACATTTTGAACTATTGGCTCGATTATCTCATTAGCAACATCAGGTATTTTAATAAGATGGCATGCTAATGCATGTCGTCTTAAACCACTAAATGTACAAAATTCGCGATTGCAATTTTTATTTGATATGCATTTTAATGAAATATTTTTTAAATTATCAAAAATATGATCACATTTTAAATGCGAAACTACGAACGAAACAGACGGAAAATTTCTTTGACATAAAAAGCAAAAGTAATCCATTTTAATTATTCTGGAACTTTTTTTCAAAGATTGAATTGATTTCGATTATTCGACTTGATTTGGTAGTATTATTAGTTTTGTAAATGCATGTTGCAAAAAATTCAAAAAATACTTTAAGAGAGTAACTGTACTCAATATTAAAAACATAAAAAATTTTGAATAATAAATCAAAAGCTTGTATGAAGATGTAACTGAAAGGAACAAAAATCAATTTGTGATCCAGAACAATATAATACTGAGAAATAGCTTGCCTGTTAGCCCCCACAATTATTATATGGGGTTGTATCTCCGACAAATCGTAATTTTCTCTTGGGGTATTTATCTAAAACGAGAATATAAAGTTTATTAGTTATAAATTTAAATTCATTTGATCAGTTACCTACATTTTCAAATTTGATAAATTCTTTAACGGATTTCGAAAAATTAGCTCTTTTTTTCTTTCGATCTAGCGCCTTGCGCAGTAGATGGTAAAAGTTTAATTAAAATAATGAAAGGGTTGATTTCTGCGTTCCAATCTTTAAAAAATATTTTAGTTGAAAATAAATAAAATTAAGTGTACAATCTCTTTGGCTATTAAATTAATACCTTCAATATCTCTTTCGCGTTTCCCCGATAATTCCAAATATATCTGGTTTGCGTAGGCTGCATAATCATTCCATTTTTCAATAAACAGGCTTCTTTGTTCTGGATAACGAATTTCGAAATCATACAATATCTGAAAAATAAGAAATCGATTTAAAATTAAGCAAAACATGCAATTAGCACAAACAATTACCAGCTCAGGATTATAAAAAAAAAATATTAAATTCTCAAAAATTTGGTCAGAACAGCTGAAGATCCTTTTTCTGATTTCTACTGTTTTAAGAAGTCTTTCTTTAATTGATTTTTCTTGTTCTATTGCAAGACAGTTTTTAAAAAATTCTTCATCTTGTTCATCTAGAAAATCATTTTCACTAATATTCGTCACTGTCTCGTTATCCTTCTTTTTAATTTTTGATTTACCGTAAGTCCCTTCACATTTATGCCTTTTTACATTTGTGTTTTTGATTTTGCTGCCAAGGTAACCTCCGTTTGTATCAAGTTTATAAAAGAGATCCTATCGTGATAGAAACGTATATGTAAGATTATATACTTAATTTTGAACTGAAACGTGTAATTTGTTTGAAACTTACGATTCCATTGAATTTGCTGTTAGGAATTTTGTAGCACGGAAAAATTTGTATAATTGAATCGGCGCAAGCTATTTTTTGATCCCTTGTAGGGTAATTACCACAGTTAATTCTTAAAAAATTTGAGGCTATTCTAACTAATTCTCTTCTAGACGTGTCTTTCAATTGGTTTGCGTTTTGATATTCCGACAGAAGAAACGAGCTTTCACTATTTTGAATATATGACTCCAATGCCTAAGATTAAACAAAAATATAGTATAGTGATACATAATTTAAAAACATCATATGATGTACTAAAAAATTTACTTAAGTATATTTATTTATTCAGATGTGTTAACAAATTGAAAAATATCTGAATTGAAATATTTACCAAAACCGTTATTTCAATTAAATTTTGTTTATAACGGGTGTTTTTTTAGGAGGTTTGTTTTTCCGATAGATGTCGTTTTATTTTATGACAGTTGTTTTGACAGCTCAAAGTGGCATTTCTACTCAGTATTGTTTGGCAAATCATTATGAATAGGTTAACTCCAGAACAACGTTTTCAAATCGTGGAAATTTATTTTCAAAATCAGTGTTCAATTAAAAATGTTTATAGAGCACTTCGTGAATTTTATGGTGCACATAATCGTCCGTCAGAGACCACCATAAAGAACGTAATTACCAAATTTCGGTCTACATTCACTCTTTTGGATGCCAAGCCACCGACAAGAATGAGAAGAGTTCGTACAGAAGAAAATATTGCTGTCGTTGAGGCCAGTGTCGAAGAAAACGACAATTTATCGATTCGTCGTCGTGCTCAGCAAATTGGACTTTGTCCATCGACTTTATGGAAAATTTTACGTAAAGATTTGGGTTTGGTGCCATACAAAATTCAATTGGTGCAAGAATTAAAGCCACACGACCATCGTTTGCGCCGTGAATTCAGTGATTGGTCGTTAAATCAATTGAACGAAGATCCATTTTTTTACCGTAAAATTCTCTTCAGTGATGAGGCGCATTTTTGGTTAAATGGATACGTCAACAAACAAAATTGTCGCATTTGGAGCAAAGATAATCCACACGCCGTTCTAGAATTACCAATGCATCCTGATAAATGTACTGTTTGGTGCGGTCTATGGGCTGGTGGGATCATCGGTCCATATTTCTTTAAAAATGAGGAAGGACGACGCGTTACCGTGAATGGAAATCGATACAGAACCATGTTAAATGAGTTTTTGTTGTCAAATCTTGAAGATATGGATATGAATGAAATGTGGTTTCAACAAGATGGTGCCACTTGCCATACAGCACGTGAAACAATCGACTTATTGAAAGAAACTTTCAACGACAACATTATTTCGAGAAATGGTCCGGTGAATTGGCCTCCGCGTTCGTGCGATTTGACGCCACTCGATTACTTTTTGTGGGGATACGTGAAGTCATTGGTTTATGTGGATAAACCTCAATCGATTGACGCTTTGGAAACCAATATTCAACGTGTCATTGCTGACATACGCCCTCAAATGCTTGAAAAAGTGCTGGAAAATTGGACCTCCAGAATGACATTTGTGAAAAATAGTCGTGGTAGCCATATGCCAGAAATTGTGTTTAAATGTTAAATGCCAAAAAATTATCTACCAAATAAAAAAAAATTTTGGTCATTTCATAATTTTATATGTGTTTTATTCAAAAAAAAAATCGGCAACCTCTTAAAAAAACACCCTTTACAAATAACTCATTGTTCATTATTTTAGTTGAGTTCATCATTCTGTGTAAAACTTATTACAAAATAAGTGCAACCTATTTCAATTGTGGGGAATCATTTAAAAATTAATTGCATTTATTTTTAAAATATTAATTTTAGGAACGAAAGCCGACCGCACTCAAAGCCATGGTGCATTATTCATGCATTCCACCTATTCAACTATTCTCACAATTACAGAATACCATCTACACTTTCCCAACGCCATGCCAGCCTGTTCATGGGTCAGCGCTGAGTTTTGTACTCCAACAGGCGATCGTAGTTCTGTTATTAACATCACTGACCATTATAGATGATGAACATTTGCAGTTTGCACGTGCCCACTGCTAACAAATAAGCGCTGCATTAATTATATTCCGGTCCGACAATTATTTTTAAGTTGCACGAAATATTTACCGACGGGATAAATAAGGATAAATTGCATTTTTAATTGAAAATGTATTTGAAATATGTTGCACTTAATTTGTAAATAATTTAATATAATTTGAATTTTTTTATTATTCTCATCAAAATACGAATGTCAACTAATTTTTTCATTGTAAAAGGGCTCATACTAACTCGTACAAACTACTCTAGAATATATTATTACATTAATAATTCACTTACTTGTTTATTTAAATTGAAGTCGGAATCTAACACCGCATTTTGCCTTTTAACGCAACCTGCTTCTGAAACTGTGGTATCTTCTGTGTCCTTTATTTCCAATAACTCCAAATGTATAACAAAACACGCGCAACTGATATATTGCGAAATTATTCTAGGTAGATTACCAAGTGGAATTTCGGTACCATCCCTATCTTTTAGTATATAAATATCAGTGCTGTCTGATTCTGGAAGCACTGCAAATATTGTTAAATTGGTTAATTTACATGTTATTTGTTTATAATTTGAATAATTTTACAGATATAAATGGCATAACCTAAAAAACTTACACGATAAAAATACATCAGTTGTATTTAAGTAACTGCTGCCATTATCAGTTTTCTTTTCCAGCTCAACATATTTAGAAATATTTTGCTTAATATACTTAACTTTAATAAAAACACCACCTAATAATTCACTCACCATACTGAATTTATTTTTTTGTTGCACTTGTTAATAATAGTTAATAATCACAAACACGTGTAATCTGAATACTTGCCACCGATTTAATAAATTCTAATCTAGCCCGGCAGCAAAATACAGTAATTTTATTTAATTTTAATATAATTGTATTAATTATTAATACTTAAGTATTAAAATTTAATTTTACAGTATTAGATTTAATTTCGGGAGTATTAAAAATTAATTTAATTGGATTGGATTTTAATCCCGATTTCTAGTTTCCGTCGAAATGTTATGGTCATCGTGAATATCTCGGTTTGTTAAAAATCGTTGTTATGTAATACCGCCGTATTTAATCTTATTACTTGAACATATTACTTTTTA
Source organism: Nephrotoma guestfalica (assembly GCA_963691935.1). Taxonomy (NCBI): domain Eukaryota; kingdom Metazoa; phylum Arthropoda; class Insecta; order Diptera; family Tipulidae; genus Nephrotoma; species Nephrotoma guestfalica. Next base: position 121,413,000 of record OY829914.1, read on the forward strand.
ATCATGATGTATTTAATATTAATATGATTTCGTAAATAAATTTTAATACAAATATTTTTTTTTTTAATAAGTAAAATATTTAATTTCATTAAACATTAAATTAAATTGCAATATTTAATTCTATAATTAAATCCAAACTATTACGTATCTAATACAGTAAAAAATTTAATTTAATATTAATTCATATTGAAGAAAATTTTCCTATGAAATATGTATTGAAATTTAATTAAATTCTTATTAAAAATTTAATAGGTTTTAATATTAATATATTAAAAATTAATTACAAAAAATTAAAAATTTAATTTAATAAATCGAATATATTAAAAATTAAACTTCATTGTATTGCATACAGCTGTAATCCGAACTGAGTATTAAAATATAGTACAACATTTTTAACCGTGCACCTCCAAAAACTGAAGTTTTCCCTTGTATGGTAAAATTAGATGTTATTCAGTCCTGGAGCTTGGATTTTAGAAGTTTACCCAAAAACAAATATTAGTTCGTCCATCTTGTATGGTGGCACATTATTCGCTTCGTTGGTACTCGGATGAGTAGTCGTCAACAACGAGGTAATAAAATAGATATTGTACGACGCATCCGGATAGGACATGTTGGTGTTACACCTGTAAGGCCTACCCCAAGAATCGTCCTCGACCAAATCACTTATGAACTTCCAATATCAAAATTCGCTTTGACTAATGTCGATTTTCAATGGATCACGTGTCTTCCGGTACGTTTGTTCTATACTAAGATGGAAGAAGAGTTTCTATTTCTTCGAAGGTAGCGTTTAGCTCGATTGCCCCTCCGCCACAACGAAGCAAGTTCTTCTTTCCACCAGTAGACAGGCAGACGTCGTGCGTTAAACTTATTTTAGTCATTTAAAATTGCATGATTTGGTCTCTCTGGATATTAGCTGATCTTCATGTTAGCGGTGCCGGTAAGGTTAATGTTTTGAATAATGGACCTGTGCATATCCTCATTAAAACGATTTTGCATTCTAAGCCTTATTTGAAATATTATTCCTATAGGATATGATCGACGAAGTGGCCAGGTGGGCGAATGCACAGAACATCCAGCACTGGGAAGGGCTCGACTAGAGATTGACCTCTTCTATTTAATTGAATGTTACTATTCTGATATTATGTTACTCAGTAGCCACGCATTGAAATCTTTGAATATTACTGTGGGACTACGATCTCGTGCATTGAAAACTACATAACCCAGGAAAAATGAATGATGCGGTGCCGTGCACACAAAATTTCTTTGTCCCTCGTACAGCCCAGACGGATTATCTGATCAGAATGAAACTTCATACTTCATACATTTCGAGATCTCAGTGTTTTTAAGCTGAAATCGGACCACCAGAAGTAGCAGCATCATTAACAGCAAATACGACCGAGAACTAAAACATTTTAAATTAATTTTGCAACAATATCAGTCCACATCAGTTTTACAAAATTAAAGCGGAAATAACGATTTGAAACACCAAAAAACGTATTTCAACAAAAATCCAGCTCCTACACAACCAAGATGGTTTGGTTGATAGGGACGAAACTTCTTAATTAAGCTTTTTCCATAAATTGGGAGATCCCATTTTGCAACAATGCCGATTCAGATCAGTTTTCCAAGTTTCAAGTGAACAAAAAACTATTTTTCAACAAAAATTTGGCCTGGACTGTAACCAGACGGATTGATTGATCTAGTTGAAACTTCATACTTAAGCTTGTTCCGCAAATTGGGAGGTTTCAGTGATTTTAGGCCGAAATCGGTCCAAATTAGGTGGAAATCTGTATATCGGATCAGAAGTGGCAGATTCCATAGAAGTTTTTCGATTTATGTAATAATGTTTAAAAGTTTTTTAAAACGGCAAAAAACTAAAAGATTCAAATAAATTTAAACATTAAATTTTCAACCAACAAGGATTGACCTTGTTAGAAACGAGACAATTTTTACCAAAAGTGCTGTAAGTTTAATTTTTCGGTTTAGAAACAAGTGTGGTCTATTCGAGATCTACAGGGTGGGCCATTTAACTGTTTTTATGAACTAGCGGTTATTTTGAGTATGGTAAGGGTTATGTCACTTCTGATTTGACAGAAAGTTGGTTTTATCCTTCCGCTGAACGAAAATGGTTGTGTATTCGCTTGAACAACGCTGGGAAATATTGAACATTACTTCGAAAATCATGCATAAAGATCTTGGTATGGCACCGTATAAATTTCAATTGATTCAGGAATTGAAGCAAAGAGACCACCCATTGCGTTTTCGATTCGCCGAGTGGGTTTGCGATCGACTTGAAGAAGATGCCGATTTCAGCAAAAAAAAATCATCTTTTCGGATGAGGTGCATTGCCATCTTGGCGGCTATGTAAACAAGCAGAATTGTCGCATTTGGGGCACGGAGAACCCGCACATGATCATAGAGAAGCCTATGCATCCTCAACGAGTGACTGTTTGGTTCGGTAGCGTCATTGGGACATTTTCCTTTGAAAATGAGCAAGGAGCCGCCGTTACTGTCAATGGTGAGCGCTACCGCGCCCTGATAAACGATTTTTTGTCCTCGGCACTTGAAGAGGAGGACATATGCAACATTTGGTTTCAACAAGACGGCGGTCCGTGCCACACAGCACACGTTTCAATTGATCTTTTGCGCACTGTCTTCGAAGATCAAATTATCAGCCGAAATGCTGATGTAATTTGGCCGCCTCGGAGCTGTGATTTGACGCCGTTGGACTATTATCTTTGGTATACCGTCAAAGATAAGTGTTACGCCGATAAACCTGCAACGATTGACGCTATCAAGAATAATATTCGCATTGCCATTGAAGACGTAATGCCGCATACCATCGAAAACGTGCTCAAAAATTGAACCGACCGTTTGGGGTACGTCAAGGCCAGCCGAGGCAGTCATATGAATGAAATAGTATTCCATAATTAATCGGAAGGATTGTTCTTTACAATGAAAAAATAAATTTGAAAAAATATTGAGTAAAAGTTCTCTTGAAAGGCATTAAAAAAAATCATTTGGCCCACCCTATATGTATACATTCGTAGTAAAAGGAAGTTGAGTGTTGACAACAAGTAGTAAAAATAAGTATAACAACCATAAAAAATTGTAACCTCGAGAATTTTGCAGAAATCCATTCGCTAAATCACCAAAATCAAAAAATGTAGTCTTTTAAAAATCTCTGTGTGTGGTAATATTTACACATTACAGTTTTTTCCTACAGACGGATTGACCGATAGGAATGAAACCTCATATTTAAACTTTTTCATTGCTTGAGAAATCTTAATGGTTTTTGGCTGAAATTGGTTCATCGGCAATGACTGTTTCCATAGGAGCTTTTTAGTTTTTTGCAAATATTTTGAAAGTATATCATTTATGAGTAAACGATTGATGACTAAAAGAGTGTAAACTAACTTTGCGTCAATTCCGGTCCAGATAAGTTTTCCAAATTTTAAGCAGAAATGACGATTTTTGACAAAAAAAATCGTCCGCCAGAAGTGGCTACTTCCATTGGTGCTTTTTCGTTTTTTACAAATATTTAGAAACGTATTTACGAAACAACGATTAAATTCTAGGTGGATTAACTATTCGGAATCAAACTGTATATTTAACCTTCATCCATTACTTGAGAGATCCTTGCGAGATTTGGTGCAAATTTGTATACCGAAGGTGGCAGCTTCCATAGGATTTTTTTTCAATTTTGGCAATGATGTTGAAAAGTTATCATTTACAAAATAGGACAAAGAATTAAAAGAGTTAAATAAATTTAACGGCCAAGATATCAACAAGCTTTGATTTTATCGGTCTTCCGAAATTGAAGCAGGAATAATAATTTTTGAATATATAGTTTTACCAAACGTGTGGAGAAGAGATCTATGTATACATTTGTGGTAAAAGAAGGTCGGGTGTTGGATACAACATATTCACATCTCCATTTTTTTACTACGTAAAAGATAGTAAAAATGTTATTTATATGGCTTGCTGCTTATTAACCATAAATCCGTTTATTAAACTGTTCGTATACGACAGCGAACTTAAATTAAACTTCTAGTTTCACATATAACCCGACAGAGTGCTTGATGTAACAATTCCGGGCATATATGTAGCTCCACTACACACAGAGTTTTTACCTTGAAATGATCCGAGCTACATGCTTTATTCACCTGGAGTATTACTGGTATATCAAAAAAACGCAAAGCTACCACCAGTTTCTTGTTTGCAATCGTTTGTAACCAGCATCAACAAAATCAAACAGATAGATCCATTAAAAATACATATATTATTTTAATATTTTCATTTCAGTTTCAGATTAAATGTAGGTAGCTACTACAATATGTATTCATATAGTTGAAAGACGCTAGTAAAGCAATAAAAAAATAAATAAAACTCCATATAATTTTATGTTTGCCCACATACGCGCAAACAGATATAGGTTAAGTATAGATAGCAAACAACAAAACAACTAATCAGTATTTTTTATCTGCTCAAAAAATACTAAATAGGTACCCCATTAAGATTGATGTGAAAACAAAATATAAAAATGTTCCACATTTTTATGATTTTCACGTTTCAATATTTTTGGAAAATGATACCGAAAACAAAACCAAATTGGTCGTTTAATTTTTACGATGCGATAAATATTTTAAGAACATTTACAGTATTGAAAGTATACGTCAAAAGAAAATGCTACACATTTACACTAGTTCGAAAATCTTAGATTTTCCACAGAAAAAGATACCTTAAAAAGCGTCATTTTCTATACATTTTCGTCAAAAGTAGTTTTTAAAATGTACGGCCACAATGACAACAATAATCATTATATTGAATTGGTGTATATTTATGTGTGTCATTGTTAACTCAATAGCAACAACAAAAAGGTGTATCCCTTTTTCCTTTTACATAAATCTCTAATAAACTTAATATTCTACTTGTAGAAGATAGACTTTGAATACAAAACGAGGATAATCAAATTTTGTGTTTTATAAAGGGTGTTTTTTTAAGAGGTTGCCGATTTTTTTTTTGAATAAAACACATATAAAATTATGAAATGACCAAAATTTTTTTTTATTTGGTAGATAATTTTTTGGCATTTAACATTTAAACACAATTTCTGGCATATGGCTACCACGACTATTTTTCACAAATGTCATTCTGGAGGTCCAATTTTCCAGCACTTTTTCAAGCATTTGAGGGCGTATGTCAGCAATGACACGTTGAATATTGGTTTCCAAAGCGTCAATCGATTGAGGTTTATCCACATAAACCAATGACTTCACGTATCCCCACAAAAAGTAATCGAGTGGCGTCAAATCGCACGAACGCGGAGGCCAATTCACCGGACCATTTCTCGAAATAATGTTGTCGTTGAAAGTTTCTTTCAATAAGTCGATTGTTTCACGTGCTGTATGGCAAGTGGCACCATCTTGTTGAAACCACATTTCATTCATATCCATATCTTCAAGATTTGACAACAAAAACTCATTTAACATGGTTCTGTATCGATTTCCATTCACGGTAACGCGTCGTCCTTCCTCATTTTTAAAGAAATATGGACCGATGATCCCACCAGCCCATAGACCGCACCAAACAGTACATTTATCAGGATGCATTGGTAATTCTAGAACGGCGTGTGGATTATCTTTGCTCCAAATGCGACAATTTTGTTTGTTGACGTATCCATTTAACCAAAAATGCGCCTCATCACTGAAGAGAATTTTACGGTAAAAAAATGGATCTTCGTTCAATTGATTTAACGACCAATCACTGAATTCACGGCGCAAACGATGGTCGTGTGGCTTTAATTCTTGCACCAATTGAATTTTGTATGGCACCAAACCCAAATCTTTACGTAAAATTTTCCATAAAGTCGATGGACAAAGTCCAATTTGCTGAGCACGACGACGAATCGATAAATTGTCGTTTTCTTCGACACTGGCCTCAACGACAGCAATATTTTCTTCTGTACGAACTCTTCTCATTCTTGTCGGTGGCTTGGCATCCAAAAGAGTGAATGTAGACCGAAATTTGGTAATTACGTTCTTTATGGTGGTCTCTGACGGACGATTATGTGCACCATAAAATTCACGAAGTGCTCTATAAACATTTTTAATTGAACACTGATTTTGAAAATAAATTTCCACGATTTGAAAACGTTGTTCTGGAGTTAACCTATTCATAATGATTTGCCAAACAATACTGAGTAGAAATGCCACTTTGAGCTGTCAAAACAACTGTCATAAAATAAAACGACATCTATCGGAAAAACAAACCTCCTAAAAAAACACCCTATATTTATTCTACGGTATATAGCAATGAACATAGTTTATGTCTTGTATATATACGATCTCGTTCAGTTATTTTTACAAAATTATTCTATTCTTAAGATACTCAACAATATAAAACACATACACAGACAAATTAGCTCTGTCACATTTTTTTGTGCTCCTTGTGCAGAAGAAAAATGAGTGACACGTATTGGGCAATGCTAATTTTAGTTTTTAATAAAAATATTTCTCTTGTAAACGTAATATATATCCTTTCTCCTACCCCTGTAGCATTTTACACGTACAGTGTAGAGGAAAAAAGTTGCATTAATATATGTTATTTTGTATATGAATAACCCGTACATAACCAGTCCCCAATTACCAATACATTTTTAATTTATAATATTATACGTTGAGATAGTCATACGATATATTAAGACTTATTAATAATACCATTGAGGAATATTACGATGAAAATTATTTAATTATATAATTGTGAAGGAGAAAAATGATCGGAATAAATTACTTTTTTCCAAGCTGATGATGGTTATAACGCTATGTACACTCTGAATTTTCTTCCTTCTCTTAATTGAAAGATTCTATCTTCCGGAATTCTAATCATAAGTTTTGTGTAAAATTAATATAAGCATTTAATAAAAAAAAATTATTTATTCAAGATGGAAACAAATGGAAATGATTATTAATTTTTTTGCTCGTTTTTGTTATTTAGCTCAAGATTTCTTGCCTCTGATTGTTTAATGGCGTAATCATTTTCGTTTTATCCCATTAAAATTCACTCTTTATTTTCGTTTCGAGAAGTATTTAGCGTAATTTATCTAAAGTAGAATATTTAAATGGTTTTATTTAGTTGTTGTAAACACTAAGTTGTGTCGTATGCATGTAGTGTTATTTGATAGTGCCTCTCAGTTTTGAAGGAATATAAACGCAAAAACTATAAGAGCTAAAGGATTCTTCTTACCTAAAAGTGAAAACGTCGAAATTTATTGAGTTGCGTATGCGGTTAGTAAGGCATTGGCCAACTGTAAACACCTGCAACAAATCTGAACTAGTGATGAAGGTGAACAGGGTGAATAATGTGAAAACCAATATAATAATGAATTTAATGCAATGCATCCATATCCTTGATAAAACACAATTTGTAGAAGCAGAAAATAATTTTGGTTTGTTAGACCAAGTAATTGAAGTCCTGTAAAAATGATAGAAAATACCATGGCCAAAAACCCAGAATAATCGACGTATCGAAGGGTGGGGTACCTGTCATAGGGAATGACCCACAAAATCAACCCGCAATAACACAATTTTGCTATACATTATTCCCAGTACTTCAGAATGTAGTATATGGTTTGAAATGTCTTGGATCAGCCAACAATTTGAAAAATACCTCTTTAGTTGATGAACTCACTGTTTAGTACTCTAAAGTGCCATTGTCGTACTAAAAGCAGTTACAATTTTTCTCATTACCATTTAATCGAATGACATTTCGTTTGAATGATCTTGGAAAAATATCAATTTAGTTACCAATCCATTAGTCCCTCGTGGTGGGAACTTGACATGCCCTTTAGTTTATAAACCACAGTTTTCATTTCCAATTTCGTTCAAATTACCATTGTGGCACTTATAACAGATACATTTTTTCAATCTGATAATATGGTATTAAGGATTTTGGAAAAAGCAAAAGTTTTGTTACCATCAATTTAATTCACAAATTCTCCATTTTGGCACTGCTGGCAAATTACTCCGTTGTTATAGAATACTAGCTGTACCCGGCGCGCGTTGCTGCGCCCAAAATAAACAACATATATTTTTTTATCTAAAATGAAAAAATAATGTATTGTTTATCGTAATGCTAGGGGATAAACAATGTTTTTGGAGTTTGTCAAATTCAAACCAGCAATAGCCAACGATTGCCCTTGTGATTTGTTGACAGAGATTGCGAAGGCCAGACGCAATGGAAACTGTAGCCGCTTGAAATCGAAGGGTAAATTATTTGAAATCATCGGTATGCGTACAATCAGCACATCTTCCCCTTTATATTTACCGCCGATGATTGTTGCCTCGATCAAATTTGGTGTTAGTTTTTTATGTTCAGTCAGTCTGGTTCCGTTACATAACTTTCGTGCGTTCAAATTTCGAATGAGCATGACTGGAGAACCAACTTTCAATGCCAATGTGTGTGATGGCATTCCTGGTGGCTCCATTGAATTTAAAAATTCGGTTAGACAATTGACTACTTGTTCCGCATCCATCACTGTGTCAATTGATTTGTATTTGATTGATTATCCGGGCAATTTCAATTGAATTTGTTCATTCAGCTTGTTCACATCATCATTTTTTGGGGTCAAAATTGCTCGTTCGCATAGTCAATCTGGAATTTTGTAGTTGCAAGTCAAGTTTAGGAATACCTTGTCAACAACGGCCTGAATACTCGGCTTCATTTGGCAAAAGTTTGGCGGAAACGTAATCTCATTTGTTGAGTGATCAATTGGAATTTTGTCGTTTCCAATGTCCAAAAGTTGTTCGGAAAATGTTTGGGCAGAGGCTTCTTTCAACAAATGCACACGCATGTTCGTTGAGAGAGTATTTTTTTCAACTCGGTTCCATAAATAAGATGCTTTGAGGCATACGTTTAGCTCATCAGCAGGTGTTGATCGAGGTATAACGGGTAAGGTTTGGCGAAAATTACCTGCAAGAAGTATAAATGCACCTCCCATTGGGTGGTTTTTACCTCTGATATCTCGCCTGAGTCCGGTCAAGCGCCTCAAGTGATTTTTATGGGCCATGGAACATTCGTCCCAAATGATAATTTTGCACGCTTTAAGGACTGCGGACATTCCTGAATTTTTGCTGATCTTACAGGTTGGTGTTTTGGTCTGGTTCAAATTTAGGGGTAGCTTGAGTGCCGAGTTTGCTGTTCGCTCACCATCGAGTAACGTTGATGCAATTTCCGATGATGCTACTGCGAGTGCTATTCCATTCTGCATTCGAACCGACGCCAGGAGACACGTAAGCGATGCCTCTGTTACCGTTGTATTCCAATGATTGTCATTTTCAAGTAATCCAAGCTTGATACATGCTTCTCTACATATACGTTTGGCATTCTACGCCATCGATGGTTTTCAATGAAACGAATGATGTTGAACCTCTAACTGTATGCAATAACAATCTTAAATAATTATATTCCGCGTTGTTTGGATGTACTGTATATACACGTCCTAAAGCATCTGATGAACGTACACCAGCATTCTCTAGAACAATTGCACCTCGCTTTGTCGATGTGCTCCAAGTGTAGTATTTGGGCACTTGGTGATACAGCAACCTTTTAGCGAAGTCTTCAGACACACACAATTGGAATAAGGCAGTGAGTGTTGTGTTGGGTGGTTGCTCAGCTCTATTTTGTGCATTTTGACCGGTGAAGTAGACAAGCTGGTCATTTTCTAAGTGAAAAGCGAGATGTTGAACAGTTGGATAGCGTTCGTGGATGTTGAATGCAAATATTCTCCAAACTGCTTCATTGCTGCTGATGTGTAGCGTCCCATCATGAATTGAGTGACTTCATCGCCTTGGTTTGCTAGTCCGAATACTGCCATGTCACTGCCTTTGTGGACGTATTTGCAAATGTATTTTATTGACTTCACTGAATTGCAATACTCGACATTAGTATGGGCATCAAAGATTTTTGAAAGCAGCGGAGAATACGACACGATCCATATGTTGTCGATGTCAACATCTGCATCTCGCATTCTGATTGTGGTTGTGTATTCACCATCATCGGTGTTCCTTCTCATATACATAGGATATCCATCACCTCCAGTTTGAGTTTCATTGATCAGCTTACGTGGATATCGCTTTGTACACTTGCCATCCTTCATGCATGGTGAATTTGTATTAAGTACACTGCATGGTACATGGATCATATTTTTCTTCATTGTTTCAAAAAGAATAGGATCTTCGTCTCGGTTGGGAAGCTAGCCAGATATCACGCTATCAATTTGTGTCGAGACGATTTTAGCTTCAACCATATTAAAATATGTGCGTGTAGAAGACCTCTTTTTTGACACTCAACTGAATACATCCAGCAATGGGTTTCTCCAAAAATTTGGTTCTTAGTGATGACGTCCATCAATCGAATTAGCTTTTGCTTGAATACCCGTGCGAGTAGATTATGTCTGTGCGATGAGTTTTGGCCGGTGAAAAGTTGGTCTGTGATTTCACTCCACCTTGTATTGCATGTAAAGATGACAATGAACAGATCTGGACGTCCATACTTTCGAACATATGTCATGGCATCTTGTGCGTATTCGTGCATGTGCTGTAGACTGCTGGTATACGATGCTGGCAAGATTACCTTTTGTCCAACGTTAGTAGCGTTTCGATCATTGTAAATTGCATCACGCAAGTGAATGTATTCTTCAACACGTAGCTTCTGTTGATTTAACAGAATGAAGAGAAGACGCTCACTTTCAACAAAAATCTCAGAGATTGGCTCGCATAGTGACTATATTCGTTCGTTGATCATCATATCGAGATAAGGCTTACTAATATAAATAGCTCAATGTATCCCCTTTCGAACGCATATACTCACGAGTGTATCATTTTATACAGTATGGTATGTGATATACTTATTTACTTTAAAATATATAATAATGAGCATATTACATTTTTTAATTTAAAACAATTTCTTTTATTTGATGAATATTTATTATAATAATTGTTTCGAATTATTTTAATATAAAATAAATACACTGTTAAAATTGCACACTTCCATAAATTTTTGTCCAAGAAATTCCAAAAACTTCACAAAGAACACTCGCATAAATTTTTGTTCAAAAACTTTTGTCCAAGAACTTCACACCGGTAAAGCACAGTGCGAATGTCACACTAATGAGGCAAACGAATTCGTGTTAAAGTAAGAAATTAATAATACTGTTTCTCCAAAGTAGCAGAAAAAGACCAAATAATGGAAGCCATAGCCATAATGAAATTGAACCGAGTAAGAATTTTGGATTTAGTTTAAAAAATGGGGGGTGAATATGTAGTGGTAAATACTCAAAAAACAATACTCTTAAATTGAAAATTTATTCTTTAAATTTTATTGAGTCTTTTAATTCCTTGTCTTTTTTGTAAATGCTGCATTTTCCAATAACCTTACAAAAATAGAAGAATCTCCCGTGGAAGTTGCCACTTCCGGTATTCAGATTTGCGTCAAATTTCGCAAGGATCTCCCAATGGATAAAAGTTAAGTATAAAGTTTGATTCCAAGTAGTCCATCCGCCTTGACTGTAGAGATGCCAAATTTTGGTGAAATTTTGGATTAAAAAAGTTTTATTTATTCAAAACTCGTAATTTCCGGTAAAATTTAAAAATTTGTCTGAACTAATTTTGTTTGATTCTTAATTTCCAATCTTTTTGATTGTTTTTCTCGTAAATGCTATACACATTTCAAAATATTTGCGAAATGAACGAGAAAGCTGCTATGGAGGCTGCCAACCAAGCGATTTCTGTCTTTTTCTTTGGAACTTAATTCAGGATGAGTATGTTGAAAGAAGGGATATAACGGTCTACTAATACAAAGATACCAACAGGCCCTTTCTGCCAGCTGTTCCGCAAGGGACAGAAAGATAAAAAGTGTACCATAACACTCTCCTTTTTATTGTCACGTTTTTATTAATTGCCCCATAATCGCGCCCTAGACCAAAAACAAATTAAATAATGAATTAAATTATGAATTCTAATTTCGTTTTATTTGTCGAATTTGAAGTAATTATGTCACCCTAAAGGCCCACCGCATGATGAACCCGAAAACCTAAGATTACGATTAAAACACCGTGTTGGGTCCAGAATGTCCAATTCCCCATTCCCTTGTATTAGACCGCATGATGCATGTTGCCTCGTACCCAATCTCGAACGTGCAGTAATTTGAGTCGCAATTCGTTTACCCTAAACCCTACGGTCAATCCCTCATCAACGTGAGCTGCGAGAATTAGCCTCGCACGGGGTAATAAACGGATAGTAACAATTTCTATGAACCAGGTTGGCGTTCAGCTGACATGAGTCTAACCAGATTCAATGATGCTCATAATGACTTCCAGCTCAACAAAGCATTAATACATGCACGCGTATATCCACATGCTAATCGGACGGAAGGCGATGATATACTGTTGTACTCGCTGGTAGGTGAGACAGCCGGCTTCAAATTTTCCTCAATTCGAATGGCCGCTGTAGTGGAGACTGTAGCCAGTTGGTATTAAGAGACATTGGTGATATTAAGAATCCCACTCCCAGATCATTTAAGCACTTGTTGTAGCTGGCCGTGAGATGTAGTGTTCACGACTATAAGCAGAATTTTCCATGCATCGCCTCCACTACACCGCTTGATTAATTTAGAATTATCCAGGGAGCACCGCGTGGGGGTATGAATCTAGGACTTTGCTTGCTGCCATCTTCTTATACCGGGTGTTTCTTTTAAACTGTGACGATCAAATATCTCGAAAAATAGTCACTCTACGGAAAAAATGTCCATAATCAAAATTTAATCATACCGCGGGGGAAATACATTAGTGCAAAAAAATAGTCCCCCACTCCCCGCTTTGTAGGTGGGGCGGGGGTAACTTTTAAACTAAGATAGGAAGTCATATTTTTTTATTGCAGATACGGATTCTACGACTAAAAGTACGTATGATTTGAATGAAATATTTTGTTCGGTTCATGATAGATGGCGTTGTAATCGACGAAATTCAATTTTTTCAATTTCTCCTTCTTAGAACACACGCATTCGATTCTGCAATACGTTTGAAATAAAAAACATCACGTTTTCATTGGAAATACTCGAAATTCGTGATCAAAACAATTTATTCAGTTTTGTAAATCTTATTTAACGTTTGTGTTATTTCTTATCTTCATGTTTTTCGTAATTGCAAAATAAACGATAAAATACTTTAGAATGGAGCGTTTAACTGTGCCAGAGAAAATTGAAATGGTTCTGGTTTATGGAGAAGCTGGCAGAAATCTTGAAAATGCTGTTGCTATTTACGCTCAACGTTTTCCGGATAGGATTCGTTCACGTGCTTTATTTGGCCGTACTATCAAACAATTTATTACTGATGGAAATGTTCAACCAAAAAAGAGGACTCGTATAGCAACAGTCACTGGAGAAAATAATGAAATTGCTGTATTGGCAGCAGTGGCTCATAATCCTCATGTTAGTACACGAGAAATAGTTTGCGATTCCGGATTGTTTCTCACCAGTGTTTGGAGAGTTTTAAAACGGCACAAGAATCATCCATATCATGTGTCTTTACACCAAGATCTTCATGGCGCTGATTTCCAAAATCGGGTAACTTTTTGTCAATGGGCACGTGAACAAATACAACAAAACACCAATTTTTTTCGTTGCGTAATGTTCTCTGACGAATCTTCTTTTACAAACCATGGAACGGTTAATCGGCACAACATGCATTATTGCAGTGTTACAAATCCGCACTGGCTTCGTCAAGTTAAACATCAGCGTCCTTGGACTGTCAACGTGTGGTGTGGAATAACTGGCAACAAACTCATAGGCCCCCACATTATTGAAGGCAACTTGAATGGTCAAATGTACCGAAACATTTTGGAAAATGAACTGCCAATATTAGTTGAAAATTTGAGCTTAGAAGTGAGACGGAACATGTGGTTTCAACATGATGGTTGTCCTGCACACTATTCGGTGGTGGCACGTGAAATACTTGATCGTGATTTCAATGGTCGCTGGATTGGTAGAGGTGGTCCGGTAAATTGGCCTGCCAGATCACCAGATCTTACTTCGCCAGATTTCTTTTTGTGGGGCTATCTCAAACACAAAGTTTACAAACAAGAACCAACAACACGTGAGAACATGATTGAGCGAATCAGAAATGCGTGTGCTACAATCATTTGAAATGCGTATTAATAAGTGCATTGAAGTCGCAGGCCATCATTTTCAACACTTATTTTAAGCTAAAATTATTTTATTCACCTGCCATTTACATTAATAAATTGTTTTGATGACGAATTTCAAGTATTTCCAATGAAAACGTGATGTTTTTTTTATTTCAAACGTATTGCAGAATCGAATGCGTGTGTTCTAAGAAGGAGAAATTAAAAAAATTGAATTTCGTCGATTACAACGCCATCTATCATGAACCGAACAAAATATTTCATTCAAATCATACGTACTTTTAGTCGTAGAATCCGTATCTGCAATAAAAAATATGGCTTCCTATTTTAGTTTAAAAGTTACCCCCGCCCCACCTACAAAGCGGGGGGTGGGGGACTATTTTTTTGCACTAATGTATTTCCCTCGCCGCGGTATGATTAAATTTTGATTATGGACATTTTTTCCGTAGAGTGGCTATTTTTCGAGATATTTGATCGTCTCAGTTTAAAAGGAACACCCGGTATATAAACTAGCTTCAGGAATAGGACCGGCGTTACCCACGGCACTTGTCTCGTATTTGGTCCTACAGTCCAATCAAAAAATCAATTAAAATTAAATCATTAAACGTAAGAATGAAGCACCAATTAATGGAATTGTTTTCGAGAATATCAATCAATGCGTTTACTGAGATTCATTAATAAATGCAACAAAACTAGAGTACAAAGCAGGATGTATAAACAGAATTCATCGACGAAATCACCCAACTTGAAATGTTCCTTTCTTAAGTGTCGTTACTAGTACTGCTTACGTGTACTATAAATTGGCATTACTGGTATTCTATAGTAATTGATGTTTGCTGTAACACGCAGTATGCGACCTTTGGTTGAAATGTAAACCACTAGTATTTTTAACTCTTTGGAATCTATTTAATTTGGAATCTATCTAATTGGAATTTTATTCCAATTAAACATCACGTATGGGTAGTTTTATTACAATATTAGTGTTAGCAAAGAAAAGTGCAGCGGAAACTTTTCGGAAACTTTTACTTATGGAAATTTACGGTGAGCATGCTCCATCGAATGCAACGTTCAAAGAATGATTTCGATAATTTAAAAATTATAATTTTGGCATGGAAGGTAAAGAGTATGGTAAACCACACAAAAAATTTGAAGATGCTGAATTTGAAACGTTATTGGCTGTAGATTCCGACCAAACACAATCAGTATTAGCTGTAGCATTAAATGTTGAACGATCAAATATTGCAAAACGTTTACAAACAATCGGAATGGTTTAAAAAGCTAGCAAGTAGGATCCACATAAATTAAAAGAAAGAGACCTCGAGCGTCGAAAAACGATTTGTGAAATATTGCTTCAAAGATAACAAAGGAAAGGATTTTTGCAAAAAGGTGAATAGACACAACAAATTAATTTTTCAGCACGACAATGCAAAGCCACTTGTAGCAAGCGTTGTGAAAAATTATTTAAAAGGACAAGACAATGAAGTTATCCACAAGCCGTATTCACCAGACAGCGGCTCAGTTCTCACGCAGAGATCGAAAATTGGCTTATTGATTGGATCGCCTCCAAAGACCAGGATTCTTCAAAGAGTGAATCCGTAATTTACCTGAAAGATGGAGGAATGTTGTAGCTGCAGATGGAGCATGCTTTCAATAAATAATTCTTTCATTTCAACAGCAAATGTGTTTTATTTTAATAAAAAGAGCGGAGTCATATTCACATGCCCAATAGAATAAATGTGGTAAGCTGTTATCATTGAAACCCTTTGCGAGCTAAGTAGTTTCACCCCAATGAAAAAATTAGTAAGAGATTAAGGGTATTTTTCAAACTTAGTCGAAGGTTGTCTGAAAAGTTTCCGTTCCCAACATTAAGATAGCAGCACTCGTCAACAAATGTGAAAGAGTGCGGTTGCGCATGCGTTGAAAGGTACTCACCGGGCCATTATGTAAGCGCAGTTTTTGTTTAACATTCGTTTAAGTGAGTCGATGTGAGTGTTTTTGTGAAAATGAAAAAATTAAAGTTAGAGTTGTAGAAGAGGCTATGAATATGTCTCCAAAAAATGTGTTTGTTACATATTGAATGACGATTTAGGCATAAGAAAGCTGTTCATGCGTTGTGTGCGGCGTTTGCTCACTTTGGGCCAGAAACGTGTTCGAATGAACATGTTTGCGCACAAGACAAACACCATTCAATTAAATTTATAGAAACAAAAATGTCCTCGATTCACAAAACAAATAAAAACAAACACTGCAATCAACTTTCCGTAACTATGCGTATATTTGTACAAGGGTGTTATGCACAGATGATCGGCAGACAACAAGATTAATACTAACACTCTCATATAACAATGTTACAATTTATATATACTTAATGACTATTAAAATACCAATACTCTATTACGTGCTATATTTATAATAGGTTGAACAAGTAAATTATAGGTTGAGTTACACTACGAGTTTAATTGAGTTGGTACTACTGATATTCACAATTCGGAATTGACAGGTAAGATAAATGTTATTGTTTTATTCTAAATTAATTCAATTTTCTTCTTTATTTTCAGGTTGGCCCAAACATACTGCCCCCGAAAATTGGATTAATTAGATTACATCAACGACAGTTTTAATATTAAATTGATAAACTGCGATCAAACTAGGCTTATATAATTGACATCTAAAACATTTAAGTGTAAAGAAACTAATTATAATAATAATAATATAAAATGTTATTCGTTGTTGTAGATTTGTCGCTTCTTAACTTGGTTGTATTAAATCATGAATTCCCGTCGACCTCTTCATAGGCTAAAGGCAATGGGACAAGTTTTACTTTTGTATTCACCGTTGGTAGTCTTAACTGTTGCCACTCTCACCAGATTATCTTGAGGTGATTTATGAATTGCTGTTACCCGACCCAGCAGCCACGTTGACTTAGGCAAATTGTCCTAACGGATTAAAACTAGCTGCCCCACTTCTACATTTAACTGTTTATGTTCCCACTTCGGCCTGTATTGCCATGTCGTAAGGTAGTCAAGGGACCAACGCCTCCAAAATGAATGCACTCGTACCTGTATATTCTGCACATTGATAATCTGGACTGTTTCAAGTGCTGCAAATCGGGTTCAGGTAAGGCTACTAATGGGGCGCGAACCAAAAAATGCCCGGGGGTTAAGGCATTAAAGTCGTTTACATCTTCGCTAACTGCACATAATGGGCGAAAGTTCAATAATGCTTCGATTTCCTTTAGTAAGGCATTTAATTGTTCGTAGGTTAGAGTGGTGGAACCAACTGCCTTATTCAAATGCTGCTTCATCGATTTGATGTTGGCCTCCCAAATGCCACCAAAGTGAGCTGACCGAGCTGGTATAAAACGATCTTTTGTGGAGATAGAAATTCATTAATCAATTTGAAATGATTTTCATGGCTAAATAACCGAAATAGTTCTCCAAGTTCCCTTTTGCACCCCACGAAGTTCGTGCCGTTATCTGATATCACTTCAGCAGGTAACCCTCTTCTTGAAATGAAACGACGTAATGCGGCAATAAATGATGCGGTACTCATATCGGTGACTAATTCAATATGTACCGCCTTCACAGCCATACATATAAATAATGCTATGTAGCCCTTAACCACCTTGCATCGACCACGACCTTCACGACTACGGATATAAATGGGACCAGCGTAATCCACACCCGTGTATTGAAATGGGCGAGATGCGTGGACTCGAAATTTAGGAAGATTTCCCATTAATTGGCTGGTTTGATGTTGTTTGGACTTAAAACAGGTAATACATTTTACGACGTAAGCCCGAACTAATCTCCTACAGCCTAAAATCCAAAATCGTTGACGTGATAGCGATATCATTAACGTTGCGCCAGCGTGAAAATAGTGGTTGTGATATTCATCAATTAGATACCTGCTTAAAATATGTCCTTTTGGTAGAATGGCCGGATGCTTCGTTTCAAATGAGCATGATGCATTCTCTAGCCGGCCACCAACGCGCAATACACCATACTCATCGAGAAATGGCGTTAGTAACAATAATTTGCTGCTATCAGATACATGACCTATTCTTTGGATGTCTGTTACATCTTGATTGAATTCGGTTTGAGCCCATTTGATATAAAATCTTTCCGCCCAGTTGAGCACATCCACCCCTAGTGATGCAGCTGATGCGATGCGTTCTTTAATATGAGTTCTATCTTTACATGATAATGCGTAGGTTTTCTTCAATTGTGATTTTTGACTTCTTAGCTGACTACACATTTTTAACTTTTGAATATATTGCCATATGTGTCCGAGTATCCTTTTAATCTTCAATAAATTGTTGAATTTAGTAAATAAATGGTCACATATAGAGACATAGCTGCTGGTATGATGTACTTGTACGGATCGTTGCGGCTCCATGATATGCGGTAATTCCATCTTCCTGGGATTCTGTATTGGCCAATATTCCTTTGACTTTGAAAGCCAATCTGGCCCTTGCCACCATAATTCGTTATTGCACAATGTTGCTGGACTCAGTCCTCTAGATACTACATCGGTCGGATTTTGATTTGACGGAACGTGCGACCATCTAGTTCTTGGAATTTCGTGTAATATTTTCGTCACTCGGTTGGCGACGAAACATTCCCGCTTTCTAGATGAAGGCGTAAGCCACGACAATACTATCATCGAATCGGTCCATCCATAAACTTCTAATTCATCTGTTTGGCATGCGTGTTTCACGAATTTGACTAGGCGACTACCCAATAGAGCTGCACAAAGCTCTAATCGTGGTAATGAGAGCTGTTTGATGGGAGCTATCTTAGACTTCGCTACCAAAATCCGGATACCAATGAAATTTGTTTTATGTCCTGTTCTTAAATATGCCACCGCCCCTTAAGCCTTTTCCGATGCGTCCGTGAATACATGAAGTTGGTTGGAGCAATGCTGAGTATTATGCAATCGTGGTATTGTACAGCGGGGAACTTCAACATCTTCCAATTTGACTAACTGTGATCTTAGTTTACTCCAATCGGCATTTATGTCAGGAGGTAATGCTTCATCCCATTGAACTTTGCTGATCCATAATCGTTGAAATATCATTTTGATTACCACTATTACGGGAGATAACCATCCGAGTGGATCAAATATCCTTGAAGACTCTGTGAGCAATCATTTCTCCAAACCACTCTTTGATAATCAGCGTCATCGCGGTGAATAAGTACCTGCCTGTACATTTTCTCTATGTCGGCTACAATTGCAATTTTTGAGTTACGAAATCGACAAATGATCGTTGCTAGATCGTCTTGGAACGTTGGGCCACATTCCAAAATATTGTTGGGTGACAACCCATGACTTGCCTTACATGACCCATCATATACCACTCTAAGCTTAGTGGTAGTGCTTGCTTCTTTTACAACGGCGTGATGTGGTAAATAAAAATTGTGACGATTTAGGTCGGCCTTAGGTACCACTTCCATATGACGTAATTGATGGTACTCTTCCATAAAGGTTTTGTATTCGGTTGCGAATTCTGCATTCTTAGCAAATTTGCGTTCCATACTGAGAAGCCTTTTGGTAGCGTTGTGCAATATAGCCAAGCGAATCAGGTGTTTTTATGGATGGTAATCGGACAATATAGCGTCCATCAGATGATCTTGTGGTAGTATCAGCGTAGTGTTTTTCACACGGATGCACTTCTGCCTTTTGACTAGTTAAATCCGGTATATCATCAACCTTCCAAAATTGTTCAAGCAATTCCATTTCCGATTGAATTATTTTAGTAGTGCTGTGAAAGCTTTGGATTGTTTCATGGTTTTTGCTGCTTTCTACTACTCCACCTAAGATCCAGCCAAAAATCGTGTGTTGTGCTATCAAGTTGCCATCGAGCTGCGTTTTTTCTGGAAGCAGGACCTTAAGAAACACATCGTTTCCTAATATGATGTCAATATCATTTGGCGAGCTGTAACGGGGTTGATTATAATCTTCGTAGTTTTATGTTTTAGCGTACAATTTTCTTGTAAAGGAATTATAATTGTTTGTTCGTTTAGAGCCAGTTTCCAATGCTGACAAATATTATGGCCGTGGTAAGTTTTGAGTAAGCTTGTTTAAGTTTTCTTCTTTGGTTTGGTATTTGTGAAGAAACAATTTTTTTTTTGTACATAAATTTAATATTGAAATTTTGGGTTGCAAGAGCCTGAATTGCATTTATTTTGTTTTATGTATTTCTTTATTTCTTTTTGTTATATTTAAATTATATTATTTACATAGATATTTATTTTGCATACCAATGCGAACATATTATTTACCTTTTCATAATTTCTTCTACATTCTCGATCACATCGAGTAAATAGCAATTATATAATTATCATTTCCCCATTCCTATTACCTAAGCAGCTAATCGAAAACGACTGTATATAGCTAATGTTATTGATAAAGAGTGATGAGTGGTATATTGGTACATTTTAATAAATTATATGACCTATTGAAGGAGGGATGAAATGATTGTGGTTGAGATAAGACTGTATGTGTAAATAAGGCATGCAGACAATTTTGGATTGAATTTTGCGGTCTCTTATTCTTGGACCGTGGCAGAGGAGACATCACACACGAGATCAGCCAACTCTACATACTTACAACGCATTCATTTTGGATTATGGTTAAATTATATTGCAAGCAGATAATATAATTTTGGAGTTCCGGAGAACGAAACATTTTTTTTGTTCCTACAAGCTAAGTATAAAATTTGCAAATCTATAGATTATCGTGGAAAAAAAAAATATATATATATACATATATATATATATATATATATACTTATCGTGTTATAAAACTTTTGTGTGGTTTTGTTTGGATAATAAGTTAAAACGGAACTTAGTGCTTTGTTTGATCATTTTTATTTTGGTATACCGTATTTCGTATTATCGATAGAACGTTTTATTAATAATTGGTTGTGACCATAAACTTTGTTGGACTGTATCTCGAGTTATATATATATATACAAATTTATTTTGTGAATAAAGCTCCCTAGGAATAAGTTGCAAATATCGTCTGCTGGAAATTACCTTAAGTATGCTGATTGCGGAGTTGTCGTGACAATCGTGTATGGATCTGGAAATTTATTCGTACGTGAGAAAACCAGCTAATGGCGTTTTATATTCAACCTTGTGGAAAGAAAAATCAATTCCATATTTTATATGCAAGGTAATTTTTTTGTTTGTATGATAATTATTATTAAAAATTTAATTTGTTCAGTGAGTCTTACAGAATCTAGAAGAACGTAAATTTCAATTATTTTTTTTGTTACGCATAATTGGGTTTTTTTTTTCATTTTTCTTTGTATCTAAGTGAAACCACAACTTAGAACATAACTGGTTATTTTAAAGTCTTTGGATAATGCTAATATAATAACCCACGCCTACGCAATATGAGATAGCCGACATTATAAACGCGTGACGGGATCTTCTTATAAGAAGATGGCGCCCAACAAATTTTAATATTATATTTTTCCCGAAATTAGCAGATTCCAAGTCGAAGAAAAGTGGAAATAATTTGTAAATTGTTAAATTATCGTTGCAGCATAGTAAATTCAGTTTCGAAATTTGTTCTCACATATTTTCTTTCTTTTATTTTATTTCTTTAGATACCAAATATTCGTGAGGATTGGAAACTGGCTGCTGTCCATTGGATACATTTTTTTTTCTATAAAAGATTGTTTGTTACATTACGCACATCATAAATTTATATAATTTTTTTTTTTGTCATGAATAAAACTTTTGTGATTTTAAATATTATAATGATTCGAAATTCTGTTGTTGTTTATTTAAAAAAATTATTTTTTTTGTCATTAAAATATAATATCCCGGAAGATCGCGTTACAGAGCTAACCGACGGATCGGCTAACTTTAAGTGGGTTAATTGTGGCCACTTGGATAAATCGAAAGAAGCGACTGGTAATTTCGATGTCAGTTTTTTAAAGATCAATGCATCTGTGGTGATTGCATTTTCATGGTTATGAATGGATACCAACCGAAGAGTCGTGCAGCCCTTGGTGTATCCTGCCTTTGATTGCCCAAGTGTATTAATGATATATGTGGCAGCTGTTTTCTGCAAGCCAATCCGTTGTACTGCATTTTCAGATATAAGCGTGGATTGCAAACCACTGTGCAAGAGTGCCCTGACTCTATGCATTTGACTATGTCTACCAGCCACCAACACGGTGATCGTTGATAATAAAGTTTTCATCGGAAACGAACTACTAAAATGACTTAAACATGGTATAGTTGATTGATCAGCTGTTAACTCCTTGGATTTCAGACTCGCTATGGGACGATTTGAACTCGACGGTAATGTGTGTGGTTCGATATTAGACGGCTTCCTGATCGAGTCTGATTTAACGGCTGAATTACTGTTGCTGGTGGCTTGTGTATTCGGTAATTGGCTACTACAAGTATTAATAGTAGAGTAATATGCAGCACTTGATTTGTTCTTGTTGTGGGAGTCATCCTTATGTGGGATACTTGTCGTAGTATATTCAAATGATCCCTTATTATGCACATGTAGTAAGGTATGATGTGCTTGCTGACAGAAGTAACATCAACATCGTGCCCTTGATGAACAGTTGATACCAGTATGATTAGGTCTTAAACAATTAAAGCATAACTGATGCCTTTGTACGATATCTCTCAGTGATGTTATTTCTAAATTTCGAAACTGGTTGCATCGGAAAAGTAGATGGTCATTGGAACACAATGGACATGAATTGTGGGCAAAGCTGGTGGTATATAGTTGTGCCTTATTATTGTTGCCCTTAAATGCAGTATGTTTAGGTGTGGCCGGTGTTAGTCGCTTGGGAACTGCGCAGGACTCGAACATGCGACATCTCAAATCCAAAAAAATTAAAAATTCTGCGATAGTAGGATTCTCCTTTTCATTCGGCTTTGACTCTTGCGCCCATGCTTGTTGAGTGTCCAAATCAAGTTTGCTCAACAATATAAAATTGAGCCATGGATCTTTAGATTCCCACTTGCTACCCATTGCACGAATTGCCCTTAACACTTCATCGGAAGTGTCATATATACTTCGTAATGACTTGGCATTAGACAATTGTACTGTTGGTTGATTCATAAACAGTTGAAATAACTCCGTTAGGCAATAATTTTTCCGATCATAACGGTCCTTCAACTTGCTCCAAGCTTCGTTGTAACTGGCTTCACATAATGGAAGATGTCGAATTAAATTCGCAGCTTCACCCTTTGAAAATCCTTTCAAATAATGTGGTTTCGCCACATGTGATAACGATTCATTGTTATGAAATGCATCGGTAAATTGATCTTCGAACGTGCGCCATTTTGAATAGTCGCCATGAAACGGTTCTATTTGAATGCGAGGTAGTCGAACGTCACCAGGTGTAACAGTTCGATTGAAGAACCCGTCAGTACTGGTTCGATTACTAGAATTGGCTCCTGGACCAGGTGGAGCTAGACTAAGCGACCAAATATTTAAGATTTTCTTCAAGTTAGATTTTGCTTCAAAATACTTGTCTTCGAATTCCTCTGATTGAGACGGTTGCCCTGCCAATACAATTTGATTATCGGTTTCATGAAATTCACGCCATGCCTCATCAAGTTTATCTATACGTGTTTCAATTTGTTCACGGTTTACTGCTTGCGTTTCTTCAGAAGTCATTTCTTTCATTAATCTGTCGATCCATTTTGTAATAACCGTTACCGTACCCTTGATTGAACCACGTTTTTGTATATTAAACTGCAAATCTGTCATTTCGATCACGGATTGTATAAATAAACGTTTCTTATCGTGTGTGATATACCGTTATAAAGCAACGGCCCGGGTTACAGGTTGTAGTTTGCGACTACGGGGCACTACGGTAGTACCAGCCCAGAAAAACTTAGTACAAGCGTATTGTTTCGTTCACCTTCACTCAGTTCAAACTTTACTTAATTGCCACTAAACACACCACGATTTTCTTATTGAATGATCACACAACTCACAGTTAAACACAAATACAACAATGTTAATTTATCAGTAACCACCACGTACAATATGGCCCGATTATTACTTAAAATTTAAAAAAAATTATTTTTTGGTAATGTAATTGAATTGCACTTGCGTATATTTTCCGCATTCGATTTGATAAATTCGTTAGGCACAAATGGGCACCCGGGTCCCGGGTTTCGGCACCAAAATGTTTGCGCACAAGACAAACACCATTCAATTAAATTTATAGAAACAAAAATGTCCTCGATGCACAAAACAAATAAAAAGAAACACTGCAATCAATTTTCCGTAATTATGAGTATATTTGTACAAGGGTGTTATGCACAGATGATCGGCAGACAACAAGATTAATACTAACACTCTCATATAACAATGTTACAATTTATATATACAGGGTGTCCGCCGGGAAGGTATACTACTTTGTTTTGCCGCCGTTTAGGCGAATATTAGTATTGACAGTTCATACTTGACAATCGTGAAGTAGACACGTGGTAAATTCTTCCACAAGACCATTTACGCCGCCGTACATATGCCAATAGGATGTTACAGCTCGCCCATGACAACCCCGATTTTCATGAAAAAATCATAATTAGTGACGAGGCACATTTTCATTTAAATGGATATGTGAATAAACAGAATAGTCGGTTCTGGGCAATGGAAAACCCTCACATTATTCATCAGTCACCTTTACATCCATTAAAAATGACAGTCTGGTGTGCAATTTGGTCAGGAGGAAGCATTGGACCTTACTTCTTTGAAAATGAAAACGGCGTAACGGTAACTGTGAATGGGGAGCGATATCGTGATACGATTGAAAACTTTTTAACGCCACAACTGCATAATTTGGGCTTGATTAACATGTGGTATCAACAAGACGGTGCCACATCGCATACAGCCAGGATTACAATGGAATTACTGCGAGAACTCTTCTCACAACAAGTTATTTAAAAAAATGGTGATGTTGATTGGCCTCCACGGTCGCCTGATTTGACTGCTCCGGACTTATTTTTGTGGGGATATCTAAAAAGCAAGGCTTATGCAAACAAACCAGAAACGCTTGAGCAACTCAAACAAAATATTCGTGATGAAATTAATGAAATACCGCGTGAAATGTGTGAGAATGTAATGAAAAATGTGCTCAAAAGGGCTCGCATTTGTGAGGCTAACAGAGGCGAACATTTATCTGATATTGTATTCCATACATAATTGCCGACATTAAATAAAACATTTATTAATATAAGATCCATTCTCTTTCATTTAATCAAAAATCATAAACAAACAAAGTAGTATACCTTCCTGGCGGACACCCTGTACTTAATGACTATTAAAATACCAATACTCTATTACGTGCTATATTTATAATAGGTTGAACAAGTAAATTATATTTGAATTTTTGACATATAGATTGGCTAATGTGTAAGAATCACAACAATCAGTTTCGAACAAATGAGACTATTGATTTTGAAAAAATCAGTCTTCTCATCAGGTCGCGACGACTGATGTTGTATTACTACATTGGAATATTGTCTATATATATAGAACATAACATGTAGTTGTACTACTAGCGAATTACTGCATAGCGTACGAAATTTGATTCTTTCACATTTCCATCTATATTTTATCAACTAACTTTTCGCATTCACGAATTTTATTATATATTTTTACTTTGGTTTTTTGCAATTGTAATGGTGTTATTGTGATTGTTCTGTATATTGGTATATTTCAGCACTCTCGAATTAAATTCACAAATCGTAGGAAATTCTTCCATTTAGCGTCACTATCTGTGTGACAAACGAATATGATAATCGACACTTACTTATACACAATCAACTTCCCAACCACCCCATACTTTCTTTCCTTTAACGCTGGATCGCGGATAAATTTGAATTTTTGATATATAGATTGGCTAATGTGTAAGAATCACAACAATCAGTTTCGAACAAATGAGACTATTGATTTTGAAAAAATCAGTCTTCTCATCAGGTCGCGACGACTGATGTTGTATTACTACATTGGAATATTGTCTATATATATAGAACATAACATGTAGTTGTACTACTAGCGAATTACTGCATAGCGTACGAAATTTGATTCTTTCACATTTCCATCTATATTTTATCAACTAACTTTTCGCATTCACGAATTTTATTATATATTTTTACTTTGGTTTTTGCAATTGTAATGGTGTTATTGTGATTGTTCTGTATATTGGTATATTTCAGCACTCTCGAATTAAATTCACAAATCGTAGGAAATTCTTCCATTTAGCGTCACTATCTGTGTGACAAACGAATATGATAATCGACACTTACTTATACACAATCAACTTCCCAACCCACCCCATACTTTCTTTCCTTTAACGCTGGATCGCGGATAAATTTGAATTTTTGACATATAGATTGGCTAATGTGTAAGAATCACAACAATCAGTTTCGAACAAATGAGACTATTGATTTTGAAAAAATCAGTCTTCTAATCAGGTCGCGACGACTGATGTTGTATTACTACATTGGAATATTGTCTATATATATAGAACATAACATGTAGTTGTACTACTAGCGAATTACTGCATAGCGTACGAAATTTGATTCTTTCACATTTCCATCTATATTTTATCAACTAACTTTTCGCATTCACGAATTTTATTATATATTTTTACTTTGGTTTTTTGCAATTGTAATGGTGTTATTGTGATTGTTCTGTATATTGGTATATTTCAGCACTCTCGAATTAAATTCACAAATCGTAGGAAATTCTTCCATTTAGCGTCACTATCTGTGTGACAAACGAATATGATAATCGACACTTACTTATACACAATCAACTTCCCAACCACCCCATACTTTCTTTCCTTTAACGCTGGATCGCGGATAAATTTGAATTTTTGACATATAGATTGGCTAATGTGTAAG
Organism: Nephrotoma guestfalica; assembly: GCA_963691935.1. Lineage (NCBI taxonomy): Eukaryota > Metazoa > Arthropoda > Insecta > Diptera > Tipulidae > Nephrotoma > Nephrotoma guestfalica. The sequence continues at coordinate 121,440,103 of OY829914.1, forward strand.
AATCACAACAATCAGTTTCGAACAAATGAGACTATTGATTTTGAAAAAATCAGTCTTCTCATCAGGTCGCGACGACTGATGTTGTATTACTACATTGGAATATTGTCTATATATATAGAATATAACATGTAGTAATGCGTAAAATTCGTGAATGCGAAAAGTTAGTTGATAAAATATAGATGGAAATGTGAAAGAATCAAATTTAGTACGCTATGCAGTAATTCGCTAGTAGTACAACTACATGTTATGTTCTATATATATAGACAAAATTCCAATGTAGTAATACAACATCAGTCGTCGCGACCTGATGAGAAGACTGATTTTTTCAAAATCAATAGTCTCATTTGTTCGAAACTGATTGTTGTGATTCTTACACATTAGCCAATCTATATGTCAAAAATTCAAATTTATCCGCGATCCAGCGTTAAAGGAAAGAAAGTATGGGGTGGTTGGGAAGTTGATTGTGTATAAGTAAGTGTCGATTATCATATTCGTTTGTCACACAGATAGTGACGCTAAATGGAAGAATTTCCTACGATTTGTGAATTTAATTCGAGAGTGCTGAAATATACCAATATACAGAACAATCACAATAACACCATTACAATTGCAAAAACCAAAGTAAAAATATATAATAAAATTCGTGAATGCGAAAAGTTAGTTGATAAAATATAGATGGAAATGTGAAAGAATCAAATTTCGTACGCTATGCAGTAATTCGCTAGTAGTACAACTACATGTTATGTTCTATATATATAGACAATATTCCAATGTAGTAATACAACATCAGTCGTCGCGACCTGATTAGAAGACTGATTTTTTCAAAATCAATAGTCTCATTTGTTCGAAACTGATTGTTGTGATTCTTACACATTAGCCAATCTATATATCAAAAATTCAAATTTATCCGCGATCCAGCGTTAAAGGAAAGAAAGTATGGGGTGGTTGGGAAGTTGATTGTGTATAAGTAAGTGTCGATTATCATATTCGTTTGTCACACAGATAGTGACGCTAAATGGAAGAATTTCCTACAATTTGTGAATTTAATTCGAGAGTGCTGAAATATACCAATATACAGAACAATCACAATAACACCATTACAATTGCAAAAAAAAAACCAAAGTAAAAATAAGTAAATTATAGGTTGAGTTACACTACGAGTTTAATTGAGTTGGTACTACTGATATTCACAATTCGGAATTGACAGGTAAGATAAATGTTATTGTTTTATTCTAAATTAATTCAATTTTCTTCTTTATTTTCAGGTTGGCCCAAACAGAACATTTCCAACGCTCTGTTGGCACGGTTGAGACCAAATAAATCGCTGTTTAGGCGCAAAAGTTTTGATGCCAGCTTATTACTGTTGATGAAACTTGGATATACCATTACACTCCAGATTCAAAAACTGCCAAGGTCGAATCGGCTTCAAAAAGGCTGTTTCTTCGGCTGGGAAAGTGAAGTGACTTTACTTAATCGATTATCTTTAAAAAGGGAAAACCATTACAGGAGCATGCTACGCATCATTACTTGGCAAGCTTAACGGCCACATTCGCAGAAAAGAAATCATGCTCCGTCTCACACCTCAGCGGTTGCCAGGGCGAAAATCCAGGAATTACGGTTTGAATTGTTTAGGAGGTTTCCTAACTCACCAAATCTAGCCTCCAGCGAATTTTTCTTGCTCCCTAAGCTAAAAATTGCGCTTGGAGGACAGACATTTTCGTCGAATGACGAGACCACCACCTTCATAAACAACTATTGTTCGTGATTAACTTTTATACCTACCGGAACCCTGACGTTTCTCAACCAGCAAAACAGCCATCAACCAACTTACTAACCTAAGAATAATCTTTATAGTATAGGTAATAATTACCTATATTAACTTACTCATACACACATTCAAGTGCTATAGATTGGCAAGCGTACATATAAAAATTGACAGCTCGGTGTAAAATTTATTTTTCATTTAATAAATAGTTAATTTAAGTGGTTTTGGGTTTTCATTAAGTTAAAATAGTTTTATAGTTGTGTAAGAACGATTTTATAATATCAAAAAGGTGGTGGACGCATATATATATAGTGTTTTAAGCGGACTATTGTTTGGTGGCAACAACAACAAGTGTTTGTTTATATTTAAGCGACGTGATTTTAGACAGTAAATAAAGTCAGGTGTGGGCAAAAGGAGGGCATCGGCCCTTAAAAGGGGCGATGTTTGAAAGCCCACATAGGTTCGCACTGTTGAGGATGTTGGCAAATAATACCCAGCCCTCCAAAAGGAAAAAGATCGAAGAAATGCGAACAAAGAGATTAGGTTTCGGTGGCGGTGCAGATATAGTGGATTGCAATGGAGTGAATGAAAAATATCTAATAATCAAGCACGATCAGGAGGGACAAAACCTGTCAAATTTTTCACCTTTTGGAATACAAAAAACCCTGGATATGATAACCAAAGGTATCATTAAAACGCAACGCTCGAGAGCTGGAGAACTCTTGGTTCTGACAAAAAATCAGGCAGCGACGGAGGCATTAGTGAAGGCAACATCTCTGGGGCAATTGGCCAAAATAAAAGTGATGGAACACCCAATATTAAACAGTTCCAAAGGTATCATTTTCTGCCACGACCTAAAAAGTTTAACTGAGGAGGAAATCAAAGAAAGGCTTAAGGACCAAGGCGTCATAGAGGTATATAAAATAAAGAAATGGGTGGAAAATAAATTAACGGACACAGCAGCAATTATCTTTAATTATCTTATCTTTTTTAATTCACCAGTATTACCGGAATATGTGAGGGCAGGCTTTATACAACTAAGCATTCGATTGTACATTCTAAATCCGTTGAAGTGCACCGAATGCCACAAATGGTCACACAAAAAAGAGATGCACACGTGATCCTAAGTGCTACAAATGTAGTGAAGTAACACCACACAACCAGCCGTGCACTACACTAAAATGCATAAATTGTGGAGAGGCACACACCAGCAACAGTAAGGAATGTCGAGTATATAAACGAAAAGTAGAAATAGTGAAAATTAAAACTGTTATGTTGACTGTTGTCAAATATTTTCGATTATATGCAAACACCACACCAGCTAACCAGACAACATATGCAGATACACTAAGAACCACCTGTAACCCATCAAACACACCACAAACCAACTAGAACAGACAAAACCATAATCATATCAAAAAACTATTTCAACTTCAAGGCAACAACAAACACAATTAAACCAACCACAACAACAACAGCAACAAAAAGATCAAGTCCAACAACAACAAAACCAACAACAGCCGCAAGAACCAAAACAACTACAAGAAACTAACAAACTACAACACAAATACAGCAAGTACAACAACAACAATAAAGATTACAACAACAACCGCAATCAAATCAGCAAACAACTTGTAATACAGCAATGGACATAGAGACAATCAAAAAAATGAAGCATGGCTAGCAATGAGACATTCTAATTTAACTCCAAAAGAATTAACACTATTTGGAAATATCATGTAAGTATGATTGATGATGAATGAGGGAAGGAGGAGAGAGAACGCATTTGCGTTTATAAATTCCCTCTCCTTTCTTCATTTCTTTGAACGGTAGAGCGAATGCTGAGATCCAATGAATGCGTGAAAATTGGTCAGATAAATATTCGCAGGATATGCCAATGGCGATATGTTGCGGAATTATCTGACCAATAACGATGTGAATGTGATGATTTTGTGTGAAACTTGGGAGCGTGTAGGTAAGACGTTTCGGGTGAAAGGATACAATTATCTGTGCAGACCGAGGGCTGATGGCTTCGGCGGGGTGGCGATATTGACACGTGTCAATATCAGCCTGGTCCTTTGTGACATACCGCGCTTCGAGCACATCGAAGTCACCGCAGCCAAAACTCGGAATCTGTACAGAAACTTGTTATTTGTTAGTATCTATGCAACTCCAGTGTTGTCTACGTCTGACAGAGAGCCAACGAGATTTTCAGATGTTGTTTGAATGGGTGGAAGGAAAAAGTGACGTGATTCTAGCGGGTGATATGAATGCGCATTCGAGAATATGGGGGATTGGAAGAACTGATGCTTGAGGTAACTGGTTGACCCGCCTCATTCTGGATTCCGATCTCGTAGTCAACAACCAGCGCGATAGATTTAACTTTAATATCTAGCAGGCTGGCGGGCCAAGTCACTTGGAATGTCACAGATGAGAATTTGGGTAGTGATCATTATTTGATCAGGATATGCTTAGGTGGTATAAATGTTGACATAGAACGTAAGGGCATTATGAATGGTAAGAAATGGGTCGAACGTATGAATGAGACTCTCATAATGAAAGAAGTAAATGAGGTTAACCAACTTGAGAATGAAATAGAGAGAGTGAATAAAATGTGCACTATAAATGTTAAAGGGAATGAATACAAGGTGAATGGTTGGCGGAACAATGAAATCCAGTATTGGTATGAAAGGAAACGGATAGCATTGAGAGAGTTCAATAGGTGTATATGTCATGAATGCAGAATAAATTGTGGAAGAAAGAATGCAATATTGAAAAAGGCTATCCGTAGAACGAAAAGGAAAAGTTGGCGAAAAATGAAAAATGACACATAGAACCACAACTAAGGGTGTATGGGATAAATTTAATAGAGTGAGAGGAAGGCAGAAATGCAGTGTTAGATGACAGAGAGATGGGAGGTGTATTTTTACAAATGATTACGGATGTACGTCCAATTTGAGCGATAGGTATGAAGTTTTGTTACCTGATAATGAAAATGAATTTATAAACGATATGTGTAAGGAGTTTGAATTGGAAGAGTTCCGAGGGGTTTTAGAAGCATCCAAATCTACTACCCCCGGAACTAACAGAGTGAGTTATAAAACGATTGGTGGATTAGAATTCGAAGCCAAGGCGGGCTTGCTTCGATTTCTCAATCAAGTACGGATGAGTATTCAGATACCGGAAAAATGAAAGGAAAGCAGAGTGGTACTTATTCCTAAAAGGGATCGGGATAGGAATCTGGCAACAAACTACAGGGGAATATGTATGTTGAATGTATTTGTTAAAATTGTGAATGGTATGGTGAAAGGTCGTATAGATAAATTTGTGAATAAGGGAAATTTGTTGCCGGAAACCACCTTTGGGTTTCGTCACAACCACTCTGCTAATGAATGTGTAGAAAAGTTTGTGTGGGAAGTACAAAAGGAAAATAAGTATGTTGTGGCGGTATTTTTGGATATAGCAAGGGCATATGACTATGTGGTTCCAGTGAAACTTTATCAGATCCTTATGGACTTGGGGTTTCCTTGAAAAATTTTCAAATTAGTGTATGAGTTCATGAATGAGAGAAAGTTAGTTTTATGTGGTAAAGGGTATAGGTTGGAAGGAGCGTTGACTATGGGCCTCCCACAAGGCAGTAAAATCTCACCGACTCTCTTCAACCTGTACACGAGCTCGATACATAGGTGTAACTCCTCGGGCTGAGTCATCTTGCAATTTGCAGATGACTTTGTCCTGATGGACAAAGGGAGGACCATCGAGGATGCCTTGAGTTGGGCTCAAGAATGTGTGAATCAGGTAACCGAATGTTTGAGTGAACTGAATTTGAGAGTAAATTCGAGTAAATATTGTAGTATGGCTTTTAGCACGAATCGGATGGTTGATGTGCGAATATATAATGAGAGAATTAAGTGTGTGAAATTAACTAGGTATTTGGAAATCTGGAATGACAGAAGAATCAGTTTCAAAGTGCATATGGAATAATTGGACGATAATGTAAGAGTAGATTGAACGTGATTATAAGGGTGGGCAAACCGAAATGGGAGCTCATCCGGGTGTGACTGATATGTTACGAAAGGCGTTAGTGTCAACTAAAATTGCGTATGGAATGAGTATATATGTTGATGGGTCTAAGGTTGGGTTTAAAAAGTTGATGCTTGTGGAGAATGCGTGTGTTAGAGTGGTATTGGGAGCGATCAATTCGACACCAATACACAATTTGTGGTCTGAATTAGGTGATTCGCCTCTTAATTATAAGAGGGAATGGATCACCGTGCGAGAGACTGTGCGAATGTTAACTAAGGACAATAAATTGGTGAATGAAATGAAAGAGATATTGCAAAGAGGGACTGTTTACAAAAAGACAACAAAATCACTGGTAATCTTCGAAAATATTAACATATTCTCCAAGATTCGTCCGGCAAATCCAAAAGTCCCTCCGAGCAATCTAATAGTGCGATTGAAGTTTGGTTACACAACAAAAGCAATGATGAATGAGTTATCGGTTAAGAGCGAATTTTGCAAAATGCGAATGAATTATGTTGCACTTGTGGAAGTGTATACAGATGCAAGTGTAAATGATGATAGCGTAGGTGTGGGAATTTATATTCCTTCAATGAGGAAAGAGAAAATGGTAAGAGTGCATGACAGTATCTGTATAATGAATGCAGAATTGATAGTGATTATGGAAGGGATCAAGTTGGCAATGACACAAGGGAGAAGGAGAATATTGTTATTCTCTGACTTCCGGAGTGGGTTTGAATTAATAAATAAGGGTGGGGGAACTCATGGCAATGTGTATGTGGAAATTCCATAAAAGTATCTTCAATCTTATGGGAGGGAGGTCATCCTTCAATGGATAGCTTCACACCTACAGATTGAAGGTAATTTAAGAGCCGATATGCTTGCGAAACGGGGTTGTTTGATTGAGGATGTAAATGAATATGAATTCATGGATGCCAGAGACGTACTTCGCATGTTTCAGGTGAATCTGTAAAGAAAATTGGAGAGAAAGTTTGTTGAAAAATGTCAGGTGAAAGGTAAGAAGTACTCTGAGTTGGTTAGGTCTCCTTTGAGGCAACCGTTCTTTAAGGTGCTCAAAGGAGATGTTACGAACTATGGAACGAGTGAGATTGAATCATGGAAATTGGAAAGAATGTTTGAAGAAACGCAATTTGGTTGTGTGTGAATTATGTGAAAGCTGTTTGGTTGTGGAGGACATCGAACATTTGATTCTGAAATGTTCTGCATTTAACCAGAGCAGACAAATGTTCGATGTTCTATTGAGTGCAAGTAGTTTGACTGAATTATTACGAATGGGAATGAACGTATATAAGAATGTGTATGAATTTATTAGAACAAATCACATAGAAGTGTGAAAGGGGATCGATGTGTGCTAGGTGTATGAAAAGAAAGTAAAATTGAATTATGATGGTACAAAATGTAAATAATAAATTTGTAAATTTTGACATGGGCCATATGGCACCAAATTTTTGGAGCTAGTGCCAAATAAAATAAAAAAAAACTTACTCATAAATGTCATCTACCTAGAATTATTATTTGAGTACTGTAATATTCACTTATCAGTAGTCTACCAGACCACTAAAAAGATTTGAATGCTGGGTAATTTTAGTACAAAAAAATGATGTTATGTAATAAGAAAAATGACACGAGTATTAATTGAGAAAGGAACGCGAAGAAAAGCAGGTACACAATTATAACTAAGTAAATGGCGATTGTACAGTTTTAACACTGTTAAAAGTATTGTTAAAATTAAATAAAGCTAATCGAGAAAGGCACCGAGTACTATGGGACTCCTTGAACGGGTTAACGAGAATGGAGTATCGCTGAGAGAAGTGTCTAGACTTACAAGGAGACTATGTAGAGAAGTAAAAACTAATTTGAAGAAAAGATGTCTTGTATCTTTGTTAGCTCGGACACTTTTCAGACAATCGGCGTACTACGACAAATTAGCCAAAACCGTACACTTACCTGAAAATGCTTCATTTTAAACAAAATTCCACGAATTTAGGTCAACGTCATTTAGGTTGAGACATCGTCATTAAAGTGCCACATATAACCACAATTGCTTGATCCTCAAACGTGCTCGATAAAACTGTGTGTAGTGCAGACTCAACGGCCAATGGCAGGCCATAGTAGAGGTGAAAACGAAAATTTGATTATGCGGGAAGGAAGATTTCGATTAACCAAATGACTGTTTTACCAGTTCTTCTAAATTTTATTATTCGATTTAGAAATTAAGTGTGTTTAGAATGTTATAATGGTGATTTAGCGAATTTTAATAATTTCAACTTTGTTGAATTCATGGGGTATGGCGCAAGGCTGACACTACTCGTTTGTTCACAAGTTGTTGTTAGTTTCCCTATACATACTAAAGCAACTTAAATTAATATACACCATATTAAATTTTATGTTCTCGTACAACAGTAAAATAATTTTTAAAATATGCTTGACAAATACGAGAACATTATACCTTTTATAAGGTATTTTATATAACCAAATAAAAGTTAATTGAAAAAAATTACAACATAACTTATAGTTTGTATAATTTTTATATTATTTTTATAATACAACCAACAGGTTTCCAAAGAAAAAATTAATTTAATTTCAATTAAACCCGATTATTGTTTTGATAATATTTAGAAAAAAATTCGAACCCGAACACAACACAACACAGCAAAAAAACTTATTTTATCTATTTGTTCATTAAATTGTCACCTGCTCTTATTTTTATTGTCTTATGTTGTATTATGTGGTGTTGTATGAACAATGTTAGGAAAAGTTTTTTGTTAAATTTTTTCTCCTAACTAACTTACGTAGCAATGGCACATAGAAAAAAAATTCTTTTATTTTTATTTTTTTTTTGCTTGACAAATAATAAAATAATGTAATAATAAGTACACTATTGAATATTATTTTTAATTTCATTCTTGAATAAACACCATAGTATGTTATGTGAAGCAACAAAAAAGAATTATATGTTCTATTTCGAAATCAAATTAGCAATTGAACCGTAAATGAAATGCCATAAATATTAACAAATCATAAATATGATAAATTATTCCAATATATTAGGTGAAAAATCTAAACCAAACTATTAGAAATATTTTATAGGTTCACAATCAATCTTACGTTAAACTACACATTTTAACATATCCCGAAGTTCAGAACATAACGGGTGTTTTTTTAGGAGGTTTGTTTTTCCGATAGATGTCGTTTTATTTTATGACAGTTGTTTTGACAGCTCAAAGTGGCATTTCTACTCAGTATTGTTTGGCAAATCATTATGAATAGGTTAACTCCAGAACAACGTTTTCAAATCGTGGAAATTTATTTTCAAAATCAGTGTTCAATTAAAAATGTTTATAGAGCACTTCGTGAATTTTATGGTGCACATAATCGTCCGTCAGAGACCACCATAAAGAACGTAATTACCAAATTTCGGTCTACATTCACTCTTTTGGATGCCAAGCCACCGACAAGAATGAGAAGAGTTCGTACAGAAGAAAATATTGCTGTCGTTGAGGCCAGTGTCGAAGAAAACGACAATTTATCGATTCGTCGTCGTGCTCAGCAAATTGGACTTTGTCCATCGACTTTATGGAAAATTTTACGTAAAGATTTGGGTTTGGTGCCATACAAAATTCAATTGGTGCTAGAATTAAAGCCACACGACCATCGTTTGCGCCGTGAATTCAGTGATTGGTCGTTAAATCAATTGAACGAAGATCCATTTTTTTACCGTAAAATTCTCTTCAGTGATGAGGCGCATTTTTGGTTAAATGGATACGTCAACAAACAAAATTGTCGCATTTGGAGCAAAGATAATCCACACGCCGTTCTAGAATTACCAATGCATCCTGATAAATGTACTGTTTGGTGCGGTCTATGGGCTGGTGGGATCATCGGTCCATATTTCTTTAAAAATGAGGAAGGACGACGCGTTACCGTGAATGGAAATCGATACAGAACCATGTTAAATGAGTTTTTGTTGTCAAATCTTGAAGATATGGATATGAATGAAATGTGGTTTCAACAAGATGGTGCCACTTGCCATACAGCACGTGAAACAATCGACTTATTGAAAGAAACTTTCAACGACAACATTATTTCGAGAAATGGTCCGGTGAATTGGCCTCCGCGTTCGTGCGATTTGACGCCATTCGATTACTTTTTGTGGGGATACGTGAAGTCATTGGTTTATGTGGATAAACCTCAATCGATTGACGCTTTGGAAACCAATATTCAACGTGTCATTGCTGACATACGCCCTCAAATGCTTGAAAAAGTGCTGGAAAATTGGACCTCCAGAATGACATTTGTGAAAAATAGTCGTGGTAGCCATATGCCAGAAATTGTGTTTAAATGTTAAATGCCAAAAAATTATCTACCAAATAAAAAAAAATTTTGGTCATTTCATAATTTTATATGTGTTTTATTCAAAAAAAAAATCGGCAACCTCTTAAAAAAACACCCTTTATTTACAACCTTTCACACCAAAAAAAAAATCAAGAAAAATGTTATCCATAATTTATCTTGCAAGAAAAGTAAAAAAAAAAGTTTTCCAATACATAAATTGAAAAAATTAGTGAAATCCAAGAATTTTTATACGTATACCTTGCTTGGATAAGCGCGCAATATGATTGATAAGAATTCTATTTAATACGAAAAATGTGCACAAAAAATGATAAGCGGGAAAAACTTCTGGTAATAAGTATTACACGTCGGCTATAATAAATCGAAAATCATATAACAAAATGTATGTATAGTTATGTACTATGCTGCTGTAATAAAATACTATTCATATAAGGTATAGCCAAATGTTACACGTGAAATATTTTTAAAAAGTTTCACCTGCGAAAAGAATGTCTTGTTTCCATAGGCTTTTCGATTTTCACTGGTATGTACATTTTCATTTTATTTTATGTCATGAAAAGTGCTGAAAGGTACGAAGATACTTAATATCAAAAACAATAATTTCCATTTACAATATTGCTGCTCGTTCGTTTTCACACAGGTAATATTATTTAAAGGAACGTAACACACTCTATACAGGGGATAGGGCTATACTTGTATAAAATAAGGAATTTAATTTTCAAAAAACATATCTAAATATTCTATAATGACAACATCAGCAACAACAACTATTACATCAGTAGCAAATAAAAAAATTAGGAAAATATTTGGCTCGCTTTATTTTTTATTTATTTATTTTACTTTTATTATTAAACAAAACAACACAGCAACAAAATCGAGGGTAGCTACGTATAAATAAATAAAATTTAGGAAAGAGAAACGAATAAAAGTGAAAGCTTGAAAAGATATAAAGGAAAAGCAAAAAGGTTATAAGGAAAAGTTTTCCGTCGTTTTTTTTGTGCTTACATATTTACACTTTTTTATAATTTACCTTTAATATTTAATAAATTTAAAAAATGAAGTTTGTAACATAAAACAATAGAAAGCTTCAAATAAAAATGATAAAATATTTTTATTTTTTCCCCGACTTAATTTTGCCTCGTTTCATTCGATGGCGGAAAATTATTATTTTTGGAAGTACTATGTACGGTGTGCGTTCGATATACGTACGAGTTCTATCAATGCCAATTTTAATGAAGGAAGCTCCTTGTTGAAATCATGGCTAGCAAATCGTGTTTCAAAATAATTGTTTTGTATATTATCATTGAAGATACCAGTTCGTTTAATAAATAAAACACGTATGAAAAGATTTTTGCCATTTATTTATTCTTTATAAATGTGTTATACAAATTACGAAGATGGATTGGTAAATCTTTATAATGAAACAGTAAACATAATTTTTTTAAGTAAAGTTCACTTTATATTACAACATTGTGATCTTTTAGCTCGAGACACTTAATTTAACGATTTTCCAATTTCATTAAATCTTCTTAAAAATTTGATTTATCAAACCCCTCAAAATAACCGTTCTAAAATAAGAAAAAGTCACAAGAGACTATATCCGTTGAACATAGTAGATGGGGAAGCATGATGATACTTTGATTCTGGCGTGTAGTAATGGATCCATGCTTCATCAACCGTTATAATTGGACGCAAAAATTAAGTTGGATTACACTGAAACATCTGTAAACATAGTAATGGTCATTGTATTAATTTTTTGAACATTCACTCAGAAAAATAATTTTAACCAGGAGCTTGTTTAAGTCCATTTTGTTATATTAACACAAGTTTTTTTGGCAAATGCAACTTTTGACTTGTTCATTTCATGTCTTGTTCATTGGTTAATTTTGACTTGGTAACCTCGAAAAATGCCATAAAAAATGGTTACCATACTCATAGTTTAATTTTTTAGTTGTTATAACAAATAAAAATTAGTTATGTAACAACAAATGTTAGTTATTTTAACCACCGTCCGGTTATCGTACTAATATTTTGGCACATGCAACCTTGAACTTGTTCATTTTAGTATTTTTAACTTGGTTAAGTGAAAAATATCAAAAAAAATTGATAACCAAAATTATGGTAAATGATTTTAGTTGTTTTAACAAATAAAAATTAATAAAGTGACATAAACTGTTGGTTATTTTAACCAAGTTATATTCATTGTACCATAATTTTGGCACATGCAACCATGAAGTTGTTCATTTTACTATTTTTAACTTGGTTAAGTGTAAAATATCAAAAAAAATTGATAACCAAAATTATGGTAAATGATTTTAGTTGTTTTAACAAATAAAAATTAATAAAGTGACATAAACTGTTGGTTATTTTAACCAAGTTATATTCATTGTACCATAATTTTGTCATATGCACCATTGAAAGAACTACCGTGTAGCTTGGTCAATTGAGCCAATAATTTCGGTAAAATTTTTTGTTATAACTTTGGTTCACATAAACAAGTTCATTTGTTATTTCAAACAGCAGCTTCGTTATAGTCTTGCTGCCTATTTTGTTCAATTTACCGAAATAAAGTTTCATTAAACCAAAAATTTTGTTATATTTTAGCTAACTTTATGGTTCACATAAACAAGTTCATTTGTTATTTCAAACTGCAGCTTCGTTATAGTCTTACCGCATATTTTGTTCAATTTATCGAAACAAAGTTTCATTTAACTAAAAATTCCCGATGTTTTACATAATCTTCAACAGCATAGTTATACTTATAGCCATATTTGGTACAGCAATTACCACATATTTTGTTCAATAAAAATAGTTAACTTACTCAGATCGCATGAAAGGTGTAAAGGGTTCATTGACAAGTACAGAGTACTTTACAGAATGTCTTAATTGCATTTAAAACGGAAGTTATGAAGATTTCTAATGATTTTCAGTAATAACCATACTCTATAGGAATAGAGACACAATTGACTCGTAATAAAAACAGTTAACTAACTCAGATCGGATCGACACTTATAAAGTTGTAAATAGGTTGAATCTTATTCATTCAACATCATAACGGTTAAATTTCATTATCTATTATCAGGTAGATAAAATAATACGTATACGATTAATAAATTCCTTTTTATTCAACGATTTCAAATTTTCCGTATATAGGTCAATGCCCTATTTATTTCATAATATCCAAATTTAGGTCATACGGCATCAGCTGATTGAAATAAACGCTATTTCACATTGTGTATAGTCTCTTTTCTCTGACTAATGGCATGAGCAACGGTTCATCCTTTTCTATTATTTAGAACATTTTTTATATAGCACACATACACACATATATACGTGCATTTTATAAAAAAATATAAAAACTAGCCGATCATCTTTTTAAAAAACATACGATCAAACATATATACATATGTATTTATTTTATTTCTTTAGCGTGACCTATGCGCATGTGCATTGCATTTTTGTGTGTATGGGATAAAAAAACACGTGCGCTAATTGTATAATTATTATTTTGTTAACACGTTCCCGCACAAATGACTGCTATAGCATTCAAATGTGTATTTCTTAGTAGCACACAATTTAGAAAGTGTGTATAAATGTGTTAAATAAACTTGTAGTATTTTTGGTTTGTTCTATACAAATTTGGTTTTCGAATTTTTTTCAAACGAAAAAAATTGTGCATAATGGGTCTATTCCACTACACAGCGTTTTATTTTGCAGAAAACTAGAACGAGATAAAAATATAGATTCTCTCTGTGTGTGAACCGTACATCAGTATTTTTTTTTCCTAAAATGTTTTGTTGTTGTTGAGTTGGTTGCCATAATTATAAATAAAAAATATCAAACAAAGTATTTTTTATGGCAACCAAAATGAAAAAAAATCCCCACTCTCAGCAAACTTTGATTTTTTTATGGTAGAAACATAAATTTTTTGTGCTTAGTGTGTCGACACAATAAAAATTTATTTTTTTTTTGGAAAAAATTGAAAAAAATATTGGAGGAATTCACACTACATTTTAAATAATATTTTTTAGCCTTCTTGAAATTTCACTTTGCATTTAATTTTTTTAGGTTATATTTCTATTAAAAAATTTTTAATTCAAAATTTAAAAATAATACCGACTGCTGAACTAGGTAACTAGGCCAAAATAGTTCCTTCGGCTATAAAAAAAACACCCTACCTAGGTATCATATTGCGTACACAAAATATTAAAAACACACGATTTTCAGATGAGAAATATTTTATTAAAATTTATCATTAAAATTAAAATTTATTTGAATTTGTTTATTTAAAGTCAAATATAAAGTCGACCATTAATTGGATATATTCAATGTGATTGGATGAGTTGACCATTATATTAGAAGCGTTTTGTCGCAGCTCTTCAACTCGCGGTTTTCCTAAATCACCACAGACACACGGCAGACAACAGTAAATTATAAACCTAATTCTAATACATCCCGGGATCCAGTGATGTCAGTTGATGTCTATCGAAATCCGAATGCTTACCGGCCAATTTCGATAAGATGAATCCGGCCAATGGAAGCTCAACGAGAAAATGTTCGTATCCAATATTCATCCAAATATCGTAATCGATCAAATTTGTTTGATCGATAATGGTGGCCCAACCTCAATATCTTCGCGGGAAAAATCTTGAATAGGTTGAAATCGTCGTGGGCCTCGTTGCATACCACCACATGTGCCTTGTGAACTGCTACCACCCCACTTAAATGAATGAGTCTCTGGAAATGCTAGTTAGGCAAAACCCAAACAAATCTATTTCAGCGTTGTACTCAACGAAATTAACAGCATCGAGATTGGAGACGAAAATTAATTTTGGCCAAAACGAGTGAGATTAAACCACAATGTTTTCATGAAAGATGGCTTGAACGCCAACATATAGTAATCTAAAGTAAAACGAAATTGTTGTTAGTTAAAAACTTTACCATTTTTTTATTGAAAGACTTACTTGTATTCATAAACCGCCATTCGAAACATTTGTTAAATAACTATCCGACCATTTAACAATGGTTTCATAATAAATTTCATGCATTTTTAAAATTTCCGAACGTGACTGTTCATTAGGAAGCAGAATTTCGATTTTACGACCTAAATGTCCGGGACGTAATAATGCCGGATCTAGCGTATCCGGACGGTTTGTAGCCATAATCATTTTAACCTAATCCAACGAATCGAAAATCGAAACCATTTGATTAAGCAATTCCATTAGAGTACGCTTGAATTTTACGATTGGCTGATGTACCTTCCGAAAAACGACAACCTCCAATTGCATTAATTCCATTTCATCCATTAATATAATGCACGGCTGATGATCACGAGCGTAGTTAAACATTTTACTTATTAACCGAGCACTTCATATCTAGAGCTACCCTAGTTCCAGCCTTCAATTTTGCCTTGTCTAACTGACGTCGATATCCAACAACATATCGTGGCCAATTTGTTGTCTTCACAATAACTCTAAAAATATAAGTAACATAAAATATCGTTTCACTGAATCACTGACATATTGGAGGTATGTACTTACATTTATTTTACGATCTAACCGATAATGCCGGATCTAGCGTATCCGGACGGTTTGTAGCCATGATCATTTTACCCTAATCCAACGAATCGAAACCATCCATTTGATTAAGCAATTTCATTAGAGTACGTTGAATATTATGATCGACTGATATAGCTTCGGGAAAACAACGATTTCCAATTGCATCAATTTCATTTCATTCAGTAATATAATGCACGGTTGATGATCACGAGTGTAATTAAACACTTCACTTATTAAACAAGCACTTTATATCTAAAGCTACCTTAGTTCCAGCCTTCAATTTTGTCTTGTCTGACGTCGATATCCAACAACATATCGTGGCCCGTTTGTTTCCTTCACAATCACTATAAAAATATAGATAACATAAAACATCATTTCACTGAATCACCGACATATTGGAGGTATGTACTTACATTTATCCTCATTCAATTGTGTACCTCCCCGACAATTTGCCCAACATTTTGCAATCATTTTCTAATTTATCGAACTGTTTCGTTAAATCTTTTAATTGTTCTCGCACTGAAAGTAAAAATATAAAATACCAATTTGGTACATTTGCTTACACAGTCGGAATGATTCTGTTATTTTCCATTCTACATGTATTCAGAAACAGTCAAATAGAAATTGATCGGTTAGCTGAGACAAATTGTATAAGATCGGCATTATTCAACATTATCAAAATTTATTTCAATGTCCGTTCAATAGCACTCAAATGATTAATGTAATCGTATTATCATTTTCTTCAAAATCCAAATCATCCACTTCTACATCACTGCTGTTATTATCCGGTTTCAATAATCGATACACAGTTTTATACAAGTATTTTGATACAAATATAAGACTGAACTGACTTTTACTATATTTTTTTGGGTTAAAAAATCTGACACTTCGATTTTTGTTTGATTTTTTTTCGGCTGCTGAATGATTTTTTTAGGTTAATATGAACTTGTCCAAAATTTCCCCTCACATGATTTATAGTAAACCAATTTTTCGATAGTTTCGTAAATTATTCAAAATAATTAAAATGCATATGTTTTTTCATCGAAAAAATAATAATAATTTTTTTTAGTAATTTTTGGGATATAAGATTATTGTCAAACATCAAAAATAAAGATTTTTTATATCTTTTAAATACTTTATAGGTTAGTTTTCGATGAGGTCAAAATTTCCCCAACTTTTTATACCATAAAATAAAAATGTTTTATCTCAGTCGCGCTAATACAAATTTTAGTTCTTGTCTTTGTCATGTTTTCTGCAAAATTTTTGTAAAATTTGTCTGTTTCCTAGTGGAATAGTACCATAATACATATATTGGTTTTGTTGTTGTCTTGACGAAACAAAAATAATCAAATGTTTATGGTTTTGCGTGGTTTTCGAATTCCAAATACATGAAGCAAAAACATAATTATGTAGTTTTTTCTTTTATAGGATTTAATGTGCATTGCATTTGCCTATGTTGCTATATGGGAGGAAACAATTTGAGTTTCTTTATTATTTTTTTTATAAAAATTCTTGTAATATTTTCGTTTTGTGTTGTATAAATTTGGTTTTAGAATTTAAAAACAAATTGTTTAAAATTTTATTTTTTTAAGAAAACAAAAATGATCAAATGTTTTTGTTTTGACTGATTTTCGACAACAAAAATAATCCAGCAAAAACATGAATGAATCAATTTTCCCAACTGATCTTGTTTAGTTGTATAGCTTTTTTGCTTCAATTAGGAATTTAGTAATTATATATTTGTATGTATAGAATGTCTTAATTGCATTTAAAACGGAAGTTATGAAGATTTCTAATGATTTTCAGTAATAACCATACTCTATAGGAATACAGACACAATTGACTCGTAATAAAAACAGTTAACTAACACAGATCACATCGACACTTATGAAAGGTGTAAAGGGCTCATTGACAAGTTCAGAGTACTTTACAGAATATCTTAATTACATTTAAAACGGAAGTTATGAAGATTTTTAATGATTTTCAGTAATAACCATACTCTATAGGAATACAGACACAATTGACTCGTAATAAAAACAGTTAACTAACTCAGATCACATCGACACAACAATGTGACTGTTTTGCGTCAACACCGGTCTCAACGAAAAGGTCCAACAAGTGCCAACGCTTTTAAGTCCTAGATATGGACAAACGCCGGAAATTACATACCCATGCGTCAACCATGACGCAGCCTGAACGCAATGGTCGGTTATGAGCTATTAAGAATTGCTTGACGCAGATTGGACTATTAAGAAAGTTATGAGTCAATCCTAATTGCTTAACGCAGGTCGAACACATTAGTCAGTCGCAAACACAGAAAAACTGGTTGACACATCTTGAACACATTAGTCAGATGAGTAAGACCTATTTGATTGATGCAGGTTGAACACATTAGTCAGCTATAAACTCAGAAAAGCTGGTTGGTGCATGTTGAATGCAATAGTCAGTTATGAGCCAATCCTATTTTATTGACGCAGGTTGAACACATTAGTCAGTTATAAACCCAGAAAAGCTGATTGACGCATCTTGAACGCATTAGTTAATTATGCGCGAGGTCTATTTGCTTTACGCAGATTGACCATATTAGTTAGCCATGACCCAAAATAATTTGTTGACGTCGAACACAAACATTTCTCAGTAATAAGTCAACAATTGCTGAAGTTTTCAGACTAACACGCCGCTAAATTCTGAACAATTAAAGCCAAATATAAAGGTTTCACTAATTTGGAAGGCCACTCGCATGTCTGAAAATACATTAACTTCGCCATGGTTTTGTATTAAATTAAAACTATTTCTTAGTATTATTTAACTTGTTAATTTTATTTTAATCAAATCAAAATATTCACTGTTGTAAAAAACTTAATAAAAAAAATAAATACGTTTTCAATTGGATAGTTCAAAGCAAATGGGGTTGTTGGAATAATAAGATATGTACACATTATAGAAGAATAATTTTTAATTTTCAGTTAAAGACATATTAGTATGTCTCATCAGTATCCCCCGAGCTATCGGTTTCTGTTGAGTCTTGGTCTTGAAAAGCATCGAAGCTTGTAGAGGTCGCTGGTTGTACTTCACGAGTTTTATTTAGTTTTAAATCTTCGCGGATTTTATTTTGTGTGGATCTTTTCAGAATCTCAACTAACGATTTTTTTAAATTTTCGTCGGAAACTTCTTTCACAATCCTGATCGTTACTTGGATTAAGGTTATTACTCCACTGTAGTCATTAAAAGCAAGTTTTGATCGGCTGGCTGAAATTTCAAAATAAATTACAACGTTAGACTAACCATATTGAGAAGCAGTAATAATATCATACCTTTGGCGGAAATTCCCGATTTTCCACTCCATGAGTGTAATAACAATACATCATAGCAGATAATTTTTTCTATCATCATCTTGATCATTTTGTTGAGAGACATTGTGGTAGATAACATTCTTGTCAATCGTACTGCCTGCAAAAAATAAGTTACTGATAATATAGACTAAATTTATAGATCCGATTTTTTCTCAATTACCACTTTTTGCAAATAATCGACCAATAAAAGGCTGTTGAATTTCTTCAAATCTATTACATTAAGTAATGGTAGGTTAGGCATCTGGAAAAGTGAATCTTCTTTAATGATTGTCCTTCCTTTATTTAAAGTGGCGCAAAATGACTGAATTAGTTCTGTCAGTACACCTACACATGTTTTTAGTTTTTCTAATTCTTCCATTGTCTCATCAATTTTTATTGTTTGATCCCTTATTTCATTTTTCAATGAAATGAGCATTTCCTTTTGGGTGCTATTTTTTATTTCAGGTGTTTTCTGTTGCTGGTTTAATACTCGATGGCAATATTTTGAAGAACGCTGATTGCTTCCAACCTTGTTTTCAAACTTTCGTTTTTTATTCTTAAAGAACTCCTTATCCGATTCCTGACTTTTAATTTCTCGATGCTTTGTGTTTTTTAACACGTTTTTGTTCTTATTTTTACCAACTTTGAATGACAATTTTTGTTCTGGATTATCGCCGCTTGTATTTTCTATAAGGTTTTTGGTCATATTGTTTCCTGTTGGGTTCAACAATTGAGATTCTTCTGTTACAGCTGAAGATGGAATTTTTTGTTCATCAAACAATTTATTAAAATCATTTTCAATGCTTCCTCCTTTAAAATTTACAGGGTGATCTCTTATGTTAGCTTTGACCTTAATAGCTTCTATTTCAGAGTCCGTGTTATTATATATAGAATAGTATTTTTCTCTAGTTCGCGCATTGTCGTATGTTAATATATCATCTTGTAATATTTTGTAATCGTTGTAAGGTTTCCACTCAGCGATTTGTACTTCAGCCTCTTTAGCACACAGCTTAGCAACGTTTTTACCAGATGGTGGCCAATATAATATATCATCCACGATTCATTTTTCGGAATGGTAGAAACGAATCTCTCTTCGTTTTCTACGGTTTCGATAATACTAAACATTTTTAAAGCTGTAAATAAAAATTTGGTTAAACTTTTGTATGATTATAATAAAAATTAAAATGAAAGCTAATATTGTGAGCAGCAATATCAGATAGGGCATATAAAGATGGATCTACTTTCATGAAATGGTTTCAAAAAATGATCGAAATTGTTAAATAAATAAAAAGTAATGATTCATTACAGTATTATGCAACAATTAATACGTACTTTTACATTGGAAAAAAAACTGAAAATCCATTTTCTAGTTCCATACAGAATAATTTTTTATGAAGAAGATAATGGTGCATTGGCTTCATACAACTTTCTTTTTTGTCCGTCAAGAATATATCAAGTTTCGAAGACATTATTGGCGTAGTATAAAAGTCCGTTTTTTCTTTTAAGTTCAAATCCGAATATTAAAATTGAATTATCTTTTCTTTCAGCATGTTGAAATCGTACTATTTCTTTTGACTTTGTTAAAAACCATTGGTTTTTTCTGTTGCTGTTTATTTTATAATTGATTTCATAAAACACTAATTTTTCTGTACCATTTCCTGACACAAATTTTTTCATTTTACTTAAAATTGGAATATTAGTTTTGGTTTCGTTATGAAGGTTGCTCAAGCTAACCTCTTCTAATCTGTTATAAATCTGGGATAACTGCTCATTATTTTTCCTCAATAAATTTTTGATACAGAACATATTACTTTCGAAAGGAAATGCACTTAACATCGTCGGACAAATGAATTAACGAATGCATAGTATATACCACATTTTCTTCTCCGTAGATTTCACCAAATCCTTCTACGAATCATTTAAGCATTACCTCAGCAACTTTATTGTGTGTTTTACATATTTTACTATCGCAAAGTATTGTTGTAGCAACATGTAATAGTAAGAAGTTATTATATTTCTCCGGAGAGAGGATGTTTTTTAAAACAACTGGGCCTGCAAATTTTACAAATTGTCGAAATTCGGTTCCTTTAAAGTACCCTATATCCGATAATGGTCGCACTTTTCTCTGAAATTCACTTGGTTGAGACTGACAACACTTTTTCAGCTTGTCGTTAATAACATTAATATCTCGATTTGGCAGGAGCGCTCTTGTGTTCCCACCGACCCACATCTTCAACATCCGCTTCACTGCTACCAAAGAGAATAGAGTTTTATCAAGAGTAATGAAACAAAAGAAAAAATTTCATCAAAAAATTCATGGGTTATGCAATTCAAATGGGTTATACACTTACACCAGTTTATTTTACTTACACATCTCTGCGATTATTTTTTTATTCCTCATTTTTTTATATAGCCGAATAAACATCGCACAAACTCGTTGTACACGAGTTTTTTTATTTATATTTTGCTTTACATTGGATATTGGTGTGGTGTAGTTTGATTTTTTGGTTTTCGATTCATTCGTGTTTCGTATTGTATAGACAGCTCGTGTAAACAACAAACAAAAATTTCAAGGTTGTACTCCTGTTATGAATTATACACGCATAATATAGCTACATATGTAAATATATACCATATACATATTTTTGTTCTCAAGATATAAATTGGTAAGCCCGAATATTATACCTATGTAAATAGATTTTAAGTAGTTTAAAAAATATTGAATGATTGTCGGTTACAAATAATTGGGAAATGATTATAAATTTATAAATTAAGTACAAATATAATTGTATGTAAATGATCGATCAATATAGAATAAAATTGGTAATGATTGTGTCTGAATGACAAAACTTCAATTTGATTAGATTTTTGGAATGAATGGAGAATTTTTGGATTATGAAACGATTTTTGAGTAACGGCATTGCCACATGACAATAACCATAAATGTTTTTTAACAGATTTCTCATGTATGATTAAATGGCTGTATATTTTTCAATTAAATTAATCAGCTATAACGTAAAATATCACATATCAGCATTCAAAATAATAAATTTTCAATTATTAATCATTTTAATAGAAGGACAATATTTTTCGTTTTGACGTTTCTAGAAACGGTATAATCACAAAATTGTATCTGATTAATTTAAGTGAAAAATATGCTCCCATTAATTCATAAGACGCTACCACGTGACAATAACTACGAACGTTTTAAAAAACGTTCGTAGTTATTGTCACGTGGTAGCGTCTTAAGTGTCCTGGGGCCGTATTCTTGAAATCGGTGGAAATTTTCGCAATCGGAATACAATTTGCTTTGAAAATCTTAATATTATTCGAATTTTTCGCCGGCTACTTTAATCATTTTTTCAAATTTGGTTTAAGGTTTACTAATATTGGTCTCCCTACTAAGAAAATATTTTCAAATCGATTTACCTAGTCAGAATTTGTTCCGTAGTAGAGGGAATTAATATAGGGAATTAATATAATAATAATTTTCTTATTTTAAAAAAAGAAAAGAAATTTAAAATAATGATTAAAGTAGCCGGCGAAAATTCGAATAATATAACGAATTTCAAAGCGGTTCCGCTTGGGGAAATTTCCACCGATTTCAAGAATACGGCCCCTGAGGGGTTACTATGTATTCCGAAACGAAAGTTGTCTTACTAGAATTCGGAAATTGGATAGATGAGAATTTCAAATTTAAATATACGGCTACTTTAAACAAATGGGAAATTTTGTTTGAAATTCGTCTTTAAACAGTGGTTTAAAGCTGAGCCGACTAAATCAGCCCGCCTCACTGAAACCAATACCATAATTTGTCACACATTGATTACAACAAATCCCTATAAGTACAGTTACCGTTTTCGAGGAACGAGTGGTCGGTTTAGCTTATAATTAAACCTGCACCACCAAAATTGTAAGCTTTTATTATAAATTAATTACATTGAATTAGTAAGTTCCAGACCACCCCTATAATTTGCCTAGGGGTTTAACCAATTTAAACTTAAAAATTTAAAAATTTATTACACAAGACTGCCACCAGATTTTGGGCTAAATTATCCAGGTGTGTAATAAATTATTTTTGTGTTGTATAAGACGGAATGGCATCGGAATATGTAGGTTTGAAATTGCGATATAAAGGTTGGATTTCAAACATTTAATAATTTATTACACTAGACCACCACCAGATATTGGGTCAATTGTTACATCGTGAATTTCATGAATGAAAAATCAACCTTATTCAGGTGTGTAATAAATTATTTTTTAATCAGGTTAGACGGAATTTGTTTCAGAGTGTAAAGGCTTAACAATTGTAATTTAAAGGATGTAACAATTGACCCAATATCTGGTGTGGCGGTCTTGTGTACTAAATTATTAAATGTTTAAAAACCAACCTTTATATCGCAATTTCAAACCTACGTCTTCTGATGCCATTCCGTCTAATATAGCACAAAAGTAATTTATTACATACTTGGATAATATTGACCTACTCTCGAAAAGACTTCTAGTGCAACATTTGGCCCAAAATCTGGTATCAGTCAAGTGTAATAAATTATTTAAGTTGGTTAAATTGACGTTTTTGTTATAAATAATAATCGTTTGGGTGAAAATTACTCTTAGGCAAGTTATAGTAGAGGTGATCTTGAACTAACTAATTCAATTTAATTAATTTGTAATCAATTCTTGTACAAGAACCATCCCGATTGGCGGTGCAGGTTCCTCGAAAACAGTAACTGTACTAAAATCGTAATTGTTGTAATAAATTGTAATAAATGGGCGGGCTAATTGGTCGGTGAAGGTTTAAAGCACTTAAAACAAGACTTATTTCGGATTACACAGGAAGCCTAGGGTATTGCCGTTTGGAATAAAACTCGGCACAACTTATTAAACGATTTAGATCAAAATTGGGTTGTAAAATAAATCGGGGTAATTGATTTGTCAGTTGTCATGCAAATTTCTTATAATCATATTCTATGAACGCGATTCTACGTAAATATATTATGGTTTAATTTCTGAAATTTGGATAATATTTTTAGCCTTAATGACTAGAACTTGTTCGTTTTTAACCGAATATGGTTTGCAGAAATTTGGATTAACAAATTGATTTTACATAAGATTTTTGTTTAACGAGATTCAATTATATTTTGCCTTTTCAGACCCGATTTTGATTTAAGGCGGATTGTTCAATTTGAAAATTGTTTCAGTGATGGAAATAAAATTCGATTTGTTGAAACCAATTGTGGTGTTTATTTTATTTTTCATCTGACAGAGCGGAAAATTTTTTTTCCAATTACCTAACAAATGTGTTTGAAAATTAATCTTGATGAAAAGTTGGTTTAGTCAAGTTTAATTTTCATACAAACCTGTAAGATAAAAGTAAACATTTTTCTATTTTACGATCACGGTAATTTCTAATATACCAAAAGCATAGGCTTTATATTCAGATAATGTAAATCTATCTGTTTGAAAACAATCTGTTTTTTTAAGATATTATTGTCATAAAGAGATATTAAGTTAAGGCCTTTACCCAAACTTTTTGTGGGATTCATAGAAACTGGTAAACATAAGTGGCAACATACTGAACGTTCCCTTACGACGGCTATGATTTTTTATATACTAGATAATTCTATTTATATCTCTTATGCTTGGTACCTCAAGGCAAATTTATACAAAGCTGCGGTAAAATTATCTAAAGAAACTAGCTAAAATCATTCCAATCATCACCTATTTTTTTTTTGTGAATTGGCTTCAGTGAATCACTCTAGAGGTATACTCTCAGTAAAATTGTGACGCAGGTTTATATAAATTCGAGATTACACCGATTTTTTGTCTAAATTTCGAAATATATCTAAATTTTTGATTTCTTATCAGTCGTTCATAAAAGGCATACAGAAAACGCGCGGATTTGCAGTTAGTCCGTATTTAATTTATTGCACAAATCGAACTTATACTGCCTTTACAGCATAAAAGTTCGTGATCTACTCTAACTTGTAATAATGTATTTAGTTGCCGATATCCACAACTAAATTAAACTGCGATCTGAGTACAGATTTTGTTCGAAAACTGAGACTTGCGAGTTGGGAGTTTTGCTGCTGTTTTCGAACAAAATTCGTATACTGGTAATTTATTGTAGACAAAAATACCAAGAGGGATAATTTATTTGCAGTTGACTATATTGTCTCGTTTGTTGATTGTTTAAATAAATAATATCTATCAATTTTAAATAATTGATACTCGAAAATTTAGACAAAATACTTAGCGTGAGGTACACAGCATTAGGCTCTTACAATAATAACCCTATAACATAAATCTGAAACAATTGCAAATTCAGAAACTATACACTGATATTTGAGTTGCCTTCCGAATTATATTTAAATTTTTCATAAATTCACTTTATATTTTATTAAAATTGCAGCATAACATAATTTTAATCATTGATTTTGTTGATCGCAAACACCGACCAAAGAATATGCCTAATTCGAATGCTAAATCGAAATACCTTCCGTCTGGAGTAGTTTGTGCAGTTAGAAACTGTAGAACAACAAAAAGGAAATTTCCACAAACAAAATTTTTTTCCTTTCCCTCTAATACTTCAGCGGTTTATAATGAATGGATGGAAAAATGCGATGTAGATCAAAGTAACTTAAAAAAATGTTTAAGAGTGTGCGAAGATCATTTTGATGATGGATCTAAACTTGGAAATCGACTTAGACCTGGTGCAATACCATCTTTAAATTTAGTTCAATCTAATTATATCGACGATGACGATTATTTTAATAAACCTGATCCAATTTACATAAAACGGGTATACCCTAGCTATACTGGGGAAACTTCCAGTTATAAAGATCTAACCCTAGAAGAGTTTGAACAATACGAACCTCCATTTAAATTATTTAATACTGAAAGACTGCAGGATAATCCTGTCTGTAATAATTGCGAGACTCAAACAAAAAATTGTGTTTATTACAGAAGTAAATATAATCAAATGGAGAAGCAATTAGTAATTATGAAAAAAACCATTCAACAAAAAAACGTAAAAATAAGATCTCTTACCCTGAAAACTCGGTAATTACGGAAAATGAATAAATTGTTAAAATTTAAATCAAAAATTACTTTGAACGAGCGAATAAATTGTTACAGGCTGGCTACTGCCAACCTGCAGATATCACTAAGCACCTGCAGAGGCCTCCACGGTGATTTTTGCCGGCTACGTTCTCAGCGGAGAAGTGCGAAGGTCGTGGGGTTTGAGGCATACAGGGCTCCTGGCTTACACCGTGATCATACAGAATTGTAAGGGGAACGCAAATAATAAAAACCGAGTTCCGCCAAAATTCGTCGGCCGGAACCTGAGAAACGAACCGAATTTTCATAAATAAATAATAAAATAATAATAATAACGATAGAGGTGCCTTGGTGCGCGCATCCATCCGAATTCAAACAGGGACAAGCCCTGGTTACGGAATCGGATGCGGGCATCAAGGGACCGCTAACACTACGCCGACACAGAGGGAGTCTCCGCTCCCATCACACCACACCGAAAAAATTTAATAATGAATTTTATTTTTAAAGAAGAAAACAAGAAAACAACTTCCCCCTCCACCCGCACCAAGAGAAACGAGAGAGAGAGAGAGCGAGCAACAATGCACACCGATCGTGCACCCGCTGGGCGGCGCTCGATTACAATAATATAAAAAGAATTAATAAAATAAAAAAAATCAAAAAAAATAAAATCAAAAAAAATATAACATTAAAAAAAATATAAATAAAAAAAATTGTACCTTAAAAAAAAATACCGTTGCGGCCTTGCGCGGCCGTCATGCCACAGGTGATGCCACACCCGGACCGTTGCGGTGCCTTTCACCGTTACCCCAAAAACTCACAAAACACGAGGGACCGGTTGGCCACCCGTATGTAGCCAGACCTTGTGCGGTCAAACGTTGCGGGGCTTTTCCCCGATACCAATTTGCCTCGATAGGCCGGTTTTTGTTGGGCGTCTTCCCGCCGTAATAGATTTTATGCCTCGATAGGCCGTTTTTGTTGGGCGTCTTCCCGCCGTATATTTTTTTATGCCTCGATAGGCCGCCTTAATTATTGGGCGTCTTTGCGCCGTAATAGAATATCACTCCACTCGTTTTCGATTGATTTATTTGGTGTAGTAAACTCTATATTTATTTAACTGTGTTTCTTTAGAACATTGCACACGTTTATTTTTAATTTACTATTGGTTAGAGTTCTTTTACCAAACAAATAATTTAGATTAATTTAATTTTCTCTAACTAATCGAACCAAACAAAACACACGTGTAAAAAAAATGAATCCACTTTTTATGTAATGTCTAATTGAGTTGTTTCCACTACACCCCCAACAATTCTTCAATTGCCATCACTCTCCAAAACTCAAAAAACCAAAATATGTTTTCACAAAATTATATTTTCACAAAATCGGAATCTTTATTATTTTACTTATTTTTAATATAAAAAAAAACAGATCAAAAATATGAGACACTTTGTCTCAAAATTCCAGATTCGACGTTTTTTTTCACAAAAACTCAAATCGAATGTCTTTACACCAATATCAGAACTCTAATCACAAAATTACAAACTCGAACCATCAACAAAAAAAAATTCTTGCCCCGCACAACGACGCGCAGAACATTCCAGAAGAATTGTCTTTCTTCTCTGTCTCTCGTTTACATCAATTCGCATTGATGTAAACGAGAGGCATATAAGAAAAACATTCTTATGGAATGTTTTGCTTTACACACCCATTCGATGCGCATTGTTCTCTCTTTCTTCATCTCACTCACCCTCGCGCCATCACCACGACGTGCACAAACATTAAGCAACTCCGAAAGCGAGGACACAAACCGAGGGGAATAAAATCAAACAGCGCTTGTTACGATCATGTAATCGTAACAAACGTGGGAACGTCCCACACCCTGAGATGTCTCATAAGCCGGGCCTACAACAAACAATACGAAAATGAAAAACAATTTAATTGAAATGTACACCCATTGTACCGCGACAAACTAATATTTCGATAGAGTGAAGCATGTGTCATGTGCGGATATCTTTTACATGATACGTGCCTAATGATTTGCCATTCAAATCTTCGACTGCGTACGCCACTTGTCCGACTTTGCTGGTAATAATCGCGGGTTTGAATTTACCAGCCAATTTAGCGGAAAATTTATTCGGTGCATCGCTCAAAGTAAACGATCGTATAAAAACAGATTGACCGACTCGGAAAGAGCGCTTATTACTACGTAGGTTATAATGTTGAGCCCCCTTTTCGTGTGCTACGCGTAAGTAATGGGTTATACGATCCTTTAGAAGGTTTACTCGATCTGGCTTAGCCCATACCTGGACTTCGCTGGGATCATGTTCATCGAGTAACCGTCGCAATGAGTGATCCGAACCATGCATCGACATATGTTGACCGAACACGACATAATGAGGGGAGTAATGTATCGAATCGTGTATGGCATTACGTAAAGCAGCCGCAATTTCTTGCAAATTTTTGTCCCACAAATTATGGTCGTGATCGCTCAAATATGACCGAATGCTGGCAATTAACGTTCTATTAACACGCTCGGATGCGTTGCTTTGGGGCGAATACACCGGCGTACGAATATGTGTTACACCGTATTTAGACAACAAATCCTTAAATAAATTCGAGGTAAATTGCTTCCCATTGTCAGAAGTAATGACTTCAGGTACCGAGAACAACAGGAATATTTCGTTTTCCAAAAATCGACATAATAAGGAGGCAGACGCTTCGCGTAAGGGTTTTACAACTACAAATTTGGAATAATGATCCAGAACGATAGCAATGCAAGTATTCCCGAGTTTCGAACGTGGATACGGACCCAAAAAATCAGCATACAGTTTTTGAAACGGGCGAGTCGACGTGACCAGAGCTCCCATGGCTGGTTGTGTGGAGAAATTAACAGCTTTGTTCATTTTACATTTAGTGCAGCTAGCAACGTATTGTTTAACTTGTTTTGCCATCTGAGGCCAGAAAAATTGACGCTGAAGGCGCTCGAGGGTTTTGCTGCCGCCTAAATGTGCTGAAGTGGGAGGTACATGTGCCTGTTCGATAAGCGATTGAGTTAATGAATTCGGAATAACAAGTTTCCAATTCGACAAATCGGTATCCATATATTTAAAACCAAACGAAGGGGATATTAACAGTTTATCATCCTGGATTTTATAATTGTGCGAACAATCTTTTAACGTACGAATTTTCGCGATTTGATCGATGTAATCTGGATCTTGGAACGCAACCGAGTTTTGATCAACGTGCAAAATGGGGACGAAAGAAGGTATTAACGCATTCACAGAAGGGTCGATGTTCTTACTCGGCAAGGCTGGAACTTCAAATTGGGCACCAGGATCAGGCGTGCTCTTACTTTCAGAATCATCCGCACAAGGAGCGGATTCATCCGGAAAAGCTCGAGACAACGCATCTGGTACAATGTTAACTGAACCTTTTCGGTATCCAATCTGAAAATCCAGCGCTTGGAGTTTAAGACTCCATCTCGCCAAACGTCCGGATAGGTCCTTTTGACTCATTAGCCAGCGTAAACTGGAATGGTCAGTGTAAATGACGAACGGATAGCCTTCCACGTAGGGACGAAATTTTCGCACGCTGAGGACGGCAGCGTAGCATTCCAGCTCGGTCACCGAGTAGTTTCGCTGCGCCGCATTGAGCTTATGTGAATAAAACTCAATGGGCCGCTCCACCCCCTCGGTGTCCACCTGAAATAAGACACTACCGACCCCAACGGCACTGGCATCACACTGAATAAAAAAGGGTTTTGTATAATCAGGATGCGTCAAAACTGGGGCAGTTGACAAGGCGGTTTTGAAAGCGTTAAAAGAAGAATCAGCAGCTGCAGACCAACATACTTTAGTATTTTTACCAGTAAGATCGGTGAGAGAAGAAGCTAAAGAGGCAAAATTTGGAATGAAGCGACGGTACCATCCGCACATCCCCAGAAAACGTCTAATCTGTTTCGTCGTTTTCGGAATAGGGTACTCCAGAATAGCTTTACATTTATCTGGGTTTGTACGGAGGCAACCATCACCCACAATATAACCTAAATAGTCGACTTCTTTCAACACAAACTTACTTTTGGTCAAATTGATTGTTAGACCGGCATCCGTCAGATATCCAGCAACCTGCTGTAGCAACTCGAAGTGTTCGGCCAGAGTGGAGGATGTGACCAGAAGGTCATCGAGGTACACAAAGACCTTATCGTGCAGTTGGTACGGGATCACGCGGTGCATCAAGCGACAAAGCGTCTGCGGTGCGTTGCACAAGCCAAACGGCATCACCTTGAACTGATACAAGGGCCGTCCAGGAACCGTAAACGCTGTTTTATCGCGGGATGCTGGATCGAGTGGGATCTGCCAAAAAGCATCCTTCAAATCAATCGCCGAAATGAATCGGGTGTGTCCCAAACGACCCAACAATCCGTTGATTATTGGCAGTGGATACGCATCCTTGACGGTGGCCTTGTTCAGTTCTCTAGCATCCAAGCACAAACGGACTTTGCCATTGGCCTTACGCACCAACGTGACCGGTGAACACCAGGAACTTTGTGACTCCTCGATGACCCCCAAAGACAACATCCTATCCAACTCGGCGTACATAAGTTTCTGGATAGCTGGGGACACGGAATAAAAACGTTGTTTGACTGGTTTTGCGGAACCGACATCGATCATATGAGTGATGAGGGATGTGCGGCCCAAACCTAATATATCGCTGCTCGGGAAATATTCGCGGATAAGATCCAATTTACGACGATCATTAGAGGTTAAAACATGAAATTTGGGTGTGTTGGTAGTTTCACCTAATTCGTCCGAATTATTTAACGCGGAGATTTTTGGGGAAATTCCAAAACGATTCCAAAAATCGATACCCAAATAAAGCGGTTGTTCTAAGGAAGGAACAACATAAAAATTCATGGTTTGAGTAATTCCATTAAACTCGACGTTAGCTCGTATGTAACCAAATACTCGTTGGACTTGACCACTCGCGGTAGTTATCGTGGATGGAAAATTATGAAACTCTACGAATGGATTCGACAAGATTTTCTCCGCTCCACTCCCGAGAACACTGACACTCGCCCTGCTGTCGAGAAGACCCTTAAACGGGATCTTATTGATAAAGACCTGGGCGTAAGGCCGAGTGTCACTACCCTCGGAGAACAAAACGGAGGAAATCACGTCGTTTCTCATTGCAACGCGGTGGTTCCAGTATTTCTTGGAACGTTTTGAACGATCTAACTTGGCTAACGACGGAGAATTATAGAAAAACTTTAGAGCGACAGGAAGGGAAGAGGAATTTGGCGAGGAATAAGGATCGGGAAGGGAATCATGACTGGCAGACGAGTTTACCTTCTGGTCGGGTTCGATTGGGAGCGGAGTTCCGCGTCCGTATTGCCCGCTGCATTCTTCTGAATCGGTTTGAGTGGCTCTATCCTCTCTACTATCCGCAGTCTGGGTTGAGGTTGATTTGTGCTCTGTACACTCCGTCTGAGTGGCCGTTGTGGTGACGACATTTTTACCGTAATTTGATTGTTGCTTACCAACTGATCCCGAGCTGTCTGCTGGGACTTGTCCGCCAGGACGTCTCGTCGCTGCTGATGGAAACCTGCTCCCCTTGTGAATTGCGGATACTGAGTTATCGGGTAGAACATCAGTCAAGAGATAATTCTCATGAGAGTCATATGCTCCAACATCATCATACGGACTGCCTGATGACTCATTGATCACGCGTCGTGAATGGATTGCAGGGTCCGCCGTAGCTTTGATCCGCCTGAAAGACTCCTCCCAAGCAGAGCAACTTTTGATCAGCTCATTTATGGTGCTAAACCGACGATCGGTGAGATGAAACTGTAATTCTGGCTTCATGTTCGTCATTAAAATTTCGATGAGCTCCTCGTCCGAATACGGTGTACGACATTGTAGCGTTAGACTCCACACTTGATCGACAAAATCTAGGAAACTTTCGTTGGGTCGTTGTTTGCGTGCCTCGACGGTTCGCCGGATTTCGTAATTGGTGCGACGGTCTTTAAAACGCTCGATGATACCGCTTCGTAGATCTGTCCAGGTAGCGTTCGGATTATGTTTGCGGAATGTCCAATACCACTGCAAGGCGATATCTTCCAGGATGGTATGTAGCTCGAATAACAAGGTTTGGTCGGACAATCCGCGAGACGAAGCGATGGTGTCTACCTGAAACAGGAACATGTCGATGGAGTTGTCCGAGGGAGATCCAGTGTAGTTTAGTCCACTTTCAGCTAATGATGGTCCGTCTATAGAGCCTCGCTCCAAATCGTCTTGCTCGAATGATGTTAAGTACATTTTTAAGGATGAAAGGATAGAGGGATAAACTCGCTCGATTTATTCGGCAAGAAACAATGACGTAGTCTTTATTAAGTTATTAAATATACAAAAATTTTAATTTAAAATGACTTTAGAGGAGACTGAAGGTCCCAAATAAAGTAAATTGGAATAATTCCACACACACTATAATTAAATAACAACAAAAAAAAAATACAAATGATAAAAATAATTGCAATAATAATAAAGGGATGGTTACCTTTTAATTGAGATACCATCGAAAATGGCATGTTTCGACGAGGACCTATTTTGGAGGGTCTCGTTGAAAACCATTTTAATACGCGAAAAATAATGAAAAATATTAATAATAATCCCGAAAAGTAAACTACCAACACACCCAATGGTACGCCGATAGTGAAATTGTACAACTAAATAGTAAAGCAAAGCGCAAAGAAAATCAAATAATAAGAAAAGAAAAGAAGGAATGGTTACCTTGTAATGGTTTGTGCGGCCCGTATTTCCACGATTGGTTTACCTACGGATAGGACGAGATACCCTCCAAAGTGGCGCGTTTCAATGAGAACCTAATTTGGAGGGGCTCGTTAAAACTGAATAAAATAATGATACAACCAAAAAAAATAATATATAAAAACCCAAAACTACCAACACACCCAGCGGTATGCAGGCAGAATAATAAATTCAAAAAACGATACAAAAGGAAAAAAAAAATGAAGTACTAATCAAACCGTGGGTTTAAATACAACCCATAGATCGATAAACCAAAAAAAATAAAAAAAAAACAATTATCGAAATATCAAAAAATCAAATCAATAAAATCAAAAATATCAAAATATCAAGAAAATCAAATAAACATATCAAAAACAAGTAACTTTAACTCGAAAATACGAAACGGATGGTATGAGGCGAGTGGAAATCCCACTCCGTGTCGGCTAAATAATAAAAAAAATAAAAAAAATAATAATAATATAATAATAAAGTGTTCCGTTCCTCAAATTTCGGTCGAGAAATTTCGGGGAAAAGAAAAATGAAGCTAGACTAAACCCTGGACAAATGACACCCGAGCTCCACCACAATCTGACACAACATAGTGGAAATGGGAAAGAGCTCGTAAGTCGGATATCCAAAGAATAGGGGTATGACACCCCCATCTACGCGCAATCAAACAGCCCGTGCTGGTTACGATCACAGATGGGGAATGCCAACCGGGAGACTGGCTTTGGTGTGCGTGTCCATGCGAATTCAAACAGTGCGAAGCACTGGTTTCGACACTGGACGCGCACGCCAAAGGGAGTGAAGCTACAAATCATAAAAAAATCAAAAATTTAAAAATTCGCACATCGACTGGCTTTGGTGTGCGTGTCCATGCGAATTCAAACAGTGCGAAGCACTGGTTTCGACACTGGACGCGCACGCCAAAGAGAGTGAAGCTACAAATATAAAAAAAAAAAAACAAATTTAAAAATTCGCGAAAATTTTGGGCGCCACTGTTACAGGCTGGCTACTGCCAACCTGCAGATATCACTAAGCACCTACAGAGGCCTCCACGGTGATTTTTGCCGGCTACGTTCTCAGCGGAGAAGTGCGAAGGTCGTGGGGTTTGAGGCATACAGGGCTCCTGGCTTACACCGTGATCATACAGAATTGTAAGGGGAACGCAAATAATAAAAACCGAGTTCCGCCAAAATTCGTCGGCCGGAACCTGAGAAACGAACCGAATTTTCATAAATAAATAATAAAATAATAATAATAACGATAGAGGTGCCTTGGTGCGCGCATCCATCCGAATTCAAACAGGGACAAGCCCTGGTTACGGAATCGGATGCGGGCATCAAGGGACCGCTAACACTACGCCGACACAGAGGGAGTCTCCGCTCCCATCACACCACACCGAAAAAATTTAATAATGCATTTTATTTTTAAAGAAGAAAACAAGAAAACAACTTCCCCCTCCACTCGCACCAAGAGAAACGAGAGAGAGAGAGAGCGAGCAACAATGCACACCGATCGTGCACCCGCTGGGCGGCGCTCGATTACAATAATATAAAAAGAATTAATAAAATAAAAAAAATAAAAAAAAATAAAATCAAAAAAAAAATAAAATTAAAAAAAATATAAATAAAAAAAATTGTACCTTAAAAAAAAAATACCGTTGCGGCCTTGCGCGGCCGTCATGCCACAGGTGATGCCACACCCGGACCGTTGCGGTGCCTTTCACCGTTACCCCAAAAACTCACAAAACACGAGGGACCGGTTGGCCACCCGTATGTAGCCAGACCTTGTGCGGTCAAACGTTGCGGGGCTTTTCCCCGATACCAATTTGCCTCGATAGGCCGTTTTTTGTTGGGCGTCTTCCCGCCGTAATAGATTTTATGCCTCGATAGGCCGTTTTTTGTTGGGCGTCTTCCCGCCGTATATTTTTTTATGCCTCGATAGGCCGCCTTAATTATTGGGCGTCTTTGCGCCGTAATAGAATATCACTCCACTCGTTTTCGATTGATTTATTTGGTGTAGTAAACTCTATATTTATTTAACTGTGTTTCTTTAGAACATTGCACACGTTTATTTTTAATTTACTATTGGTTAGAGTTCTTTTACCAAACAAATAATTTAAATTAATTTAATTTTCTCTAACTAATCGAACCAAACAAAACACACGTGTAAAAAAAATGAATCCACTTTTTATGTAATGTCTAATTGAGTTGTTTCCACTACACCCCCAACAATTCTTCAATTGCCATCACTCTCCAAAAATCAAAAAACCAAAATATGTTTTCACAAAATTATATTTTCACAAAATCGGAATCTTTATTATTTTACTTATTTTTAATATAAAAAAAAACAGATCAAAAATATGAGACACTTTGTCTCAAAATTCCAGATTCGACGTTTTTTTTCACAAAAACTCAAATCGAATGTCTTTACACCAATATCAGAACTCTAATCACAAAATTACAAACTCGAACCATCAACAAAAAAAAATTCTTGCCCCGCACAACGACGCGCAGAACATTCCAGAAGAATTGTCTTTCTTCTCTGTCTCTCGTTTACATCAATTCGCATTGATGTAAACGAGAGGCATATAAGAAAAACATTCTTATGGAATGTTTTGCTTTACACACCCATTCGATGCGCATTGTTCTCTCTTTCTTCATCTCACTCACCCTCGCGCCATCACCACGACGTGCACAAACATTAAGCAACTCCGAAAGCGAGGACACAAACCGAGGGGAATAAAATCAAACAGCGCTTGTTACGATCATGTAATCGTAACAAAATAATTTAACTTACGTTGCAGATCATGCAAAAGAATTATGAAAAATGTTATTAGTTCGAAAACCAAAAACAACCGAATGGACCAAACCCCAGAGATTTGTAGCTAAGAACATATATTTCCGATCATCAAGAACCTACACTTATTTGAAAAAAGCTTTTCAATGTCGATTACCTGCTGTGTCTTCTATTCATAATTGCATGCCTGTAAAGCACCTAAAACTTGGTATTAATGATGACATTTTTAGCAATTTAAAAAAACAATGTACAAATATGGACGATAAATTTAAATATGCAGTTATTGTCTTTGATGAGATTGATATTAAACGAGATCTTGAATACAATTGTTATCATGATCATATCGATGGATTCACTGATCTAGGGAATAAAAGAGACAAATTTATTGCTAAAACTATTGGCTTATTCATGATTCGTGGTCTTTTAGCTAATTATAAATATATATTGTCATACTACACATCTAAAACCAATATGCAAGGCGTTGAAATAAAAGAAAAATTATTTGAAAATATTTATTTGGCCGAGCAATGTGGTTTTACAATAGTGGCTGCCGTTTGTGACCAAGGTTCCAATAACAGAAATTGTTATTCGCAGTTAGGAGTTTCTGAAGATCGACCATTTTTCATTCATCGAAATACAAAAATTTATGCAATGTACGATCCGCCGCATCTAATCAAAAGTGTACGAAACAATTTGATGGCTACGGAACTATCAACATCAGACGGAATCGTAAGTTGGTCGATTCTAGAAAAACTGTATGAACTCGAAGCCAATTCTACCACAAAAATGTGCACCAAATTATCGTTTGCACATATAAATCCAAACACTTTCCAAAAAATGAGAGTTAGTTATGCTACTCAGATTTTTAGTAGAAGTGTTGCGGTTGGCATAAAAACTTGTTTGGCATACAATAAATTCCCGGACCCAAATAAAGCATGGGCAACAATGCACTTTTGTGAAAAATTCGACATGCTATTTGATGCTTTAAACTTCAAAAAACAGTTTGATTCAAATCCAAATCGCCTAGCTTTAAAAATTCAGAATGTACCTTATACAATTTTAAAATCATCATTAAATTTTATAACAACTATCAAAGCGTACTCCAAAAGCAAACCTTATTGTTTTTCTGGGCTTTTGCAAACCATTAAGGCAGTGTTGCCTCTCACAGATGAATTTTTAAACAGAAGTGAAGAAATTTCCTTTATCTTAACTTCGCGGTTCAATCAAGATCCATGCGAAAATTTATTTTCAATTATAAGACAAAGAGGAGGAAATTCAAGAAATCCAACAGTTCATCATTTTAACGATATTATTGCTCAAATAATGTCTATGAAAATGTTACAAACAACTCAGTTTACTAACTGTGAAGAAGATAATGATGAAATGCTAGTTGATCCCAACAACTATTTTCGAGCACCTCATCTATTCCAATTACAAACCGACTTAACAGCTGAGAACGTTAATATTGAAAACGGACGACTAGAAATAATGAGTTTCAATTTACAAGACAGGATCATAGAAACTCTTCCAATAATAGACGAATGCTCAGAAAGATATGTAGGCTGGTTATGTAGTGCATCGTTTGAAACAAAAAATTAACTGTTTACAGTGTGAAAGTAGACTAATAAAAACAGACGAAAAAATATGTCTTCAGAACGAGTCTTTACTATTTTATAAAAACTATAGGAAGGATTCGAACTTTGGTTCCCTCCATCCCCCGTCAGACATGTTTGCTGTAATTAGCAAAAACCATATGATGATTTTTAGAAATATTTTCGACAAATCTCCTCATTATAAACATTTAAAACAAATTATAGTTGATCAATGTGTGAAATGGACCAATCAGCAAAATGAATTTAATTGGTGGTTTGACGGCAATTCTGAATGCTGCAATCATCATAAAATTATATTGGATTTTATGATACTTGTGTTAATTCGTAAACACTGTAAATGGATTATGAACTGTAAACCATTAGAAAATATTTCATCGAATGCAAAGATAATCGAGAATGTTGAAACATCCAGCACTGTCAATAAAAAGAGCCACCCACGGCTAAAAATCGTAAAATAAAATCTTATATTTTCATCGAATTTATATTTTGTAAAATTTTTGATATTATTTATTTTAAAACGTCTAGGTTTGTGCAGAACATTGTTTTTTTGTGGTTTAAAATTCTTAATTATTCTATATTCTATAAACTTTTGCAGATTCAAATAATTGAATGACCGCCTCACATGGGACAACGTGAATTTCTAAGATGAAATCTTTATTAGTTAACAATTAAAAATTTAAAATACGAATACGTTTGTGATATGGAATAATATGAAATACAATTTTTTGAGCATTTTATTAAACTTGATTGTTTGTTGTCCTTGTCATAAAATAATTTAATTCTTTGGTCGTTTACAAATCGCGCAACTCTGTTTGATTTTAATATTGTCCAATTCATAAAAGTATAAAATAAAATTTATAATAATTTTTAGAGCTTTGAAATGCTCTAGGAACTAGTAGTAGTAGTACTTTAAATTTAAAACTCGCTTCTGAATCCTTTATACAGTATCTGTTTTATTTTACTTCTAAAACGTTTATAAACAATAAGTGTGTAGTATTAAAAATAAGCCCATATATATATAATTTAATTTTTTTAAATCAATCGAGAATAATCGACACATTTTTAAATTAAAGGGTTATCCAATTCAAGCTTGATAAAGTAAACTTAAAAAAAACACACAAAATATTCGGAATGTATTGTAATTTTTATTTCATTTTACAGATTGATCCTTGCCATTTTTAGTTAAACAAGATATCATTCAAATGTCCTCCACGGGACTTCTTACAGGCCTTGATTCTTTTGCGGTAATTTTCAATGACTTTTCGGCACATTTCGGGCGGTATCTCGGCCATTACAGTTTTCAATTCGTCAAGAGTTTGAGGATTGTTTGCGTAAACACGATCTTTCGCGTAGCCCCACAAAAAGAAATCCAAAGGCGTTAAATCACAGGATCTTGGAGGCCAATTGACATCAGCCAATCGCGAAATGAGCTTCATCACTGAAGAAAATTTTGTTCGAAAAATCAGCATCGACGGCCTGTTTTTCCAACACCCAATTTGCGTATGTTAAATGCTCCATATTCTTAAATGGCAGAATGTCAGCTAAATAAATGACAGCGTACTTGACGTTTATCTTTGACAAATGTCGGTATACAGATTTCTACTTTATCAACCTCGAATTGGATAACCCTATATTTATTAAATAATTCAAAATTGAATATCTTTTTGTACATGTCCTTACAATATTCAAAGCATTACTGATTTGAAAAGAAAAGAAAATGCAAATAGGCTTAACAAACAGATTTATTTCCATTTAAAAAAAAATAAAAAATTTCGGTTTCGACGAATTTGTGTGATGTAGCCGAGTACTATATAAACAAACGAGAAGATGTGTAAGTGCATAACTCGTAAATACAAATATAAAATAAATAAACTGGTGTAAGTGTATAACCAATTTGAATTGCATAACCCATGAATTTTTTGATGAAATTTTTTCTTTTGTTTCATTACTCTTGATAAAACTCTATTCTCTTTGCTGCTACCAATAATAATACGTGCAAATAATCCAGTGGAAATTGGGTTATAAGATCAATGTCTAATTCCTCTAAAACAGAGTCATATTTATGATAATTTTCACATTCTCGATTTCTAAAAGAACTATTTGTTCTGAATCGAGAACTTTGTTCCAGGAAGGTCATTCTGTTATTTATAAAGGTACCTTCTTGACAACATCTTGTGCAACCAAAATAACTGTTGTGAGATTTTATTCCCAACCAATAACAACTTGCTGCTGCATCTAAAATAAATGGCTCTAATTTTCACAGTAATAACCTGATTCATGAAGTTGTACGATCTTGTCAACAATTTTAGTTCTTCCACAAACGGCCTTAATAAATCATTGAAATTTTTTGGTTTTTGGTAACTTTGGTAAACTGCAACTACAAAAATGTTCGATTTTTTTTAACATTATGTGTTTTCGCCATTATAAACCAGAAACTATTTTGGAAACTCTTTGATAGTGGGACCCCATCGATATTAAAATCAAGCAGCAATTCCTTAGGATACTTTTTAAGTCTCTGAAGAACGCGATCTAACGATTTTTTATGCCAATGTAGACATATTTCCCAGGATTCATGGCAATAACATCTCGAGAAATAGGAGTTTCCAAAAGTGTCCTGGAATTCTTAGGTAGGCTAGGAAATCCATTTGATTTTAAATATTCAAGTAGTTTGTTCAAAGCATTTTGTTTTATATTAAAATCGATTGCCCATTTTCGCAGAAAAGAATGTATGTCGGTTTCTTCTTTTAGATTTTCTCTTTCGAAAGATGTATTTTCTTCGTCCGCGTTGATACTCCCTATGTCACTTAGATCATCAACTTCATTTAATGTGACTATTGCCATATTATTAATACTTCTATCTATTCTAGGTATCCTTCTTCTATCTTCTTGCTGCACATTTGTACTCCGATAATTAAATTGATTAGAAATAGATTTATTTATTCGGTTTCTTAACCCTCTTTTCGATAAATTCAAAACGTTTTTATATTTCGGCATTATGTATCAAGGCTTCTAAAATGTTGTTCTTATTTACTAGTGAATTACCGATGCGGATACCACACCGCAGAAAACGCCACACAGCAAGAAATTTAGGTAAGGTGATAAAACTTAATTGTATATAAAAAAGTTTGAATTTTTTGATTCACCTGACTAAACTAAGATAAATAAGAATTAAGAATAAATACTTTAGTATTACAAAATTTACTCTACATTTATGCATTCGAAATTAAAATATGTATATTTAAATGTGATTATCATCTGATTACAACATCATGAGACCGGGTCTCTTGGTGCATTTTCCAAAAGAACATTCTGTTTTATTTTACATTATTTTAAGCGCTCTTTGTTGTTAAAATCATATTTAAATTAAAAACAAATTCAATTAATTTATCTATCACTGGGTGTTTTAATATTTGTTTAGATTTTTTACATACATCATTTTATAAGTGCGGAAGATACTACCGTTAGTGTGAAAAAAAATACTTTTTGGGAGGATTCACTAATAACACAAAATGATGAAACGCTTGTAACATAATATTTTTAGGTTAGATATTGATAATATGTCGATATTGAATTAAACTATTTTCTTACCAGAACTATTGTAAATCCGTAAGCAACCAATTAAATAAAATAAGGCTATACTATTTTGTGTAATTACATTTAGTTATTTTAGGCAATAGAATCAAGAGAACAGGTCTCTTGTGTAAAAATATAAAATTAAAATAAAACCACTTCACACTAGAGACCGGTTCCCTTGATACATTTTACCAGCGGATATTCTTTTTATTTCAAGTACATCTTATCGTCCAAAATAACTAAATGTATATTACACAGCGTATTAAATAAAGTTAAGACATATTATTATAAACTATAGTTATGTAATTCTAACTAAAAAATTACAAAATCCTATTTTGACACGAGAGACCGGTTCTCTTGACACATTTTACCAAAAAATATTCGCATTTTATTTTAAGCACGTTTAAAATGACTAAAAATTTGAAATTTAAATAAATAATTAATTTACCTCCCACAGTCCTACTAAATATTTTTATTATAAGGTTTTTTTTAATATTTGTATATCATATTAATTTAATTTTAAAGCGTTCAAATTAAATTGATGTTTCAAGTCACTTCACTACAACCAACTGATTATGAGTACACGAACATACGAGATCGGCGTATCGAAACGAAATAGCAAGCAACAACAATCAACATATTCGTTATTGTGTAGGAGCGAGAAAATAAAAAAATATATTTATATAAAAAGAGATACATTTAAATTTGTACGTTTTGCATACACATTTCGCGTTTTTGTGTGTGTTGATTATGGACGCATTGAACTGAGGAACACAGAAATGAATTAAAATTTGTAAAAACTGAAAATTAATAAATTGTACTTGGGCGCTTGAGTGCGAAAAAAAAA
Source organism: Nephrotoma guestfalica (assembly GCA_963691935.1). Taxonomy (NCBI): domain Eukaryota; kingdom Metazoa; phylum Arthropoda; class Insecta; order Diptera; family Tipulidae; genus Nephrotoma; species Nephrotoma guestfalica. The sequence goes on from OY829914.1 coordinate 121,481,846, forward strand.
TTGTGGACTCAAAATGTTTGACGGGATATATATATATATATATATATATATATATATATATATATATATATATATATATATATATATATATATATATATATATATTTATATATGTTCATGTTGAAACACGTTTTTTAAACAAAATGATCACAACCTCAATTTTTCTAGCAATAACGCGTTTTAATAAGTGAAAAATTATTTTATATATATTCATATATATATATATATATATATATATATATATATATATATATATATATATATATATATATATATATATATATATATGTATATATATATATATATATATATATATATATATATATATATATATATATATATATAAATTTGTGAAAATATGTGAAAATTTTGTATATTGTTACAGGCTGGCTACTGCCAACCTGCAGATATCACTAAGCACCTGCAGAGGCCTCCACGGTGAATTTTGCCGGCTACGTTCTCAGCGGAGAAGTGCGAAGGTCGTGGGATTTGAGGCATGCAGGGCTCCTGGCTTACACCGTGATCATACAGAATTGTAGGGGAAACGCAAATAATAAAGACCGAGTTCCGCCAAAATTCGTCGGCCGGAACCTGAGGAACGAACCGAATTTTCATAAATAAATAATAAAATAATAATAATAACGATAGAGGTGCCTTGGTGCGCGCATCCATCCGCATTCAAACGGGGACAAGCCCTGGTTACGGAATCGGATGCGGGCATCAAGGGACCGCAAACACTACGCCGACACAGAGGGAGTTTCCGCTCCCATCATACCACACCGAAAAAAATTTAACAATTCATTTTATTTTTAAAGGAAAAAAACACCAGAAAGGGAGAACGAGAGAGAGAAACGAGAAAGAGAGAGAGAGCAACAATGCACATTGAGCGCGCGACCGTTATGCGGCACTCGATTACAAAAATATAACAGAATTAATAAAATTAAAAAAAAATCAAAAAAAAATAAAATCAAAAAAAATAAAATTAAAAAAATATAAATAAAAATTGTACCTTAAAAAAAAAAAAAATACCGTTGCGGGGCCTCTCCCCGATACCAAAACCAAAACAGCCGGTTGGCCGCCCGTTGACCTTGTACGGCACCCGTTGAAAATATGCGGCACCCGTTGAAATATACGACACCCGATGAAATATACGGCAACCGATGAAAATATATGTGGCACCCGTTGAAATATACGGCACCCGATGAAATATGCGGCACCCGTTGAAATATACGGCAACCGATGAAAATATATGTGGCACCCGTTGAAATATACGGCACCCGATGAAATATGTGGCACCCGTTAAACAATGTACGGCACCCGATGAAATATGTGGCACCCGTTGAAATATACGGTACCCGATGAAATATACGGCACCCGTTAAAAAGATGCGGTACCCGTTGAAAATGTACGGCACCCGATGAAATATGTGGCACCCGTTAAAAAGATGCGGTACCTTCTAGTTTCTTTATATAAAAATGAGGAATATGATTTAGCAACTTGCACAAGAAAATGTCGATTTTTCTCGTTTAACACACAAAAAAAAAATTTGTTTTTAAATTTAAAACACTTCACAACATTCGCATAAATCTCATTTATTTATTAGATTATTTTGAACTTCGTTATATTAAATTAATAATTATTATTTATATAAATACAAAAACATTCGAAAATTCTCTATTTTGCTTTTCTAGAATTTCTGACAATTTTTTTTCTATTTTCAAAACCACACACAACTCTAATCGATCAAAAAAAACCAACTCGAATATCCAAAGTACAAAAACCGAATGACTAACAAGAAAAAATTCTTGCACCGCACAACGACGCGCAGAACATTCCAGAAGAATTGTCTTTCTTCTCTGTCTCTCGTTTACATCAATTCGCATTGATGTAAACGAGAGGCATATAAGAAAAACATTCTTATGGAATGTTTTGCTTTACACACCCATTCGATGCGCATTGTTCTCTCTCTCCTCTTCTTACTCACCCTCGCGCCATCACCACGACATGTACAAACACTACACAACTTCGAAAGCGAAGACGCAAACCGAGGGGAATAAAATTAAACAGCGCTTGTTACGATCATGTAATCGTAACAAACGTGGGAACGTCCCACACCCTGAGATGTCTCAAGAGCCGGGCCTAAAGCAAACAACACGAAAACAAAGATAGAGGGAGAAACGATTAAACACGGATGTCTTTGACATGATAAGTACCTAATACTTTTCCGTTCAAATCTTCGACGGTGTACGCCACTTGTCCGATTTTGCTGGTAATTACCGCGGGTTTGAATTTGCTAGCCAATTTAGCGGCAAATTTGTTCGTTGCATCGCTCAAAGCAAAAGATCGTATGAAAACGGGTTGTCCAATTCGAAAAGAACGCTTATTACTACGTAAATTGTAATGTTGAGCTCCCTTTTCGTGTGCTACGCGTAAATAGTGAAGTATACGATCTTTGAGAAGATTGACTCGATCTGGCTTAGCCCATATCTGGACTTCGCTGGGATCATGTTCGTCGAGTAATCTTCTTAACGCGTAATCCGAACCGTGTAGCGACATATGTTGACCGAACACGACATAGTGAGGGGAATAATGTAACGTATCGTGTACTGCATTTCGTAACGCGGCTGCAATTTCTTGCAGATTTTTGTCCCACTGATTATGGTCGTGATCGCTCAAATATGATCGTATGCTGGCAATCAGAGTTCGGTTAACACGCTCGGATGCGTTACTTTGAGGCGAATACAAAGGCGTGCGAGTATGTGTTACACCGTATTTAAATAACAACTCTTTAAATAAATTCGAGATGAATTGTTTGCCATTGTCCGATGTAATGCTTTCTGGTACCGAGAACAACAAGAATATTTCCTCTAGAAATCGACATAGCAATAGAGCAGATGCTTCGCGTAATGGTTTTACAACTACAAATTTCGAGTAATGATCCAAGACGATAACGATGCAGGTATTACCGAGTTTTGAACGTGGATACGGACCCAAAAAATCTACATACAATTTTTGAAACGGGCGAGTGGACGTGACCTGAGATCCCATGGCTGGTTGTGTGGAGAAATTAACAGCTTTGTTCATTTTACATTTAGTGCAGCTAGCAACGTATTGTTTAACTTGTTTTGCCATCTGAGGCCAGAAAAATTGACGCTGAAGGCGCTCGAGGGTTTTGCTGCCGCCTAAATGTGCTGAAGTGGGAGGTACATGTGCCTGTTCGATAAGCGATTGAGTTAATGAATTCGGAATAACAAGTTTCCAATTCGACAAATCGGTATCCATATATTTAAAACCAAACGAAGGGGATATTAACAGTTTATCATCCTGGATTTTATAATTGTGCGAACAATCTTTTAACGTACGAATTTTCGCGATTTGATCGACGTAATCTGGATCTTGGAACGCAACCGAGTTTTGATCAACGTGCAAAATGGGGCGAAAGAAGGTATTAACGCATCCACAGAAGGGTCGATGTTTTTACTCGGCAGGGCTGGATCTTCAAATTGGGCACCAGGATCAGGCGTGCTCTTACTTTCAGAATCATCCGCACAAGGAGCGGATTCATCCGGAAAAGCTCGAGACAACGCATCTGGTACAATGTTAACTGAACCTTTTCGGTATCCAATCTGAAAATCCAGCGCTTGGAGTTTAAGACTCCATCTCGCCAAACGTCCGGATAGGTCCTTTTGACTCATTAGCCAGCGTAAACTGGAATGGTCAGTGTAAATGACGAACGGATAGCCTTCCACGTAGGGACGAAATTTTCGCACGCTGAGGACGGCAGCGTAGCATTCCAGCTCGGTCATCGAGTAGTTTCGCTGCGCCGCATTGAGCTTATGTGAATAAAACTCAATGGGCCGCTCCACCCCCTCGACGTCCACCTGAAATAAGACACTACCGACCCCAACGGCACTGGCATCACACTGAATAAAAAAGGGTTTTGTATAATCAGGATGCGTCAAAACTGGGGCAGTTGACAAGGCGGTTTTGAGAGCGTTAAAAGAAGAATCAGCAGCTGCAGACCAACATACTTTAGTGTTTTTACCAGTAAGATCGGTGAGAGAAGAAGCTAAAGAGGCAAAATTTGGAATGAAGCGACGGTACCATCCGCACATCCCCAGAAAACGTCTAATCTGTTTCGTCGTTTTCGGAATAGGGTACTCCAGAATAGCTTTACATTTATCTGGGTTTGTACGGAGGCAACCATCACCCACAATATAACCTAAATAGTCGACTTCTTTCAACACAAACTTACTTTTGGTCAAATTGATTGTTAGACCGGCATCCTTCAGATATCCAGCAACCTGCTGTAGCAACTCGAAGTGTTCGGCCAGAGTGGAGGATGTGACCAGAAGGTCATCGAGGTACACAAAGACCTTATCGTGTAGCTGGTACGGGATCACGCGGTGCATTAAGCGACAAAGCGTCTGTGGTGCGTTGCACAAGCCAAACGGCATCACCTTGAACTGATACAAGGGCCGTCCAGGAACCGTAAACGCTGTTTTATCGCGGGATGCTGGGTCGAGTGGGATCTGCCAAAAAGCATCCTTCAAATCAATCGCCGAAATGAATCGGGTGTGTCCCAAACGACCCAACAATCCGTTGATTATTGGCAGCGGATACGCATCCTTGACGGTGGCCTTGTTCAGTTCTCTAGCATCTAAACACAAACGGACTTTGCCATTGGCCTTACGCACCAACGTGACCGGTGAACACCAGGAACTTTGTGACTCCTCGATGACCCCCAAAGACAACATCCTATCCAACTCGGCATACATGAGTTTCTGGATAGCTGGGGACACGGAATAAAAACGTTGTTTGACTGGTTTTGCGGAACCGACATCGATCATATGAGTGATGAGGGATGTGCGGCCCAAACCTAATATATCGCTGCTCGGGAAATATTCGCGGATAAGATCCAATTTACGACGATCATTAGAGGTTAAAATATGAAATTTGGGTGTGTTGGTAGTTTCACCTAATTCGTCCGAATTATTTAACGCGGAGATTTTTGGGGAAATTCCAAAACGATTCCAAAAATCGATACCCAAATAAAGCGGTTGTTCTAAGGAAGGAACAACATAAAAATTCATGGTTTGAGAAATTCCATTAAACTCGACGTTAGCTCGTATGTAACCAAATACTCGTTGGACTTGACCACTCGCGGTAGTTATCGTGGATGGGAAATTATGAAACTCTACGAATGGATTCGACAAGATTTTCTCCGCTCCACTCCCGAGAACACTGACACTCGCCCCGCTGTCGAGAAGACCCTTAAACGGGGTCTTATTGATAAAGACCTGGGCGTAAGGCCGAATGTCACTACCCTCGGAGAACAAAACGGAGGAAATCACGTCGTTTCTCATTGCAACGCGGTGGTTCCAGTATTTCTTGGAACGTTTTAAACGATCTAATTTGGTTAACGACGGAGAATTATAGAAAAACTTTAGAGCGACAGGAAGGGAAGAGGAATTTGGTAGGGAAGAAGGATCGGGAAAGGAATCATTACTGGCAGACGAGTTTACTTCTTCATCGGATTCGACGGGGAGCGGCGTTCCGCATTTGTATTGCTCGCTGCATTCTCCTGAATCGGTTTGAGTGGCTCTATCCTCTCTACTATCCGCAGTCTGGGTTGAGGTTGATTTGTGCTCTGTCCACTCCGTCTGAGTGTCCGTTGTGATGACAACATTTTTACCGTAATTTGATTGTTGCTTACCAACTGATCCCGAGCTGTCTGCTGGGACTTGTCCGCCAGGACGTCTCGCCGCTGCCGATGGAAACCTGCTCCCCTTGTGAATTGCGGATACTGAGTTATCGGGTAGAACATCAGTCAAGAGATAATTCTCATGAGAGTCATATGCTCCAACATCATCATACGGACTGCCTGATGACTCATTGATCACGCGTCGTGAATGGATTGCAGGGTCCGCCGTAGCTTTGATCCGCCTGAAAGACTCCTCCCAAGCAGAGCAACTTTTGATCAGCTCATTTATGGTGCTAAACCGACGATCGGTGAGATGAAACTGTAATTCTGGCTTCATGTTCGTCATTAAAATTTCGATGAGCTCCTCGTCCGAATACGGTGTACGACATTGTAGCGTTAGACTCCACACTTGATCGACAAAATCTAGGAAACTTTCGTTGGGTCGTTGTTTGCGTGCCTCGACGGTTCGCCGGATTTCGTAATTGGTGCGACGGTCTTTAAAACGCTCGATGATACCGCTTCGTAGATTTGTCCAGGTAGCGTTCGGATTATGTTTGCGGAATGTCCAATACCACTGCAAGGCGATATCTTCCAGGATGGTATGTAGCTCGAATAACAAGGTTTGGTCGGACAATCCGCGAGACGAAGCGATGGTGTCTACCTGAAACAGGAACATGTCGATCGTGGTGCCCGCCGGGTCTCCTGTGTAATTTAGTCCGCTTTCCGATAATAAGGGTCCATCGATAAAGTTTTGCTCCCAATCGTCTTGCTCTAGTATTGTTAGGTCCATATTGATTTAAGTAGGGATAAGGGAATAAGCTCGTTCGGTTGAAGGTGACATAGTCTTTATTAATTTATTAAAAAATACAAAAATATTTTAGTTCAAAACGACTTTACTCGAACTGAAGGTTTCAGAATAA